>SSNS01000068.1:1328730-1369277 GCA_006937985.1 Aphyosemion australe | reverse complement strand
TGTTGGTCATTCAGCAGATTGACATGAAGATGATTTTTATTTCTGCATTCTGCGCCGGACGCATCCCTGCATAAACAAAAGAGAAGGGTGTGAGCTGTAAGAACAAGATCCTAACCGAGTCCCACACCTTGTGCAATTCTAAAAATCTTCATTAAACAATGACTCAGAGAATAAACTGTTGGGATGAATAATGACTTACAAACTTCTCCAGAAGAGCAGGATGTGATCTGAGCCAGTTTGCCCACTTTTCCATCTGACGGTTGCTCGGTTTCTAGGGATCAGAAATAGAAGGAAATTTTTCAAAACACTAAATGCTTTAAAACAGTGGTGTCCAAACTTTTCTAGATGTGGGCCACAAAATTTTTTTATTTTTTTTCTAATAAAAGAAACATTTACCAATTTTTTACATTAGAAAAATATATATTTTTAAACTTCATCCATTTTCGTCCGCTTATCCAGAGTCGGGTCGCGGGGGCAGCAGCCTAAGCAGAGAGGCCCAGACTTCCCTCTTCCCAGCCACCTGGGCCAGCTCCTCCAGGGGAATCCCAAGGTGTTCCCTGACCAGCCTAGAGACATAGTCCCTCTAGCATGTCCTGGGTCTTCCTTCAGGTCTCCTCCCAGTTGGATGTGCCTGGAAAACCTCACCAGGGAGGCGTCCAGGAGGCATCCTAACCAGATGCCTGAGCCACCTCAACTGCCCCCTCTTTATGTGGAGGAGTAGCAGATCTACTCTGAGCCCCTCCTAGACGACTGAGCTTCTCACCCTATCTCTAAGGGAGAGCCCAGCCACCCTGCAGAGAAAACTACTTTCAGCCGCTTGTATCTGCAATCTTGTTCTTTCGATCACTACCCAAAGCTCGTGACCATAGATGAGAGTTGGAACGTAGCTCAAAGGGTAAATCGAGAACTTCGCCTTCCGGCTCAGCTCTCTCTTCACCACGACAGACCAGTACAACACCCGCATCACTGCAGACGCAGCACCAATCTGCCTATCGATCTTGCGCTCCATCTTTCCCTCACTCGTGAACAAGACCCCGAGACACCACCTTGACTGCACCTAGAAATCCTGTCCATTAATGTTATGAACAGAATCGGTGACGAAGGGCAGTGTTACAGCCCTTGGCTGTTTTTGTTTTGTATTTTAAACTTTCCTCCGTTTTCTCCAAATCCACAAAGCACATGTAGATTGGTTGGAACGAACTCCCACGCACCCTCCAGGACCCCCCTAAGGGTACAGAGCTGATCCCATTTTTTCTTTTTTTACTTATCAGCATTTTTATTAGGTTTCACATTAGTAAAATTCTGTATCAAAATCAAAAGCAAAAATTTTACAGTTCTTAAAAAAAAAAAAACACTAAGGGCTGCATAAGGTCAAGGGCCATATCTTGGACATCTCTGCTCTAAGCATTTATTCACAGATATAATTTAATTGCATTAAATTAAAAATCATATATTTTTTAACAGCTCTGTCTGCATCCACTTATAACTGAAGCTGATTTTTCCCCCTCAGTAACAAGATGGAACATTTGTTTTTAAATAACAACAATGCACAAAAAGAGTTTAACCAAATATCAAAATAATGCATCGGCACCTTTCCTTTTTTCCTCTTGCGGTTGTGTTTGCAGCGATGTTTACGCGTGTTGTATTTGGCCAGTTGATACTCGCCAAACTCCTTGAACTTGTCGGCCATTGCCTTCTTCAGACACGCTGGCAGAGACCTGCTGAAACACTGGAAGGTGACGATCGTTAAAAGTGTATAAAGAACTGCAAACTGGAGATCCTTACTGCAAAACACACGTCGCCAAGACTTACCGTACTGTAGATTCTGACTACTTCCAGCCAGTCGGAGGGCAGCTGCACAGCTGAGCAGAAATATCTGCGGACGTGCTGCTTGGTGGAGGGCAAACTGGCAGCCAGAGCCAACATGAAGTTAGCAGCGATCCGGATGTTTAACTCCTGTCTGGTGTAAACAGCCACCTGGATGGGAGCACAGAAAACTAAATTATGATTCACTGCACTGCAAAAAGAAAGCACTCGACAATCACAAAAAGACCTGACAGAAACACTGAACGAATACTTCCTATATTCCTAAATTTCAAGGCATTTATTTTAGCACAAATGAGTTCAGATTTAAAAGACTGAGCAGTTACAGCGCAGAAGGTGCAGCATAAGAAACATTCATTCATAGGCAGATGAATACGTACATGAAAGTTTTCAATTTCGATTTAAAAGTTACTAGAGTTGGGGCACATTTGAGGTCATGAGGAAGCTGATTCCATCTGTGTGCAGCATAGTAGCTAAAAGCAGCTTCACCCTGTTTGGTTCTGACCCGGGGTTCTACCAGCTGACTGCTTCCTAAGGATCTCAGAGCCCTGCTGGGTGTATATGTAGGAGATCCGACAAGTATTTTGGCCCCATGCCATTGAGTGATTTATAAACTAGTAGAAGCACTTTAAAATGGTTTCTGTAGTTTACTGGTAACCAGTGTAGAGATTTAAGAACAGGAGTGATGTGCTCTGTCTGTGTTTCAGGTTTATTATTTCCAGAAAAAAAGTACAATAATAGCCTGATAAAATTAAAGAAATTAATCTCTTCTAATTTTTGCATGACTTGTAAAATCCTTTTCCCATATGGTCCAGCAGTTAGGATTCCTGGTTTTCACCCGGCCAGCCTGGGTTCGACTCCTGGTATGGGAACTAATGCTTTAACCTTCTCAGTGGCCTAGTGGTATGAGTGTCTGCCCTGAGACTGGGAGGTTGTGGGTTCAAATCCACGGTCAGGTCATACCAAAAACTTTAAGAATGGGACCCAATGCCTCCCTGCTTGACCCTCAGCCTTAAGGAGTTGGATTGTGGGGTTAAAACATAGATATCATATATATTGCTAGATCCCTTAACTGGGAGTCAACAGCGTCCCTACACGGCGGCCATCTTACTTTGGACAGCTTACATTCCGTTCTCAATGGTAGCAGATGGAAGGTGAGTGAACTACTTAAACAAAAACACTCTTAACTCGATGAAATATTACTGGATTTACAAGCAGGTTGCATTATTACAAATCTTATAACACATAGGCTTGAGACGACACACTTGCACATTTTTAAATTAACGGGCCAAATCCGTCATATTTCACAGCCACATCTCTGGCGTTTATAACAAATCAAACCGTTTGAAAATCGGCTGAAAATTGAGCAAGTTAGAGTTATTTAAATAGTACATGCACCATTGACACCAATGTTACGAAAGGGGGCAGCTGTCTGAAGTAAGATGGCCGCCGTGTAGGGACGTTCGTCCAATTGACGAACAGCGCGGGTAAGGCATGTAGCAATATATATTATATCTATGGGTTAAACCACCAAATAGTTCCTGCTGACACCAGTCAAAGCGAGCAAACGCACACCTTGAGAAGAAACTGTGGATCACGATCTGAAATATCTTTGGCCAGGTTTGTGATGGTGGTCCAAACACTGTCCTCTGAGTTCCAATCCTGCTGGCCTGGAACTTTGCTCTTATGAACCAGAGAGCAACACACGGCATTCAGCAGGAAATACTGAAAAGAGAAAACATTTTAATCAAAACTCAGGATTAAACTAAACCTAAAAGCAGCAATTGTGCTGATTCATTTAAAATACCTTTTTTTCTTTCAGCTTCTCTTCAGCTATTTTGTTTTCCCTTTCAATTTCACCAAATGCATCTCGTCTCGGGATCACAGAGTCATCAAGTTGTAGGTTGTTCATCTCTGTTTCTACAACAGGTAACTCCGTATGGACCTCAGCATCAGAATCAGTCTCCTCTTCCCCCCTTTCATCCTCCGACAGCACATCGCCAGGCTGCTGATGATGTAAAATAACACATTAATACATGCATTAAGTCCCAATTAATATGCTAAGAGAAAAAGAACTGGTTTCTAACATAGGACTGTGTGAATATACCATGCTCGTTTCTTCAAAAGAGGACTCCATCTCTTCAGATATTCCCTCCATGTCATAATCTCCTCCATCATCCCCTTTTTGTTCTCCACCCAGATCATGATGAAGAAAGGAAGGAGGGTGAGCAAAGCGATTGCTTAGAAGATGACTGGACGAGGAGGTGGACAGCAAAGAGAACGAAAGGCTAGGTGAATCCGTTTTCAGGAGCTTGTTTTGGGTGCTGAGGAGTGGCGAGGCAGTAGAAGAAGCAAAGGAAGACGTGGCAAGAAGAGAAGATGAGGTGGAGGAGAGGCTGGAGGGCTGGAGAGAGGAAACTGAAGACGAATGAGTAGTGAAGTTTCCAAGTGAAGATTGGGGCTTTGTTGTGGATGATTGAGCTAAATACTTATTCTCCAGATTAGGAGGACAATAGCTGGAGGACAAGCTTCTTCCACTGGTGGTCAGGTGCGGTGGCTCTCCTGGAGCCATATTTGTCGGCTGCAAAGCCAGCGCCCTCATCCCTGCAGGTACAAACATAAATCAGAGGGTCAAAGGTCACTGCAAAATAAAACCTCCCTTTCAAAGCCCATATAATCCTGGAAAGCATTGATATGACTAGCTCAGTGGCATTCTTATGGCTGTTTGAACAAGCAAGAATTGTTGTTAAGGGCGTGTTGTGCAATACAACCTTTGACACTAGAGCCCATAAGAATAAGAACATGACCCAACAGCACACAGATGGTAGTTTAAGTTCTAAACAGCAATGCACAATAATTAGAAAACATTTAATCGAGCATAAGCAATACAAAAATAAAATAGCTGACAATCAGCGTCTGAAAAAAACAAATACAAAGTTGCAGGTTGGTCCAAATCTGACATAAAACTGGTTTTAGGGTTTTATTTTAATGTCAAATCAACTTGACTAATAAAAGCTGGTTACATTAACAAGAAATATAAATCACACTGTTCAAATTCTCAAATGAGGAACTAACAATAAACGCAGGTGAGGATTTCCCTACTAGCTTCCTTAGCAGTGATCCAGAGTTTGCATAGGCGTGGCGATTAGCTATGGTGACGATGACTTTAGACGCCAAAAACTCACCTCAAAACCCACAAAGTTCGATGACCAACTCGGAACAAACGTGTGTGCAGGTGTGTGATGTTACACCTCAACGTCCTGCATTACTTCTATCTGTCAGAGAAGCTAAAATTAACTGCAGATGTCCAGTAAGTGACGTCATGCCGACAGCTGCTAGCTGTTAGCTACACAGCACTGATTGGACCAATTTTTTACCGTAATAACTATAATAAATGTGCCTTCCTCCGTACGAATGAAATACAACATCGCATAAACTTTGATAAAAATAAAACAGAGTACTTTAAAATATCACTAAATCATAAACTATAAAAATGTTCTCGTTTAAATACGGCAACACAAATATGAAAGTATCAGTAACTTTTTGAAGGACAAACTCATTCTGATAATACCGTAGCGGTTTGTGAAAGTATGGCAAGCCGATTTATCATTTAATACTCAAACACCCTGTTTGAAACTGATGTCTTCAATCATTTCGTTAAAACTTTTAACCTCAAATATCCAGAAGTACATTTTTAAAATTTAAAGGGAGAATAAAATTAATTCATTTGCATTAAAAGCATATTTCAATAGAAGTGATTGCTACTGAAACACAGTTTCGTGAAAAAACGAACTGTAATTTTAAACATTCCGCAAATAATACATTGCAAATCATCAAGAAATACCATGAGGAATAGTCCACAGTCCCACAATTTACTCTTTAATCTTACTGTTTTCTCTTTATTTTTATTCACCTGTTTGCTGCTGTTGTGAATTTAATTGCTGCTGTGAGACCAAAATTCTATTCTATTCATTATACAAGTAGTTAAATAGCAAGTGAAAAAAATAGCACTGCAGTTACAAAAGTTGAAAAAAAGACCGGAGGCTTTGTGTGTGTGTGTGTGTGTGTGTGTGTGTGTGTGTGTGTGTGTGTGTGTGTGTGTGTGTGTGTGTGTGTGTGTGTTTAATTTGGATGTTTTGTAGTCCAAAATTTAAAATGATTACGCTGGGTTTTTTGTTTTTTAAGTAAACTGCTAAAATTGAAGAAGAAATAAATTAAAATTCAGTGTCCATAAACAATGACAAGTAAGTCTAACTTAAACAGAATAAAGTAGACTGTGCAAGAAGCTAATTTCCTCTTTAGGGGATGCAGAGCAAGGGTGCTGCCAGGGATTTTGGGCCCCAGTAGGTAAATTCTTGCTGGTAATTGGAACCAGGAGTGTGGTTTGATTATATGTTACAACTGCACTCTATATATCAAAGAGGCTCAAAGAGGAACTGAAAATGCTTTATTTCCGCTGCAGCGACGACGACGGGCACGTCAAAAATAACAGAAAATGTGGACAGTAAGGACAAACTGAGGCCAGAGAACAGACGTCTGCCTACCGTTATTCTTTTCATTAACTTCGTTAACAAGCAGTGTATTTATTTTAAGTTTTCAGTTGGGTATTTAACGATTTAAGGGTCGTTTTGAGGTTAACGCGTCCCCCTCTATTTTGAATTAGCTGCTAGCATCTGTTAAAGATGGGAACAAGAGCAAGTCGCCTACAGGAAGACCCGCTGCCTTCACCTTTCGGGAAAGAAGGGACGAAACGGGATTCCTATCGGCGTGCCCACTGTGCCAGGCCCACCAGTCTCGTGGTCGACTTTTCGGTTAGTTTCGAGGAAACTGAGGCCAACCGGAGCCGATCTGAGGAGGGTAGCGACTCGGACTTGGGGCAGCATGGGGCAAGCGCCGACGGCAGCCCCGCCGACCACCACAGCTTACCCTCCAGCATGGGCCAAGCGTCGCCCGCAGATGATAACAACAGCGAGGGGAAACCCGAGGACGACGATAACGCAAGCCCGGAGGCTCCAGTGGAAGCGGAACGCCAACACGGAGAGGAGACAGGCCGCACACCTCACCGCACTTTTTCCGAGCGGATCCCCGGGAATCGACACTCTTCAGCCCGCAACGTTGGTGCAAGATCCGCCCGGGTCCGGAGCACACATTCGCGGCCGGTGTCGGAGGCTTGGATCGGCCTTTACCGTGTTAACAACCGACACGGCAGTAAGTAAACTCCGTTACAAACTACATCTGAATTATTTATGAGTATATGTTTCATTATTTGTATCCTCAAATATAACTACAATCACTTCAACTAGTCTCCATTACATATTTATGTTTGTAGCTAAATGTAAACCACACGAAGCTATTTGCTGCAGAAACTAGAGCGCATACATGGCTGAAATTTCAAAGCTAAACAAAAAGCCTTTACACAGAAACGTACGTTTTATTGCACTGGGTGCTTATGGTGTTTTAATGAAAATACACAATGGCTAATTCAGCCTCTGTCTTGTCTGTGACAAGACAGAACGCCATTAAAATTCTCCATGTGCAGCCCTGAAATCAACCCAGTTTCAAATTAAAATGGATTATTTTAGGCATTTGCATTCCTGAACAGATAATCTCTTTTCTCGTGCTTGCATGCTGACTTAAAATCATCAGAGACCCCATTGTCTGAAGCAGAGCAGTGGCGTAAAACCATAACTGGTGACAAATGCTCTTTTCACATCCTTGGGACCTTATGACAGTGGTTTGTCAGTGTGAAATCTCCAGCATCATGCAAGACTAAAAACATTAACAAGCAAACCAACCGTCAAAGTGTTTACGAAAACAGAACCTGAGCTTTGTGAAGAAGTGACGATGCATGCTGTTTGTTTTGGCAGATCTGATACAGGCAGATGTTGTGACTGAAAACATGGCATTTTGAGCCAAAGCCAGTGTGGTGGGATTCCCAGGCCAGCCCTCTAGCAAGTGTAGGGAACTAGGTCACAACTTCACATGCCGGCTTAGTGTTGGCAGAAGCTCATGCATGGAGGAGGAGGAAGAGGAAGAGGGGGGGATGTAGGGCAGCAAGGCAGCGTTTCTGCCTGACTGTCACATCCATGAATGGTTCAGCGGTGGTTGTCCCTGAGGCGGCCTGAGTCACCGTTTTTACTGATGCGCACGGTTAAATGAAGCCACTTCAGCTCAACTCAAGGTGACATCATGCGTACTACTATCTCATGCATCTACGCTGACTGGCTGCTCCTCGCTTGGCCAAACACGGCACATGTCCTCAACATGGTGTGAGCATCATCTTTCATTAATGTCTCTCTGTGTTTGACACTAATCTCCTCTCTGCCCTCTGCAGATATCCGCTGTCCTTTCTGCTCAAAGCCTTTCCCCGGCGGTCGGATCGAGGATCACCTGTTGAGCTGCCTCACGTCTCCTCCCCTACCTTACAACAGTGAGTGCCGTGTCACAAAATGCTCCGGCAGCTGTCTGTTTTATTTTAAAGGCTGTTGACGCTCACTGTTGCTTTGTGCGTTTACAGCGGATGTGCTCAATAAAGACAGCGGAGAGTGCTCTATCTGTTTGGAGGATCTGGTTCAGGGGGAGACCATCGCCAGGCTGGCTTGCCTCTGTGTCTACCATAAGAGGTAAACAGAATTTCACTGGTGCTTTCATTGTTTGTTTACAGATTTGGGGGAAAAAATGTAACGGCAGAGCTTTAGAAAACTAAAAAAAAAGCAGTTTTGTTCTATTTCAGCACAAAACAAAGTCTTTATGGTGTCCTGAATAGATCTGGGTGTACTGCACCAATGTGTTCCAATCATTTTAACAGTTTAATTTCCATAAGGCTGCAAATATTTGCCTGTAAGGTCTTTTAACAGCTGTGAAAACATCATTATGTTTGAACCAGACTTTGGCTTAAAAAACTTAAAAGGGAAAATTAAATTGCTGTGAACATGCACACGTTGCAGCAAAACACCCTTGATGATTAACACTTGGTTTCTTCCCCACGATCCTCCATGAGTCACCGGATTGACGTGACTTTAGTGGAGTCGGGGATTACCTCAGGTATTGCCTCAACCATCACAGAAGTTACTACCTGCCACACTTCACCATCAAAGTTACGACATAATTACGTGGTCGGAGCAAGCAGATGCATGTGCAGCTTTATCTGGAAATCCACTTAATTTCCTCATAATGTAACAGCAGAGACGACTGGAATTTTATCAATTTATAGCGAAGCTCATCCGTGACTAAACACGACTGCAATTCTCTGAGGACCTGGTTATTAACGTTTTGTTTTGTTCCACAGCTGTGTAGGTGTGGCTGTTGGACGGACGTTTTAACCCGCCCATCAGAGCGAGTGAGATTTGGAGAGAGAAAAAAGAAACGTCTGCCAAACAAAACTGAAACATCTGAAAACAATCAGAAGCCTTGTCTAACAATAAAATCCACACTTTTCTGGAAAGCTGTGATGAAATATTCATTCTAATATTAGTTATTAGGTGTGTTTTGGCCCCTAAAATAAGCTAAACCCATATAGTCACATCACACATTTATCTCTGATTCCTAAAAAGCCAACAAGGTGTTCACTCCTAACTAAAGAGATATTGTTTTCACAGATGAAGTGGGAAAAACCTCGGGGGCGTCGCCACAGTTTCACACGAGTTAATCAGAGGGTGTTGTCTTTTGTTTTCTTCTGAATCGTCTCCCTGCAGCTGCATTGATTCCTGGTCCAAGGTGAAGCCCTGCTGCCCCGAACATCCCTTTGATTGACTCACAGGTCGCTCGTTTTCAGCCCAGTGACCGACTCGACTCAGGTACGTGCACGTCTCATTCAAGACACGCAGTCAGGCCCAGCTCTGGACACCTTTTTTTTTTGTAAATGAGTAATTTATAGTCGGTGGTGCCCACACAAAAGAGGAATGCATCTGATTAATTTAATCCATGTGGAATTTTCTAGTTTCATGCAGAAACTGGGGCATATTTTTAATTCCAAATGTAGCAAAAATAGTGCTAATGCTGGCTTTTTAACATGCTTTCATTGAATGAAACAAATGAATGTCCTTAAAGGTTCAGTAGACATTCTTGGAAAAAGCAGTTGAAGCAAACTACAATTTGGAGAAACCATTCAAAAGTCAACCCTCTTTTCTTCAGGCTCCCCCCTAAAGTCGCAGAATATGATCGCAGGAAATGTTACAACACCGGTCGCAACGTATACTGTCAAACAACCATAAAAACATAACCTCTTACCTTTTTGTTCTATAATTCCACACGTAACACACTTCATAACCGTATAACAATTTAATATGCTAGTTAATTTAGTGTGATGTTTTTATGGTGGAAAAACAAGGCCATTATTAGCTTTCCGGGTTAATTCTTAACTTCAAAATCACGGCAGCTAAGCAACAATCTGGGAAAGCCCCATGAGCAACAGGTCCAAACTTCCAGAACATCCTTCACTTTACTTTACTTTCGGACGGTTTCCCACACACATGCACGCTTTCGGCAACAGCTCTACCAGACTTAAAGAGGACAGGCTGCATTTACAGACAACGGGTCCATCACCTAACCGTTTTCCAACAAGAACAGAACATTCTGAACATTCTAAGCAGCCCACCTCTGGTTTTGCTTCCTGTTCAGCTGCTCCAAGCCGAGATCGCGCAATTCGTGCACATAGAGGAGTATGAGCAAAGGGATGGGGGGTCAAAGGAGTAGTTTGGTGGATGGATCAGGATCCAATGATTAAGACCAGGACGTTCACATTGTTTGGATGAGGTTTCAGGACTGTATGTTATTCCTTTTTTTTTGACAAAACAATTTTATTGGTTACCATTGGTGTGTGTGTGTGTGTGTGTGTGTGTGTGTGTGTGTGTGTGTTTGTAGATCATTTCTCTAGAAATAAAATCTCCTACTGCACCTTTAAATGATTTCACCTGCAGTTGAATTTCAATAATATGGCTAATTGTTCTTTCTCTTGTTGTTTTGTTGCAGGAGACTACGCTGAACCCCAATAAATTTACAATAAAAATGTATTATTGAACAAGCAAAAGTCCACTGTCCCTCTGAGATGTTAGAGTGGGGAATAATCCCAGGAGGAAGCTACAGTAAGCGGGATCTGATGCTCTCTGCTTGGATCGACTCTATTTAAAGTTGATCTGCCGAATGCCAACAGTAAAACCAGCTGCTCTTGTTTTATTTTGTTGTTGAGACACTCGTTGGACCAGAAGTGCTGGCGTAACTCTGTCTCCTCTGGAACGTATAAATATTCTCCACGATGGAACTCCAGCAAAGGTGTTAAACTTGGCGAGGGTTCCAGTTCCTGTGACCGGCGCCTCTCATGTAATTTCTGTCTCTGACCAGGACGGCTCTTTTTATTTTTTATCAAGTATTGTCGAGTGAATGTTTCCCCTCTTTCGGCTCACCCCGAATGATCCGATCTCACTCTGAGAAACCCAAACTGTTTCCGCATTAGCGCTGTGAGCTAGCTCGAAGGCTTGTTTTTGGTCGGGGGGGCTGCAGTTACTCGGGTTTGTTGTCTGTAAACATTTCTGAGGATGTTTGGGGTGGGTTTTTTCCCCACTTTTTTATGTAAATGGGTCAGTCTTTTCCTTAAATGGCTAGTTAGTGCTGAGTTTACCGTGCTGCTACTTGGTGTTTCAGGAAGATGGGTGGTTTATTTGTTTTAGTTTTTTTGGAACATGGTAGCATCATGTTGGCACCAACTGAAGCACTTTTTATCCACCTTAGTTTGTCTAGAATTTTTTTTTCTGTCTGGGATTACAGTGAGTTTGTGTGTGTGTGTGTGTGTGTCTGTCCGTGTCCAGATGATGACCGGGGACTGAAGATGTCCTGAACATGGCTGTGTGTGTGTTAGTGGTGTGTGTTTTCTGTAAATCGCTCAGATGTCTGCTTGGTCAAGCACATTCGATTGTCAGAGCTCTTTTCCAGACCTGTTACGTGAGGATTTTGGTACTTTTGAATGCAGTTTGGGTTTTTGTCCCCCTCCTCTTCCATTTCAAACACCCTCAGGGGCAATCAGAACTGTTTTTGTTTTTTCTTTTGGACCAGACCCCGAGTGACAGTTTTGCCATCTGGTTGATGGAATAAAGGGACGGACGGACTGAGGGATGTATATTTGGGGCATGTTTACACCCGGTGGCATCTGCCTCCTTCCACATAACTGGAGGCTACGGACAGCTGATGGTTAATTATTACATAAGCAGCCCCCCCTCCCCCAACCCCCCCTTTAATTTTAAAGATTTTTACCTAGGTTACCACACTTTTCATGATTATTGTGTTTGCCGTTTATTCTGTATGCTGATTGCCTTTGAGTGGCGAAGGGGCTCTTGTGTTTGTACTTGAGGGCTGTTTCGAGCCCAACAGTGAGGCTGCCTAATGCAGATTGTGCACAGGCCAGTGGAAAGAACAAAAACATGCATTTATTTAGGTTTTTTTAATCCCAGTGCTGCAGTGATCGCTTTGAAGGGTCGCTTTCTGAGGTTCAGGCTCTCCGTTTTTGTTTTCTCTTCTGGTTTTGCAGTCTGAGGTGCTACAACTCGCCCCGCCACAAGTGGCCAGCCCTGTGCATGTTTCTCATATTATCTATAAATATATATAAATGTATTGGAGAGAGTTAAAAAAGAAAGATGCCAAAAGTCTGTCTGCATTGGGAGCATTGCGTGAGAGAGCGTGCAGAAGACGAGGTGCATTGATCATTAGGTGTTACATTTGTTGTGGTGATAAGTTATGACGTTGTATACTTTGGCTGGGGGGTGGGGGTGTTTGTTTATGCTCGGTGGAGGCTGGGTTGTCAGTTAAAAACAAGACAATTCTAAAACTCCACATTGCTCATTTACTTTGTTACTCTCTCTAAGCCGTGTGGTGCAATACCTCAGTTTTTCTTTTTCTTCTTTACCAATGCTAGCTAAACCAGCTCCTCTCCAAATCGGATGGTATTTTGTATAAACGTCCCACAAGTATTGGGTTTCGGACCACGCGGTTCGTGTCCACCGTGTGCTTTGAGACCGACACATTGGATCCAAATGTTCAAATGGGCCCACGGCCGGATGTGCGCCCCCCCCCCAGATACGGACAATCTGCCTCGACTCTGGTATTAAAAAGCAAATTGAATTTTATTTATTAAATTGTAAATATGTAATGCAATTCAAGAAGATGGCTCAGTCCTTGTCTGTTCATGGTCAATATACTGTTTCTAAGCTCTGATCTTTTGTATGTCTCAGAAATTGTTTTTATATGTATTTTTTACAATAAATATGTGTGAGAGATTTTTGTTCCATGTCTGTTTTTGTTCAAAAATCAATTTTATGTTTGGTAAAACATGCTGAAGTGAGTCAATCATCTAACCCATATCAATAAATTTAGTCAAAAAAATGAAAAGGTGTGTAGGTTGGCGACGTTCATGTCCCTTTAAGAAGCTCTTTTGTTTTTGCTCATACATGTAGCTTTTGTCCATTTATCGTTATACTGTGATATTGATTTTAGGCCATATTACCCAGCCCTAATTTATAGAAAGACAAATATTACTAAACATTATTCTTGCAGAGATTAGACCAAAACAGAAAAAATGCCCAGAAGAACAAATGAAGTCGTAAATCTTTATTTTTTTAAATTATGATTAGTTGTTTTTATATATTCTGCTAACCTCTGTTACTTTGCAGAGCCCATGTGTTATTTTTAGTAAATAAAAAGTCAAGAGTGTCCTTTACTGTTCTTGAAGTGATCTAAGGTAAACGGGTTTAAATACATCCTGTTTACATCAAGTCCCGCCTCTGCAGATAAACACCTATTTAAACATCCTTTGAAAACATCTTCTGCACCAGAAACATCTCTTTCAATTTGCATTTAACTTCAAACACTTTAGTTTCTGCAGTCCAAACCACCACATCCCCTCAGTAGGTGAGTCCCGCATCAGAAGTTTCAATCAGTCACATGATGACCTTTTAATGAGCGTTTCCTCTTTTGTGCTCCATATCAACACTGAGCTTTCAGTTTAAACCTCTAAGTTTCATAAGAAATCAGTTACACAGGAAAATTAGCAGAAAGAGGAAATACATTACACGATCTAAACCTGTAAAAATCCACAAATTCTCAAGTTTATTAAATTTGCACAAACATGCAAACAAATCTTGAAAGAAAAGGAGGTTAAAACATTTTAGAACTACAAATGTATTTAAATGAGTAAAATATGCTCATTTTAATTAAAAAAACAGCATGAAGACCATGATAATTATAGTGTTGCCTCAGGGAGATTTCCTTTAACTTCCATATAATAATGAGCTTTTCTAATTTCACTTTCTGTTCAGATTCAGGACAAAAACCCAAGATGTGGAAATACTTTAGTCTCCACAGCTGCAGACGCACGCCATAAATCACTCAAATCAAACATGCAAGTTTAAGAAAAACACATTAAATCAGATTTTAATGTGCTCAGTAAAACATTTAGTCTCCAGACACCTTGACCGAAGCTGATGAAGCAACAAAGGAGTTTATGATGTCCTCACAGAAATCAACTGCACTTCCTGTCTCGAGACAGGAAGTGGAACTTCACCAGGTTTCAAGGAAATCAGCAGTGAAGATCAGTTTTAAATTTGGACTGCAGAGGAGCAAGGACTTAAAAATCACCCGCAGGAAGAGGTGAGAGGATTTTTATCTGATGTTAATAAATTAGACCACAATAATTTGGCTTAAATAAATAATCCTCAGAAAATTCTCTAAATTCAAATAAAGCAAATAAAAGTCACTTTCTGTTTCTGATTTGTTTCATTTTAATTTATAAGCAAGATTTAAGATAAACCTACTAATAAATCCACTGATTTTATTCTATTTCACCACCTAGGACACTCAGATAAATTACAAAAAAAAAAAACCCTGAATTTCTTGCTACCACACTCAAAAATGACATCATTTAAATGAAAATGAATTATTTGATTTTAACTACATAGCAAACTACACCTTATTTATAAGGAGCAGATCCACTAAATAAACAGTCATTTGATGCAAACATAGTAGAAAAAAAATCTGATTTGCAAAATTTTTCATGCAAAAAAAAGAATTTTTTTTAAAGATTCTAATTATGATAAAATATTTAATTTGCTACCACAAGTAAAGTGGAAATCTACAAATAATTTTTATTAGTCATTATTATTATAACACTTTACAATAAGGGTCCCTTTATTAACGTTACTCAGCGCATTATTAAGTGTTAATAAACTATTAAATAAAGTGTTAACAACTGCTTACCCATATAATGTAATGAATTACTAAGCAGGCCCCACCCAGCCCTTTGTCCTAACCATAAGGACACTTAATAGTTATAATATATAAAGGGACCCTTATTGTAAAGTGTTACCATTATTATAATCATTATCATTATTATTATTGTTATTAATAATAATAATAATAATAGTAATAATAATAATAATAATAATGCTTTTTAAAATAAAGTTATTCAAGAATTATGTTGAGTGAGGCTGTACTTCACCTGTAATTGGAACTTTTACAAACACTATAAAGTATTTTCAAACTCAAACTGATCTTGGATCTGATCTAAAACAGGTTTTCCCACACTTGTGCCCGTATTACAGTGGTTCCTCAGACAGCTTGGGTTTTACTTCCTTCTGTCTTCTCCACAATTGTGTAAACATGCATCTTTACCCAGATATGTTTCACTTCTGCTGGTAAACCCATCTCAGTTTTTACTTTTGTAACCTGCTTCTTCTTCTGATTTCAGCCACAATGTCAGACCCAACAGAACCCCTTCTGTTTAAACAGAACCAAGGTCCTCCACCATATTCCTACAAAGATCAACCGCCTCCAGCTTATCCCGGCGCTCCAGAGATGTACAATCCACCCATAAGTGAGATCGGTCCCACCTATCAGAGCTCCACGGGATACCAGTCCTTTTGTGACATTCAGCCAGAAATGGAATCGGAAACAACTCCGATCATATCCTCATTATCGTTTGACGACGGGGCAGTGAGGAGGGGGTTTGTGAGAAAGGTTTGAGGACCCCCACTTTGGATTTATAGCAACAAGAATGTACTATAACTGATTATAGCTAACTTTTGGATTTCATTCTAAATCCTAGATTGTTGCTGAACATTTTTTACCTCCTCAGGAGACCAAAAGATTCAAAATAAATCAAGAAGGGCAGATGTGTGCAAGTTGTTCAGAAGAAGCTAAGCGCATCAGTAAAAGCATGGCTCAGCATGATAGAAGCTGAATGTTTGACTTTTTCGGATTTTGTGCAGCAGAAACTCCAGATTATTTTAATCATCATTTCACAAATTTTAGCCTCAAACTTCAAAGATTAAGATCACAAACATCCCCCTATTTTCACCCGTGCAGGTGTTTGGCATCCTGACTCTCCAGCTGCTGTTCACCTTCACTGTGGTGTGTGTGTTCACCTTCTCCAGCGTCGTCAAAGAGGCTGTGCAGAACAACATATGGGTCTATATCAGCTCCTTCATCATCTTCATCCTAGTGGCCTTCCCCCTCAGCTTCTTCAAGTCCTTCAGCCATCGTCATCCCTGGAACATCGTGGGTCTGGTGAGTCACAACACATAATTAATTCTGGTTAAAACCTAAAGCTGGGAGTTTAAATGCTTAATAAAACCCTGACATCACATCTTATTTACCAAATAGCATTAAAAAGGTGAAAGGGTGAGTTTAATAGGCTGTGTTCTGTGGCTGCAGGTCATCGTCACCATCAGCTTTTCATACATGGCGGGTACCGCCGCCTCCTTTCACAACACCAGCTCTGTGCTCATCGCCATGGTAGCGACGCTGGTCATTTCCTTCACAATCATCGCTTTCTCAGCACAGGTGAGACCACCAGGGCCAAGCTGAGGATCTATTTCTCTTCTTCTAAATGTCATTAATGTATTTCCATCAAACAGAGCAGCGTACAGCTACCACCTTTAGCTCTGACCGCTCAGCTTTTCCTCCTCCTGTGATTAGAGGATACAATCTGTTAGCTGCAAAGTTGCCGAGTCTGCGCAAGCTAATGCTAATGCTAATTTCACACCGGCCGACAAAAAGCTCCAGAGTTGCGGACAGAGTATTAACCAATAAAAGGAGCAACCAGAAGTTATTTCTTGTACCCCGAAGAAGCCACGGTATCTTTTTGTTTTACACTAATATCAAGTGAAGAAGGCTAGAGGCTAAAGTTGAGCTAATGATGCTAACGGTGAATTAGAAACAAATAGTAAGCTCTAAAAAAAATCTCAAGCTACTTTTGCAATCACCAACAACTCGATATTACAGTGAAATGTATTTATCCACTTATCAACTTACTGTGTGTGACTCGTCTTCGCTCATCATCTAGAATCTTCTGGTGCTGATCGGTAACTGGCAGCAGCCATGAAACCCACTGAACAGGAGTGAAAAGGTCTCATTTGGTTTTTTAAATGGGCTGCAGTACCCACATTTGACCACAGGATGTCATTCCTTCTTCACTCCTACATCATGCACCTTTAAAAGAAAATGACAGATTGCACTATAAAAAATAATTCATGCTTTTCTTTGTCGTTTCCAGACTCGTTTTGATTTTTCGATTTTTTACGGTGTCTTGTTGATTTTGGTGGTGGACTTTGTGATGTTTGGGTTCTTCTGCACTTTTTACTCCTCGCATCTCACTGAAGTCGGTTATGGGTGTCTGGGAGCTCTGCTCTATGCGCTGGTAAGAACAGAAGAGAAAATACATCCACATTCATGATGGGTTTCACAGGAATCTGAAATACTCAGGGACCCCACAACCTTTCAAATCTAATTCAAGCACTTTCAAGGTTTCCCAGCACAAGTATGTTTGTGATGATTTTAATAAAAATCACACTAAAAATGTGATTTATGTTCCTTTTTTTGTGGTAAAAGTAAATGTTTTCGCACTATGTCCAATTTCATTCATTTTCAAGCACTTTATTTAAAATTCAAGCAGTTTCGAAATATTTTCTATATACTTATATAGAAAATATATTAAGAATCCTGCCTGCAAGTTAAATATGAGACCCTTTTAAATGGCTAAGAACTATATTTTAAATGTAAAGTTTAAAATGTAGAGTATAACAGATTACATTTCAGATTTAAGAACAAATAGGAAAGAATAAACAAACTAAAATAAAAATAAACTTTAGTGACTACAAATAATTTTAAAAATAATTAAAAATGAACATAAAATGTTTATTTTTTTTTTTACAAATAAAATGTTTTTTATGAATAAAGATGGAAAACTATTTTATGCTATATAATGGTTAAAAAACACACATGAAGTGAGGTTTAACAATCTAAAAAAACTGTTTTAACAACCAGTTAAATTAATTGTTTTAAATTATTTGAAAATTGTTGTATATTTCTTATCATTTTGCAATTAGGATCAAATCAAAATGTCTGATCAAAGTGAAAATAGGACAAAAACAACAGTAATGGTCAGATTTGTATATTTATTACATTTTTAACTTGATAGTTATAAATCACACAAAATTGAGAATTTAAGTGATTAGAATCTTTACCTCTAATGTATGATTTACATTACAAATATTTATAAATGAAATTATATATATTAGAAGACAAATTAAACATGGAGACCAGCTGATTATTTATAAGGTTAATTAAAGGTAACAAAAAAACAGGTAAATTCTCTCCGTTTTCCAGTTCCTGATGATCGACGCTCAGCTGATGATAATCCGCCTGGATCCAGAGGAGTACATCAACGCCGCTCTCATGATCTACCTGGACATCATCCTCATCTTCCTCTACATGCTGGGGAGGAGGTGAAACCGCCCAAGCAACACACCTGTAACCATCCTTATAATAAGAACAATCCAGCAGTTTTTATGTGAATAAAAGTATTTGAGTTTATTATCATCTGTCTGAAGTGTGTTTATAATAAATCATATTCCACAGAGACTAATATTATTGAACAGCTTTTATTAAAAAGATATTAATCCCACAGAGCAACATGACAAGAAAAGTAGTGCAAAATCTCCGTTCTGTGTTTTAAATCTGTAGTTTGAGATGAGAGAGAGATGATAAAAACCCCCAGCAGAAAAAAATTATCAGATCTCCTGCAGGAGGAGTCGCCTAAAGCTGCAGATAATAAACATTTAGGCTGTATTTATGATTTTAAAAGGACGAATGGTGTAAATGTACCCTTTAGCTCATAAAGAGAGGGACATTCATCCTCAGCTTTAGCTACGAATGAAACTTTTTTTCTGTAGTTTTGCAACTTTTGCTGCAAAGTATTTTATGAGCTGGAAATTAAAATCAGAGTTTATTTCACTTCATATCTAAAATAGGTGGCTGTAATTCCACACCGTTAGAGGTTGATGACACAAATATTCAGTCTGGAAAGAAAACACTTCCACCAGTAAACAAAAATTCATGAACTGCTGCAGCTTTTGTATAAGTGAAGGTTTCTGTAATCTGCCTAGCAACAGAGAGTTTGAGGCCTAACAGCTGACAATGTCTATAAATAAACAGTTTTCACCACAGTGAGGAATAGTTAAACCGGATCCGCAGCAGGTATCTCATCCTAGTCTGAGCCGGATTATAAACAACAAACTCGTTGTAAAGGAGGGAGTAAGCGTTGTTTCGGCCCACTCCTGTTTTCACGCTGGGCCCCATCGGAACCGTCACGCCGTCCCTGAGAAAAAGAAAAAGGTTTGTTTTAACGATAAATTTATTCCTTTTTACATTTCCACTCTTTATAAAAAAATTAAAGATGTGAAGTTTTTAATGTTTGTTTTACAATAATTGTTTTAAATATTCTCATTGATTGTGATGAATGCATGGAGATTTTTGTGGCTGACCCATTGATCAGCATCAGGTAAAATACATTTTTCTAAAAATACACGTCTTATAGGCTGCATGTGTGCGTATTTCTATTTTGTGAAAGCACCAGTTGCTTAATGAGTAAAATAAAATAAATAAATAAAAAATCCAAAATTAATTTCATTTCATTCAGAAAGTGCAACTCAACGGCAAACAAATAAATTGTTTTGACCTGACATTTGACAAAAAATGTCCTCATAATTTTGTACTACATGAACAAAAGCAGCTGTTTGCCTCAACAATGTCAAATTAAATCAAATGCACTATTCCAATAATCTTAACCTGATTTTTTTGACTTTCAGTCGCTTCGCTGAATAAAACACCTGCTGTGCTTCAAATCAACAGAGAAGAAGCACAGCGGGGGAAACGAGACAAACAAATGACAAGGAAGTGAGGTCGGTCCATTAGTGACATTAGAGTGACTGCAGCGCAAACATTTAGTTTTTTAACTCAGCTCAGAAAAGTTTATGTAGATCAAATCATTTATCCATAAAGATGGGCTAAATGCTAACCTGGATTCAAATCTTCCCTTCCATGCTGTGTGACATCAGATGCTGGTTTTGTTTGGACTAAATTGCGTAAATATAACAGACTCACAGTGTGACGGCGTTTCTGGGGTCCGGTCCAGTCTGACCCAGACCCTTGGTGCTGTGTTTTCCTTCAGGTAGATTATTGGCTTCATAGTCTGCGTCCAGCAGCTCGTTGCAGTCTCCCAAAGCGACCTGAACACACACGTCATGTCATAAAGATCATGCGCCAGATGTTTCCAGCATCTCATCCATTGATTTGCTTTGTCTTTAGGATGATTTCCAGTCATTTTTTTACACTAAACATGATAAATATCAAATGTGACATATTTGAAGAAAGGACCCTAATGAGGAAGCAACATTTAACACATAAAACTTAAGCAGGATGAGACCTTTGCAGCTGGAAAAAAAACACTTTCAATGAAAACTGAACTCACCTCACAAAGCAGGAGGAGTCCAACGTGGTTGTTCTGGGTGGCGAAACAGTAGTTGGCACTTTTTGAGGACATGTCAGCGAAGTAGATGCCTTTACCAAACTGAAAGGAATAGAAACAAAAATGTGGTCCATTTGCTTTTTTAAAAATGATTTATTTTGTTTACAATTTGCAGAAACTTGTTTATGAGACAAAATGAGAGCGTATGCAGGCATCTTACCATGTAACCAGTGACAGGGGCCTCAGGCGGGGCCACGCGGAGGCCCTTGCTGAGGATGCCGACCCAGTTGGAGAGGCGGGAGCCGTGCCACAGCAGGGTCCTGGTGCGAGCACAAATAAACCAGAATAAAGCAAATGAAAGTCTGCGTGAGGAGACAAGATCAGCGTCTCTGCTGACCTGTTGTGTAGCTGTGACAGGAAGTTTTTGCTCTCCCTGTCTCTGTCCACTGAGAAGATGTCGAGGACGGTCATGCTGTAGTCACTGTGGGTGGAGGCGTGAGTGGACTGCAGGTACTTTTCTATCACCTTTGCACACAGAGACAAACTGATGGAGCATCTCGGCCTTGTGTTTAAAGATTGACTCGCTGACATAATACTTTAGGTTAAACTGACTTTGTACTCATGGCCGCTGGAGTCCAGAGGCTGCAGTTTGCACTGGAGGGAGTGGTACTGTCTGTCTAAAGGATGCTCATCACTGTCTGCACTCGACTGAGCCATTTTCACCGCGATCTGGATGTCACTCAGCGCCTTCAGGAAAAGAAATCAAATCAAAAATTATTCGATAATCAGCCAATTAAGGCAAAAAGAATCAAATCTTCACCTCCAGCAGAGAGATTTTCTCCTTCAGCTCCTCTTCTGACCGAATGATCGGAGGAATTGTCAACCTTAAAATTATATATTTTTTAATTCACAGCAGAAAAACAAACAAGTCAGACTGCTGCAGTACGCTCCGTACCCAAAGTCATGAGGGATGCGGGTGTAAAACTGGTTGCAGGCTTCCAGCAGCTCCTTGTTGCTGCCCTTTTTCTTCAAGCAATCCTCGATTTTCTTCAGGGCGGCGTAGCCGGCACGGATCTGCTCCGAGGTCAGCTTCCCTGTCGGTATAGAGAATTAAAGTTTCAGACCTTTTTATCAGTTTTTTTTTTTTTTTTTAACATCAGACTGACCGAGAGGAGCTTTCTTGGTGTCAAACTTCATCTCCAGCACACACTCCTCCATGGCTTTGAGGTCACAGATGAGCTCAAGGAGAGACTGAACCTTTAGATCCAGCTGAGATGGCTTCCTCTTTGGTGCAGAATCCACCACGGTCTGATTCTCCTCCTGGAAATAAATCAAAAACATTAAAGGACAAGTCACAAACACATCAGGAAGTAGTTATTCTTAACAGATGTTCTGACAGGGCAACATACACATCAGAGTAGCATACATGCAGTTTATGACCATGTGTGCACAAGCAAATTCATCTAAACCTCTGCTATGTTCTGAGGAACTGTCGATTCAGCATACAGATGGCAAAGAAAGAGGAAAACGTTTGTCGATTGTGTCAGGGTGTTATACGGTTCTAAATAAAGTGTATGATGATCTGACTGGTAAACTGGCCCATCAAAGTGTCATACAGCTTAAAATGTATGATGATCTGACAGCATATGCCTGTCTGACAGACTTGTGCTGTCAGATTGGCATACGCTGTAATACGTGTATGCCTATCTGACAATGTATGATAATTGGACAGTTCTTCCAATGAGTGACATCTCCAGCTGCATTTGAGGTCCACATTTAAATGTACTTTTCCATCCGTGCTGTAGTCCATGAACACCATGTCGTATTTCCCATCAACTTTCTCAAAATTCCCCCGATGCTCCCACTCGTTCTTTGTCTTGTCAGTAAACCTGCAGCACAGTTTCAAAATTTCACTCAAACCTCCTAAAAGATGAATAAAAAGCCTCAATAATCAGTAAAACGAACTCACTTTTTCTTGAAGACATCTTTGGCCTTCAGCAGATCTCCACCACAGGCTACTAGGCTGTTCTGACCCACTTTTCCCACTGTGGAAACACAAAAGGAGGAAAAAAACAAACTGATTTAAAAGATTATGTGTTAATTGAAATCTGCAGACGTTACCCTCACCTCTGCCCCATCTCATCCACACGCTGTAAGCTTTGGAGCTGTCGTCTTCTAGCAGCTGGATCAGGTAATATTTATTGTTGTTGAACTGCAGATTTGTCTGCAAAATAAAGATTTATGCCTCAAATGACAAATAAATGTTTATAAAAACTACACTCAATAAGTATTTATTCTCTAGAATGAGGGCTGCTTGTGTATGGGGTGCCATTTGTAAAGTCAAACAGTCAATATTTTAGGTTATTTAGCCTATCCTAAGAGAAAAAAATGGGAATTAATTTTTCAAAGTCATATTTTCACCATGTTAAATGTTTAATTTAGAGTTTAATATTTATTTTACAAACTAAATACTTAGGTCTGACCTAAATATTTAGTTTATAAAACAAATATTTAGTTTACAAACTAAATATTTAGCTCCAAATTAAATATTTAGTTTCCAAAATAAATCTTTAGATCTCAGCTAAATATTTGTTTTGGAGCTAAACATTTAGTTTGGTAAATCAATATTTAGATTTAGCCCCAAATTAAATATTTAGCTGGGATCTAGATATTTATTTTGGAAAATAAATATTAAATCTGTAGCTAAATATTTATTTTACAAACTAAATATTTTATTTGTAAAATAAATATTTAATTATGATGTTTAACATTTATAAATATATGAATTACATAGTGAAAATATGACTTTGAAAAGTTAACTCTCATTTTCTTCTCTCGTGATAGGCTAAATAACCCAAAATACTGCTGTTAAGTTATGACTGTTTGACTTCACAAATGGCACCCCATACATACTTGATATATAAGGAATTAATATTGTTAAATATTTTTACCTGGTTTAGCATCACATCATAAACATCAGCTCCTTCACAGTAAACATGAGCCTGAAAGAGAAAAATGTTTTACAGAATGAACTCAAACAAAATGTTTAAATTTCTAATGAAAATAAGTTTTGTTTTGTATGAATAAACACATAAATGTAGAAAACACACACGATTAAAGTGATACAACAAATAAAATCACAATAAATCAACACAGGAGAATGAATATAAAAAAGGTATAATTTTGATCCTTTACTTAACCCTTTATAGGGCAAGCGTCTATATTTAGACACTTCCACCCACATCATAAATTATGTCGGTGTGCCTTTCCGCGGACTCTTAGAATTACGAGATTTCACCCAACCAATCATCAGAGATCAAGTTAGTCACCGTTTGCACCGTGGCGCCATTCGACCAATCAGGGCGGGGCTACAACGCGCCAAATATTGGTGTTTCTGAAAAACCAGAAAACTGCCTTCCTGGAGCTCGTCTCCTCTTGTGTTTACGGTCGGATCTCTAAAACTAACAATGCTAGGTTTATGAAACTCTCACACCACAAGGTTGACTAGTGGTGCTAAATAAGGATACAAGTGTTGTAAATGTTAAACTCAATGAAGTTGGTGAAATCAGAGCATGAAAATCAAAGCTGCCATATTTGATCATACGCCCTGAACAAGTAAAAGAAATTAAGTAGATTTTTAGGTAAAATCTGTTGTTTTTTAGACATAATCTTCATGATCATGGTTACAGTAATAATAATAATTATAATATTGAATATATTTTTCAGTTTAAAACTAAGATTTCTAAAAAAAAACAGAGGGGGACAGTTATTGTGCCAGCGAGTCTCACCATCAGTGATGATGATGAAGAGGAGGAAGATGACACTGAGGCAGATCCTCAAATACATAATATTCTAAAATATTCTAATAATCTATATTTGATCAGAAATGGTATTTAATGTTCTGTAACTTCCAAAAATATTCCACAGTAATCTGTTTTTATAAAAGTTTACTGTATTGTTTAATAATTGTGATATAGTCAGTATTATTCTACAGTGATATAATGTTCTAAAAATAGCTAGATTATTCTAAAGTGTCTTATAATTATCTATACTATTAAAAAATAATGTTTGTTTTAACTTGTACATGTGTTTTATTTTGGGATTTCTATTACCAGAACAGGGCCGGCGTCCATATTTGAGCACTTCGTTTTCTCAGATTTTCTCCATTAAAATAAATATTTTTGAAAATTGTAACAACAGAAAAATACTTTTGTTATAGACCATAATAACACCCTGGGGTTGAAATTTTAAATTTTAAACTACTTCAATGATTGCCCTATAAAGGGTTAAAACCAGTTTTTGATTTGTAAACACCTGAAACAAATACATAAAAAATTGTACACAAGCACAAACAATAAAATGTCTAAAAATTAGGAAAATCTCATACAAGCATTATGAAAGTGGTTAGATTAATCACGAGCTACGTTTTAAACAAAAATCAAAACCCTAAACTGAGGATTAAAGGTGGACGGGAAAGAAATTGTTGAAATGGAGAGATGGGATTTAAAGATTTTGCTTTTGCCTGATAGAACGATGAACCTGCTAAAACAAATGCTCACAAGAGAAACCGTGTCTGGAGTTTTAATTTCAAACGAGTGTCAAACCACAGTCGTGGGTTTCAGTTCTGAAAATGTACCTTTCCAAGTTTAGCTTTGCATTCAGGGTCCACTGGAGCTTTGCCCTTCATCACCACCGTCCTCACCACCTCTGATCAGAAAAAACGTAAAGTTAACGTGGAAAAGTGACACCAAGTTTATCTTTTGGCTGCGTTTTTGTTGATGCTAAAAAAAACTATATTAATCTTACCTTCACTTTTTGCTTCCTCTTTAGGCATCTCTTTGTTTTTTGTTGCACTCTTGCTTTGCCCTCTTTTCCTCTTAGCAGAAGGCTGCGCCTCAGTCTCCTCCTCTTCCTCTTTTACCTGAACGGATTCGGTGTTAAGAGCAGCCTCATTGGCAGCTTCCTGTAAACTTTCTTAATAAAAAAATAGAGAGGAAAAAAGAAATACATCACTGAAAAAGATCAAAAATTAAGCTGCAAATGTACAGTAAACAAATGACACATATTTCCATCGTCAGCCTGAATTAATTTACATAAATACATTTTTAAAAAACACCTGTTTTTACAGTCTGAGAGCGAATTTTTCTCTTGAATTTCGTCACAGGGTTAATCTGGAACAACTTCTTCAGATCTACTTCATATGCCGTCCCTGAGCCAAGAGTCAGAGTGACAGTTGTCCTCCCTGAAGAAACGGCTGAATCGAGCAAGGCACAGGCTGTAGGCGGGTACGATTCCCACTGCCCTTCATCTCCTTTCCACTGCCACACTGTGATCACAAACAGAGCCAGAAAACAGTAAATAGGTGTTTTAAGTGATGCATTACAGGAAAAACAGAAAATAATATCACACAGCAGAACTTTTATGAATTATGAAACACAAGTATGACTTTACAAAACATGCATCTATTTCTTAACATCAAATGCTGCCGTCAGTTGGTTATATTTAATTTAATTTATTAAATCTAATTACGTAGGTTTTTTTAAACTACTTTTTTAAGATAACTGAAGCATTATAAAAGGTTTGTTAATCTACTGGACTGTGCACAGCCATTATATTGTGTTTTAAACTCAAATGAGGCTTCATTTATTACTAAATGAATGAAATTTAGCAGTGAGTCACTTTTATTCTTGTGATTTTCTCAACAAATTGCTTAATATTCATAGCCTAGTGAACTAGACCAAATTCTTGCTTTGCAAAGTTTCAAAAAGAAAGTATATATTCACATATATAGGATGGCTTGCCAGGCTATAATATTCATGCTTTTCCACCAGTTTTCTCATCAAGTTTTGATTAAATTAGTTAAAACACAAATGTCTTTAAATATTAGTAATACGTAGTGCAGGAAACTGTTGCATTTACCAACAGTAAAATAAAAATAGTAAAACACAGGACCAACACGGTTTGTGAATAAGTAAATAAAACCTAGTTCTATGTCCAGTCATGTTAAATGGCTAACTGCTATTTCCACGTTAAGCTAAAAGCCAACACCAACCTGTTTTGGACTGGACTTCGTCGTTTTCTTGTGCGCTCTGGCTTTTATTTCTCGAACTTCTGGTTCGCCTCATGTTAGTGTGTAAAAACAAATTTAACAGCAGGAAAAGAAGAAATTCAGGGGACACGGCGGGAAACTTTCTCTTCTGCGGACAGGCCGGTAGAGAGCGAAGCCTGCCAAAGATGGTTTATTCTAAAGATGACTAACTAGTGATGAAAACGGATGTTACCATAAGCAATAAAATTCGGTTACAAATTACTTTAGTTTTTTTTTCTAATGATGTATATGTACAAATACAAACGTTTTTTTTATCTAATTCTTCCTTATATATTCCTTATATTCCAAATGTTGGTCCGTACCGTCTTATATATACAGTCTTTGGTCCGTACCTACAAACAAGAGCAGAGTGAGAACTCTTCTTATTTCCTTCGTGTAGGAACAAATCTTTAAGGCTTCATGGTTCCGCTTTAGGTGGTGGTCGGAATTATTTTGTTGAAGCAAATCAGTCGGCCAGTGTGCTTTTACGAAAGCGTGGATGAAAGTAAAATTTTAACGATATTTAAATTCCGTTTAGACGCCGAGAACATGGCATCAAGTAGCTATAGAGCCTGTGGTTTCTGTCAGAGGGTGCCTGTGGTGAAGACTCTGTTCAGGGTGGGTACTGTTACCAGGTGTCATTGAACGCATCATTTTCACTGGAGGTCATTTATGCTTAGTGTTCAATAACGTTCTGAAAATGAAATGTCAGCTTTTAGAAAGTTAATCCGGTCTTAATATTACATAAAATTATTTGTTTTCATATTTCTTTCCACAGATTTGCTGTGACTAGTATTTTTATCCAAATATCTTTATTTCCTTGTATTCCTGTAGTTTTATTTGCTCTAGTACTTCCTAATCTTTTCCCAAGACTGTACTTTCTTCACACCTTCCATAAATTCAGTGCATTGTTATGAAATGTTTTATTTGTGAACAAATATGTACCCTTACAAAATGATATAAAGCAGCCAGTCTGCTTTTTATTCTTCCTGTTTTGACACTTAAATCGTAATCATTTTGTAATCTTAGTCTGCGAGTGCTGCTGCTGCTAACCCACAGCCCAAAGCAGATTTTCTTAAAGGAGAACCTCACAAGAAACATCCTGGTGTGACCAACCTGAAGACTCTTCGACTACCCCAGGAGCTCCAAGTCGCTGCACAGTCAATTATTCAAAGTGAGATCAGCTGTCATTAACTCTAGCTGCCATAATAATAATAATAATAATAATAAAATAGTTTTTTCTTTGTGTAGAAGCTGAGATGACTCAGCTTACTGAACGCTGTCATAAACTCAGAAACTACTTGTGGAGTCGAAAGCGGGCGATCGAGGACGTGACTCTGAGGCAGAAAGCATTGGGCCTGGAGAAAGAACTCTGGGAGAAAGCCATGCAGAAGATGGGAGGTGAGTGAGAGCGGGATCAAGTAAATGATGCATGCATATAGCAGCCCCTGGAGACAATAAATATGTTTGTCTTTGCAGATATTGATGAGGAAGCGCTGAGAGACCAGATCAAGAAAAGGGTTCTCTCAGAGCTCAGACGAACTACTTATCACTGGACTGCCCTGAAGTGATCAGAACTCAGAACTCAGTCCTGCAGCCAGATCTCAGTTTTGGTTTGTAACCAGTCCCTTTTGTGTTTCAGGTATGATGAAGAGCTGGCGGTGGTGTACGTGGCCTCTCGGCTTGCTGGAGGTTATGCAGCAGTGAGGAGAGCTCTAAATGAGGTAATAAAGTGATTTGTAGAAGGTTTTGGCCCCGGTATGTTTTTCTTATTACTCTTAAATTAAAATTGTGCTGTTTTTTGTGTTCACTCAGATAAAGAAGAGGGATCCCTCATTTGCTCCTCAATCTCTCCTGGATTTTGGGTCAGGATTGGGAACAGTCGCCTGGTCAGTGTGCAGATTAAAACCCTGCATGTCTAAATGAGGCGTTTAGTGTGATTCTTTCCCTCCCACAGGGCATCACACTTGCACTGGGGAGACTCTTTAAAAGAGATGGTGTGTGTAGACAGCTCTGGACCCATGAACGTTCTGGCTGAGCGACTTCTTAAAGGTTGATTTGTTAATATTCGTCACATTAACATAAAATGTGTTTCATTTTTATGAAGACACTGAACGTGCTTTCTTTTTCACAGGTGATGAGGAGGCGGCTGAACCTCTTTTCAAGCACGTCTATTTTAGACAATTTCTCCCCGTCTCTCCTAAGGTAAAGACATCCTAGCTTTTTGATCTTGTTACAGCGGAGATCTGGATCTAGATTAGTCACAAGAGAACCGTCTCAGCTTCAATTTTAGTTCTGTTAAAGTTGGTGATGAAGATGTTAAAACCTGACTGCCCAGTTCCTCCCTTCAGGTTCAGTTTGACTTGGTGGCGGCTGCTTTCACTCTGTCAGAGCTTCCCAGCGTGAAAGAGCGAGAAGACGCTGTGATCACTCTGTGGAGAAAGACAACCTCCTACCTGGTCGGTTACATCAATAATTAAACCTTTATTTCCTTTTACATCATTTAGCAGTGTGGTTCTATTTTTCCTCCTAAGACTTGGCGTCCACATATGCCAACATTGACTTCTTCTTTTATTCTGTTAATCTTAGACTTGTTATTATTACTCAGGCAAATATTTTTATTATATTCTTTTTACAATTTATTTAATTTCTGTATTTTTTTTATTAATTGAACATTATTTGCTCTTGATGTTTTTTGGTCCAAAAAAATCCAGAGTAGGTGAAATTAAAAATGTGCTTGGAATTCAATTTCAGGTCTTAAATCTACACTATGCAACTTTTTAAAATTTTTAAATAATGTTCTTGAGCCAGTTTGTGCTAAAATGACCCTTTACAGGGTTAATGAAATGTCACTCAGACCTCCACCGCCCTCTGTGGCCAGAATACCACACTTGCAACTTCAGAGCGCCGATCCGGTCTCTGTTGGACTTAGTAAAGTGGAGCTGACATGCCTGGTGCTGCAGTCTGCTTCCAGCATGTTTTAGATCATGAACACAGCTGATGTGTTTGATTTAGTGATGAACCGCTCCTGTAGACACTAATGAAGGCTGAGGAGACATTTCAGCAGTTAGATTAAGGTGTTAAAAACACGAACGCACAGCGAGGAGATAAGTTTCACTTTTGGTTTTACTAACGGACACTAGGGGGCGCTAAAAACAAGCCAAAACTGCCAAGTATCCTTTTAAGAGTTTAAATGTAAAAAGCTTATTTTAAGCTACGTTTAATAGTTTTTTACACTTTGTCCTTCAGGTTCTGGTGGAAAATGGAACCAAAGAGGGCCATCAGATGCTCATGGAAGCCAGAAACACTTTACTAAAGGTATTCCAGTGAAACTGCAGCTTGGTTCTTGCCTGGTGCTTCTGTGTAAAAGATTTGACAGTTTAATAAATTGCACGACAGAAACAAGAACAGATTCTTCACGACCCCAGACCAGCAAAAGTGTTCGCCCCGGTAGGTTAAAGGAAAAGCTTCAGTCTCAGTCAGCGGCGTCACATTTTTGCTGTAGCTCCTCTGTTTGCTCCTCAGTGTCCCCATGAGATGATGTGTCCCAAACTGGCCAGAGAACCCGTCACTCCCTGCAACTTCCAGCAGCGCTACCATCCTCTCTCTCTGCCGGGGGTAAGACTCAACTCTGGATTTCTGATGAATAAATCAATATTAACTCAAAGGATGAGGGTAACAAGCTGCATTTTATAAATAAATCGGTTCATATAGAGACCAAAAAAAAAACAGTAAATGTAAAACTAAGTCTAAATAATTTTATTTGTGTTGTTTTTTTTAGCACCACGAATGTCAGACGGAGAAGTTCAGCTACCTGATTTTGAGCCGAACAGAACCGGTGCAGGAAGGGACAGAAGGTTTGGACTGGGCCCGGCTGATTGCGCCGGTGCTGCGCAGAACGCGACACGTCCACTGCCACATGTGCTGCTCTGACGGACAGCTGCAGCACAAGGTGGTGACGGCACGGAAACACAGCCGGTAAGCAACACCCTGCAGGAGAGGTCTTTTCAGATACCTATCGTTATTTTCTTTAAAGGCTTACTATGCAACCTTTTCATATTTTTAAATCATTTTTTGAGCAGTCTGCTTCCAGCATGTTTCCTGCATGTTTTAGATCATGAACACAGCTGATTTGTTTGATTTAGTGATGAACCGCTCCTGTAGACACTAATGAAGGCTGAGGAGACATTTCAGCAGTTAGATTAAGGTGTTAAAAAGATGAACGCACAGCGAGGAGATAAGTTTCACTGTTGCTTTCACTAATGGACACTAGGGGTGCCAAATGCAAGCCAAAACTGCCTAGTATTCCTTTAAATTGAAGAGTTTTACTGTTGCGTTTAATTCTGTGACTCGAATATTTGCTGTTTTCTTAAGTAACTAGCATGTTGTCTTGACCAAATCCTATATTTTTTATCAGGTTTCAGGTGTTTAAATGCTACAAAACAATTGTTTATATTTAAGAAGACGTGTAAACACTAACCAGTTACTCGTTTACAGGTTGTGATCATTTCTGAATAAAATTATTTCAATCTTTTTTCCTCGCTGAATTAACTTTTTCTGTTGTCTTTTTAATTGTTTTCTCAGAGATGTGTACCGCTGCGCCCGGAGCAGCGACTGGGGAGATCAGCTGCCCGTCATTCAGACAGTTGAAGAGGACGCTGACGGTGACTCGGAGTGATGACTCATCTGCAAATAAACAATCTTTGGATTCCAGAGAACAAACTTTTCATCTAAAGACTCTTTTACTTCAGACTGAATAGAATTTTTTTTAACAAATGCTGTTTTTAAAGTCTGATTTAAGGTGGTATGAATTAAAAAAGGTGGAACATTTACAATGTTTTTTTTATTTTATATGACAAAATAGGAAGAAAATGTTTTTTAACTCTCAACGATCTGTTTCAGGGCAGAGGTCAAGTCTGGGTACTTGTACTGAAACCCAGACGCTAAAGTCCTATCTGGTATGACTCTCTGACCCTCACTGAGGATCTTGGCCCTCTCAGAACCCATCAGGGCGCTCATGACGAAACCCGGCACAGGAAAGATTGTGGGTCGCCTCAGGATCCGACCCAGTTCCTTAGTGAACTCATAGTTGGTGTTCAACGCAGGTGCGACTCCGTTGTAAACCTGTGGAGAGGTGGACGGTGTGTCGGCGGGGGGCTCCAGAGAACCAGCAATGATTCCTGCCAGGTCTGAGACATGGATCCACGGGAACGGCTGACTTCCAGAACCCAGTGTGCCTCCGAGACCGAGCCAGAAGGGTAGCAGCATTTGTTTCATTGCCCCGCCGTCACGACCCAACGCAACCCCTGGTGGACAAAAAAAGGAATAAAGGAGACCAATTACTTCAATTTTTCTAATTCAGTTACAAAAAAGCTTTTATAGAATAATTTTGTTCTTCAATTCCATTTTTTTTTAACTCAAACACGTCACTCATATTATGAAACTTGAGTTATAACAAATAATGTATATAAACCAGTCTTTTCCTCGAAGTGTGTTGTGTGTGTGCAAGGTTACACACACCAGAACGAACGAGGACTTGTTTGGTGTTTTTAGCCACGTTCTCTGGAAGAAGAGCTGCATCCTCCCACTCTTTCACCAGTTGTGAGAGAAAGTCAAAGGGCGTCCACTCGCTGTCTTCTGTGTACTCAGCTGTCAGACTTGGTTTGTAGCATGCTGTAGGTCCACAAAGAGCAGAAAATAAGAATCTCTTCATCCTAATTAGTAATTCTCTCTTCTGCAAAGGCTTACCTACACCTGATACCAGCACCCAGGAGTGAGGAGGACTCTGGGATGCTGCGATGGCTTGGGACAGAGCTTTTGTTGTGTCAATGCGACTGGAGAACAGATCCTTTTTATAGCTTTCATTCCACCTTGGGTAACAAAAAAACAGCAGGGCAGGATTTAGTGGCTTTAAGAGAAAAAAGAAAGCTGGTTATGCAGAATATCACACATTTCATCCACAACAAGATCCTTTGTTGTTCAGCAAAGATAATCACTCAGGTAAGGTGAAAGTGTCTTGTAAAGCAGTCTGATTCTCAGCTCATTTGCAAATATAACAGCTTTTTGGATTGTATGTTTGCTTTTGGGTTACAAATGTAAACATGGCCGCACTCAAAGTCAGGAAATATTACTATCCACATTACAACACAAACATGGATGAAACCTGCATTTCCTCACCATCGGAGAGGGTTCATGAGATTTTCTCCTGCCAAGTTAACAGCACCATCACATGGTGGGAGGCCGCGAGACTCCAGTTCACCCTGCAGGAGAAAAAAAAGATTTTTAAAAATGTCTACACATCAGTGAAAATTGTGGAATACAGTTTAATTGCATAATTAGAGGTTGTAATGAGTCAGGTGCAGAATCTCACATAATCCTACCCACGTAATCTTTCCTGGACCAGGTTGACGGGATATCACTGTGACTTCATGACCTTTGTCTCTGAGCAAACGAGTCAGTTCACGACCTACAAAACCAGATCCTCCTCCTACAAGAAAGACAAAAATAAGAAAAGGTGCTGTCAGACTCTATACCAGTTTAGTGTTGGTTATTTATGCATCACCTGTTTGACTGACATTTTATCTGTTAAATTGCTGTTACTCATTTGCAGCTTGGTTGTACAGTATATACTTCGCCAGAATCATTCACACACGCACCCGAGTACATATTTGTACATTTTTATACTTTTTGGTATATTTTTTATACATTTTCTGTACATACCAATTTTGTTTGCTTGATATGTATATAGTTTTGTGTCTTATTTATCTATATTCCTTTTTTCTAAAAGCTGTGTTCGTGGGATAATAAAGATTTATTCTATTACTGTTAACATTAAAAACATAAGTCACTGTAAGGTAATTATAATATCTGAATTTATGTTTTGTTTTTACAGATGAGCTGTTAAACTTTTTGTTTACAATTACTCAATGTTCTTTGTTCTAGTGCGCATGCGTCCTTTCCATGCTTACAAAACCAAACTTAGCATACTGTAGCTAATTCTGCTTAAATAACAGTGACATTAAACATAAACAGTCCTCCCAAAACCTTTGATAGTTTGTTAAAAAGGTCAACATTAGTTTTACGAATTAGTTTAATTAAATAAGCATGCAGCTAAGTGTGTGGCTTTAATTTGTAAAATCTAGTGTTAGCTTTAGGTCACACTGACCTTTCTGTGTCACTTTTTATTAAACAAAAAAAATATGATACTGTAAAAATATATACATACCTATTAAGACTCTCATAGCTTCAAATGTCCACCTAGCGCTACGTTTCAATCCCTAAACGTTGCTGTTACTTACAGCATAGCTTCCTCGTCCCTGCTCCCAATTTAACAACGACTAACACTTTTGGCCCAACATGCGATCCGTACTTCAACTATGATTTGTAGTTTTATTGGTGCTCGGATGTAGTTTTTTGTGGAAGACATCTGAACCATGATCTGAACTGCCAAATGATTTAAAGATTTGTTTTTCTATTACAGAAAAGTCCATATAATAAAAATGTATTCTTTTAGGTTTGCACTTTTTAAAAGCCTCGTTATTATTATGTTATATTTTATCAGCATTTTAGTGATTTGTTGTTCATTAAAAATGTATCAATAGTTTACGTAATACTCAATTTTTATCCAACCAAACAGCGATAAAAGTGAAAAATATGTATAATGTGACATTTTTGGCGTCATAAAACCCGGAAGTTGTCAGTGCGTAACATATTACGTGATCACGTGGTTTAATAAAGCTTTAAAAAGAAGCGCAGCCTCTTTTACGTCCTCTCTTCCTTGTTGCGGTCAACAAGACAAGACCGTGTGGTGAAGACGCGATAATTATACTGCTTAAACAAGGTAAATTCTCATTGCCACTTTCAGTTTGCCTAGGTTGTCAACTGATGTGTTTTAGCAGGTGGATGAGTGTTGCGGTTTTTCGGGCAGATTGTTGTTTAGCTACTGCATTAGCGCCAAATTGACCACATGGTTTGAGCTCATGGGATTCTCGACAAAATGTTAACCGTAGTTACGGTTTTAATCTCATAAAATGCCCCTAAAATCATCACCTGCTAAACATTTTAGTCAAACCAATGATGAGTTGCACGTGAGTCCGTGTTTCACCTGAATCTGATGATTATACTTTCACTGCACTGATGGGTTTGACTTTATTGTGACTAATCAAGCTCTTCAGGTTAATCATGGGGAATATAATAAGTCTGTTCTTCTTTTAGGACCAAGGATCGTGTTAACATTTTGAAGGTGAGAACTTTAGCTTCTCTCATGGTTGCAGTCATTAGTTCTATAAAATGTTATATGTGATTGTAATAAATGTGGAATAAAGTTTTTGTTTGGTTATTCACAGGTGGGAGTTTTCCTGGACATTACTGGATCACCTCCTGTTGGTTTCCACAGTGAATTTTGATCAATAAAGTTTAAATACTACCTCCGAAGGTGTCTGTTTATTTTAAATTTATATTGACTACAGTTACTGAAGTTTTGAAGAACTGATTCTTTTGTTATTCAGTCCCTAAAATGTACATGATCTTTAGTTGATTTCATCTTGACCAAATGGAGTATTACTATATAAAGTGTTGTGGTTCTAAATCGAGACACTTAGTGTTTAATCATTGGTAAAGCCACAAAAATTAAGTAATTTTATTATGTGGGGGTGGGGGGTTCCTTTAATCAGATTAATTTGTTTTGCATCCATAATTTAACAGTAAACAGTGCACAAAATGATGGTGACAAAAATTTAAATCATTTTTTTATTTTGAAAGGAACAATTTTATTTTGAAAACAAGTTTTTTTAAAAGAATAAAGATAATTTGGGAACTTGAAGAAACAAGTCAAAAGGGACAAATATTCCAACGAGCTGCACAAACTAGTTTAAACTTGTAACTAAAACTATAAAAAAAATGATCACATAGTTGCTGCACAGACGAACACTTCAATAAAAAAATAAAAGTTTTACGCTAAAACAATTTTAAATAGATTTTAGCTTTTTTTTTTTTTTCTCAGCTCAATCTGATTACTTCAATGCAGAGTTCCAGAATGCAACTTGTCTGCTGTAATTTCTGGGATTCAATAGGATTACCAAATTTGATTTGCACATTTCATTATTGAATCCATGAAAATATTTCTTCAAAATTTTCTCAATACCTCTTTTGAATGCAGTGCTTTCTCTTTCTGTTGCATAATATATATATAAACACTAATGCATAAAACGGTTTGTTTGCCTGACATCCAAAATTTCATTCTAAATAAAAATACTGCTGGGATTGCACAATGTTGCGCAAACAGATTTACACATTTTAAATTTCAAGAGTCCATTTGATGCTCTTAAGTTGACTCATTCCTCCCGTTCTGTGCTGAAAGTGCAATGTTATTTTAATGTCTGCCATTGTCTTTGATTTCAGTTTGACTTTTTGTGTTTCTCAGTTGCTCCGATGACGTTCCCTCGAAGAGTTTAGCCATGAAGGCGAAGCCATTCTTCTTGATGTAAGACTTCCCAGCGAAGGTGTAGAGGATGGGGTTGGCACAGCTGCTGATGAAGGCAAAAGCTGAGGTTACCGCCCGGCTGCTTGTGTGGATATTATCCAATCTGCAAAAAAATATAAAAGGCCAAATTGACACTTTTAGGAAGGTTCACTTGAATACTTTGGATGTTATAGTCATTTAGATTTTTGCCGAAAAGTGCTTACATTCTATTAACTTAAAACAACACTGAAAACACAATAGCTTTATAAACTTTAAGTTAGAGCTTTAACATTGAACTCAGTGATTGGGTTAGAAACTTGACCAGTTTCATATTTGACACCACTCTGCTGACCAAAAACCGCACCGCACTAAATAGTTGTGTGGAGCGAGTAGGTGTTCTAGGGGGCGCTCTTACACCTAATTTTCGGCTGTTAGCTGTAATGCTAGCAGTTAGCATTTTCAGTTCACCGATCTTCAATAAAAAGCACAAGAAGATGAAGAAGTTTGCTTTTTCTGTTGGCATCATATGGAGCCTGGAAGAAAAAGTAACAGAGTAATGTCTTTGGAGGTGAAGCAAAGAGCTAAAACCAGAGTGAACATTGGCACGGCCTACGCTAGTTTGAGGGAGCTAAAAGAGGCTACAAAATCACAGACAGATGGTGACCTGGCTTTGTTGCTACTGGACCTGTAAGTAATATTTTTTGTTCAACAATGTGGATGTTTTTACTTTGTGGTTTATTTTAGTAGTAGGCGCATGTCAGTGTTAGCTTGTTGTATAGCGCTAGCTACAGCAGGGTTTACCACAGCTGTGATCCACTTTCAACCAGTATGGCGGAGAAGCAGGAAACTGCTCACTATTACTTCAATAATAAACTGACAATTAAAACAATTACTCACATTGTTCTTGTTGTTGAATCACGTGGATACCACTTGGCTGCCACCTTCAAAAATCCAAAACACACAACATTCATTCACAAAACTGATTCAGAAGCAGGTTTGATGGCCTTAAATAATCATTCACTCACCTCCACCATATTAATAAAGTGGTATGGCAGCCAAAACACACCAAATGTTGTGACTATGGCGAGGATGAGTTTCTCGCTGCGGACCTTGTTGTGGAAGTGGGTCTGTCTCAGGCGTCTCAGGATGAGGACGTAGCAGAAGATGATGATGGTGTACGGAATAATGAATCCTGAGACGGTCTCTAAGGCATACTGGAACCTGACCTGTACACAGCACCATGACAAACATCTGGAGGTAATTGATTACAGGTTCTCATGTAGTCTAAAGAGAGGAATCAAAGATGAGCTGGCCAGAAGTGTACTTACATGGCTGGGCTTGGTGTGATTAGGCATGCACATTAATGCAGTGATGGTTTTATTCAGCTTGTTGTGCTTGATGAACACATCTCGAAACACCAGTGAGGGCACAGATATCACCATGACCAACACCCACATGCACAGGACCACCCTCTTCGCGATGGCCCTGGTGATCATGTGCAGTTTGTGTGGATACACCACAGCCACCATCCTATGCATGCTCATGAGCGTGATCAGAAAGATGGAGGCGTACATGTTGACGTTGCACAGGTAAAACATGATTTTGCACATGGCATTCCCAAAGATCCAAGCCTGCTTGGCCATGTAGATGATGAAGAAGATGGTGAGGGCCATGAGGCAGCTGTCTGCACACGCCAGGTTCAGGATCAGTATGGTGGTGATCGAGCGCTGTCGGATGCATCCCATGATGCTCCAGATGATGAAGAGGTTGCCTGGAAATCCCAGGACGAAGACCAAGCTGAGGATGAGGGCCCCCATACAGGAGGAGTAGTTATTGCTCACGGCACTCTCTTCTTCTACGGGGCTTGTGGTTGGTTCAGTCAGGAAGGAAACACTGGTGCTTGTCATTCTGAGAGAAGTTTAAATCCTGAAGAGAAAGGAAATCAGACATTTTTGAGAAGTTGAGTTAGAATGTTGCAGTTCATAACCTCTGAAACACGGCTAATAGGGTTAGCACCTTCATCAAAAACCTTCCAGTCATATACATGTCCTCTACCCTCTGGTGGAGACATTTTGGGTGGTAAGGGCTAATTTCATTCATCTATAACTGTTATATTGTATCATTAAATTATACAATAAAGCAGGTAACTATTTTTATTATTACTTTTTTAGTCTTTTTTCTGCACACTCCACACCAAGCAGGAGTGTGGCAGAGAAGATCTGATGCGAGATCGATAGGCAGGCTGGTGCTGCGTCTGCAGTAATGCAGGCATTGTACCGGTCTGTCGTGGTGAAGAGAGAGATGAGCTGGAAGGCGAAACTCTTGATTTACCAGTTGATCTACGTTCCTACCCTCATCTATGGTCACGAGCTTTGGGTAGTGACCAAAAAAATTAGATTGTGGATAAAAGGGGCTGAAATGAGTTTTCTCCGCAGGGTGGCTGGGCTCTCCCTTATAGGGTGAGAAGCTTGGTCATCCAGGAGAGGCTCGGAGTAGATCTGCGGCTCCTCCCAAATATCAAACGGAGCCAGTTGGAAAAATAAAAATAATCTTTGCATTAACCAGTATAGAAATCTTTTTTTAGACCATATTACACTTGAGACAGCCTCTGCCTCCACATCAAATCAATCTCTCTGGGCTCCTTTGATCGGTTCAATCACATAGGGATGATGAGGGGTCATTGACTTTGTCCTGAAGGATGCTGTGGTTGAGTGGAGGAGGATCTGAGTTTGGAGCAGGGTTCCCTAGGGGTGGGTTTGTTGGGGGGTCTGGTGCCAGTGGGCTGCCGCCTCGTTCTGGGGGTGCTTGGGTGACCTTGGGGGGTGTCCTTCTGGCGGCCGTGTGTGGGGCCTTGGGAGGTCTTGACGGGGGTCACAGGCCGCTGCCTGATAGACATATCACATTTGGGTGGGTCTGAGTGAGGACCCGGTGGCCAGGGGTCTGGGGGCACTCGTCCCTGGTCGGGGGCCTGGGCTGGGCCTGGGAAGACTGGGTCCTGGCTTGCATGCTCAGAATCAGAAGGATTATTATTGCCATATGTGTGAGAAATCACAACATTAGGAAATTGCTGTGGTACTTGGTGCAAAAAGAAAGATAAAAAAAAGAATAAAAAAGAGATAAGCAAATATAAGAAGTAATAATATACTCATGATAAAATTATTATTATAAAAAGTGGCAATAATTTAAAGAAGCAGCTACTATATACACAGTGCAGGTACTAATCAGAGTGGATCAGCTTCAGGTACAAACACAACACCGGGTCATGTGACTGGGACCAAGCGACTGGAGTGGGCAGCCCAAGGATTGACATTCATGAGTCCAACAGCAGAGGGGAAGAAATTGTTCTTGTGGCGAGAGGTTCTGGTCCGAATGGATCTGAACCTCCTGCCAGATGGGAGCAGGTCAAAGAGACAGTGTCCAGGATGACATGGGTCAGCTGCGAGCCGACCTGCACGCCTCAATGTCCTGGAGGTGTACAGGTCCTGTATGGAGGAGTTTGCAGCCAATGACCTTCTCAGCAGAACATACAACACGCTCATCCGCTGTGCTGGCAGGTTGAATTTCTTCAGCTGCCTCAAGAAGTACATCCTCTGCTGGGCCCTTTTTATGATGGAGGTGATGGTGGGCTCCCACTTAAGGTCTTGGGTGATGGTGGTGCCCAGGAAGCGACATGAGTCCACCATCATGATGGGAGTGTCAGACAGGGTGCCGGGGGTATGGGCAGGTGCATGCGGCAGAGCCTGGCCCAAACTCAGGGGCCTCAGGTGGACCTTGGTACCTCCTCAAATGGCAGGAACACTTCTAATCCATCGTGGGGGAGGGGGATCTCCGGGAGGGGGAGGAATCAACTCTGCCTGGGTGTCTAATGTCTTGTGTAGTCTGGATGTTGATCAAATGCAAGGGTGGGAGTAGATATTCTGCTGGGATGGGGCTGAGTTGGCAGCCTCGGGCTCCGTGGGGCTCTCTGACGCTGCTGCAGTGGGCCCTGACCAGATGGGCTGGGGTCTCCTTGCCCCGGGTGCTGTCTGGGAATGGGGGTGCCTATTGGGGTCAGCGAGGGAGCTGGCTCCCTGGGAGAGCGTAGGCCCCCCAGTCTTTCCTCCCCATCCTCAGACATTTCCCTCCTCCTGCTCCATCACATCACCACACACACATACACATAGGGCCTTTGGGTAAGGGCTAGTTCTGTGGGTGCGGGTATGATTCCCATCTCCGCATTCCCGTGGTGGCCTGCGCTCCAATTTTAATTTGCATATTAAACACTTCCATCAACGACATTTCATGCAGATTCAGACTTAGGGCCTTGGAGGGGGCACACACTCGACGGCACCTGTAGAAGGGGATCACTCAGCCTCTCCGGCGGTGCCGGTGCCGGTGCCCACTTCCAA
>SSNS01000068.1:1238904-1328615 GCA_006937985.1 Aphyosemion australe | reverse complement strand
GGGGGCAAAGATTGGGGTTGTGTGCTGACACCAGATGGTGTAGGCCGGATGATGTCTGCACTGCCCCATTCCCCCCCAGCCGCAAAATGCACTCTAACAACACGCTTCAATACCACATTAGAGCAGGTGGAGGGAGACTAGGGGTCTTCCCACACTACTGTTCTCGGTTCGCTGCCCGGGGGTGGAGACCAGGAGTGGGTGCTGGCTGTCTGGTCGGGGTCTGGGGTGGTCACTTTGTTCTGCGCTGGGTGGGGTTGCCTGCTCATCATCACTCCAGTTAGAACAGGACCATCTCTGAGTCCGGTAGTGGTTGTGCCCTGTGTGCAGCTGTATCAGACGAGAGTGTGTAGGGTGTGTATGGGGAGTGTGAGTGGGTGTATTACGTGCATTCTTGTGTGTCTAGGTCGAATGTATTTTGGAGTGAGTAAGTGGGTGGGAGTGTGTGACTGTGTTTGTGTGTGACTGCCTATGTGTCAGGTAGAGTTTTGGACTCCTCCCCTCTCCTGGCACATCTTGTGATGCTATAACATCTTGACCTACCCTCCCCCTGCCTCAATTCCTGCTGGTGGGTGATACCTCGGTCTGCCTGCATATTTGCAGCTCTCATATGTGGGGCTGAAAGTTTTTTTTTTGCAGCTGTCAGCTAGCTCCTGGTGGCTGTTTGGAGGGGCCTGGACCCTGGGCTCTGGCGGATCTCTGGCAGGGTTGGGCGCCCTTGGATCATGGACTGCTGAGTTCCGAGCTCAGTCTACCTTCGGGTGGGTGGCTTCAGGCTGGGCTGGGGGCTTGCCGTCGTCATCTCCTGGGCCTCTGGCACGGCTGCTGGTTGGCCCCCCCGGGAGAGCCTCTGCGCCCATCGGGAGAGGGGTTGGGGCTGCTCCGGTGGCGGTCTCTCTGGGGTCCCCACCCTCTGGGGAAACCTCAGGATCTTGGGGCTTGGATCTCCTCCATCCTCCATGGGTCTTTGGGGACAGGTATGTGGCCTCTCACACTCACTATTGGACATTCCACCAGAGAAACCTTACATACACAAACGCGTGTACACAACACAGGTGCTCACATGGTGCTCTCACAAGTATGGGCTTGGGTGTTTTTAAAGCAGCATTCCGCAACTTTGCAGTTATATGGTCTCTGTCGCCCTCTAGAGGCTTGCTGAGTAACGTCACTGTCGTAACATTAAATCTCTCTCTCGGGCATAAAAGGCATGTTTACAGTCCTAATGTCAGGCAAAACAACGAAAACAAACTTTTCCACCTCCACACATTGAATAAATAGTTTTATCAGGACTGTATAACAACTTTATGCCATACCAAACACAAAAACCCCAGTGAAATAATTTATTACTTACCTAGCCATTAGCAGCACAGCTAGGTTAGAGTTCGTCGTGCCTTTCTTTCTAAAAGAGCTCTCCAGCGAGGAAAAGGAAGTGGACATAAGCAATATTCAAAATAATAAAAATTTATTTTTTATTAAAAGTGTTGATGAAATAGAAATTATAAATATTGTAAACGCATTTAAGAATAAGAGGTCCACTGACAGTTTCAATTTTGATATGACGTTAGTAAAGGGGATTATTGATCTCATTGCAACACCCTTAATGTCAGGTTCTGCCTTCCAGCCCTCCTGTTTTCCAGCTCCCTGCTCACCAGTGTCTCGTCTCCCCTGCTTCAGTTCCAGTTAATTGGTCCCACCTGCCTCTCGTTCTCCTAATCACCCAGCTCCCCAGATCCTCATGTATTTAAACCCTGTCAGTCCTGTGTGTCTTGTCGGTTCATTGCTTGTGTTGTGTCTATGTCAGTTCGGTTCAGTTAAATAATTAAACCCTTTAAACCTGCTTACCTGCCTGCTTCCTCTCACCTGCGTTTGGATCCTCACCTCACCCAGCCAGACGTGACAGAATGAACCGACCTCCCAAAGGACCCAGCGGTGAGATCCTTCCCTGGGAGTGCCTGCTCCAGTGGCTCTCCCCACACCACCAGCTGCCAGACTCCTCTCCACCTCCACGGCGCTCCAGACGACCACGTGGCCGAACCTCCACTTCCGCGTTCCAGCCGGATGTTCCTGGTCCGGTTGGAGGGCTGCGTCTGGAGGACCTGCAGGACCGGACCAGCTTCGTCGGCACCAGACTGGCGGTGTGTTCCCCGGGGGTTGGCCCACGGCGTTGGGAGCGGGTTCGAGCTCCACCGGCGCCTCCGCCACTTCCTGAACAGCACGGCGGGTGCGGCGCAGCCCCTCCTGACGTCAGCTCCAACTCTCCGGTGGGTCTGCGCAGCCAGCCTGGTGGCTTCCCTCCCGAACCCTCCTCCTCACCTCCGGAGGCGCAGAGAGGATCTGGACGAAGACGCCGGTCCTCCAAAGCTGCGCTGCCTGGCACAGAGGCCCAGCTCCAGCTGCCCCTGCCAGGTCAGCCGGTTCCGGACCCGGGGATCGAGCCTGCAGACGACCACGCCGAGTTTGCTCACCTGCAGGCTGAGGTAGCCCGGCTTCGGGCCATCGCCAACCTCCGGATGTTCCAGATTGAGGCTCTGTCTCCACTGGTTCACCAGTTGGCTCTGGAAGTCCAGGCGCTCCCTCCGGCTCCAGCAGCGGAACCCCCGCTCCCTCCGGCTCCAGCAGCGGAACCCCCGCTCCCTCCGGCTCCAGCAGCGGAACCCCCGCTCCCTCCAGCTCCAGGTACCAGAGTTGTGCCGTCTGCGCAAGAGACCCCTGCTCTGGAACCCCCATCCAGGCTCCAGCTTCCTGCCGCCTCAGAGACCCCTGCTGGGAGACCTACAGNGTGCCCACGCCGCCGGCCTCCCAGGTCTTCCGGGTCCCGTCTCCTGTGCCCACGCCGCCGGCCTCCCAGGTCTTCCGGGTCCCGTCTCCTGTGCCCACGCCGCCGGCCTCCCAGGTCTTCCGGGTCCCGTCTCCAGTGCCCACGCCGCCGGCCTCCCAGGTCTTCCGGGTCCTGGCTTCTGTGTCCATGCCGCCGGCCTCCCAGGGATCCCCTCGGCCTGCGTTGGGCGTCCGGTGCCGCCCTTTGAGGGGGGGGTACTGTCACATTCTGTCCTGTCTCCCCTGTTCTGTTCAGTTCTTTGTCCAGGTTAATTGGTCCCACCTGCCTCTCGTTCACCTAATCACCAATTCACCCTCATCCTCATGTATTTAAGCCCTGTCTGTTTTCTGTTCCCTGTCTGTTCATTGTTCCAGTCAGTCCTGCGTGTTAGTTATGTCATGTCAGCGTCTTCATTAAAACCCTCTCAACCGCCTTACCTGCCTGTTCTTCCTCCTCACCTGCATTTGGGTCCTCATCCTTCACCTTCAGCGCAGCATTTGTGACACTTAACATATATCTTTAATCAGTCCTTTCTCGCTAATAGTTTTCCAACAGCAATGAAAATTTCCAAAGTAATACCAATTTTCAAAAGTGGAGATAAACACAAATTTACAAACTATAAACCAATCTCCTTACTTTCTCAATTCTCCAAAATTTTAGAAAAGCTGCTTGATATACAGAATGAATGCATTTTTAAATAAGCACAATTTAATTAATGACAGACAGTTTGGATTTAGAGCAAACAGGTCTTGTTGTGTTTCTGTCTAACACGAATAAATAGGACCTCAGAGATTTACGTTAAAGCACCATGCATGTCACGTTTATTTCACTCTACAACAAGTGAACCAGAACAGACCAGAACAGCCTCAGTCATGGCTAGCTGCACACTCCCAACCGAGCATGTACAAATCGATACCAGCACAATGGATCACCACTGCAATATACTACAGGTCTACTTCTTGATACGGGCTGTTAGGTCCCTGTACGACCAGTGTCAGAGCTTGGTCCGCATTGCCGGCAGTAAGTCGGGCTCGTTTCCGGTGAGAGTTGGACTCCCCCAAGGCTGCCCTTTGTCACCGATTCTGTTCATAACTTTTATGGACAGGATTTCTAGGTGCAGCCAAGGTGGTGAGGGGATCCGTTTTGGTGGCCTAAGGATCAGGTCTCTGCTTTTTGCAGATGATGTGGTCCTGTTGGCTTCGTCAGAACGTGATCTCCGGCTTTCGCTGGAGCAGTTCGCAGCCGGGTGTGAAGCAGCTGGGATGAGAATCAGCTCCTCTAAATCCGAGACCATGGTCTGAGTCGGAAAAGGGTAGAATGCCTTCTCCAGGTCAGGGACGAGGTCCTGCCCCAAGTGGAGGAGTTCAAGTATCTCGGGGTCTTGTTCACGAGTGAGGGAAGGGTGGAGCGTGAGATCGATAGGCGGATTGGTGCTGCGTTTGCAGTGATGCGGGCGTTGTACCGGTCTGTCGTGGTGAAGAGAGAGCTGAGCCGAAAGGCGAAGCTCTCAATTTACCGGGCGATCTATGTTCCTACCCTCACCTATGGTCACGAGCTTTGGGTAGTGACCGAAAGAACGAGATCACGGATACAAGCGGCCAAAATGAGTTTTCTTCGCAGGGTGGCTGGACTCTCCCTTAGAGATAGGGTGAGAAGCTCGGCCATCCGGGAGGGGCTCGGAGTAGACCCGCTGCTCCTCCACATCGAGAGGAGCCAGTTGAGGTGGCTCGGGCATCTGATTAGGATGCCTCCTGGACACCTCCCTGGTGAGGTTTTCCGGGCACGTCCAACCGGGAGGAGACCCAAAGGAAGACCCAGGACACGCTGGAGAGATTATGTCTCTCGCCTGGCCTGGGAATGCCTTGGGATTCCCCCGGAGGAGCTGGCCCAAGTGGCTGGGGAGAGGGAGGTCTGGGCTACCCTCCTTAGGCTGCTACCCCCGCGACCCGACTCCGGATAAGCGGGAGTAAATGGATGGATGGAGGTCTACTTCTATGGCAATTATAGATTTGGTGGAGGAAATTACAATAGCAACAGACAAGTTGGAAAACACAGTTGGTGTCTTTATAGATCTAAGTAAGGCCTTTGACACCATCAATCATCAATTACTCTTATTAAAATTGCAAAGATATGGTTTTAGAGGTATTGCATATGAATGGCTAAAGAGTTATCTAACTGGGAGACAGCAATATGTACAAATCAATAATGTCAGTTCGGAAAAAGAAATTATAACTCACGGGACTCAATTCTTGGGCCAAAATTATTCATTATGTACATCAATGGCATTAGTCAAATTATTAAGAATATGCACTGTATTCAGTTTGCGGATGATACCAGCCTCAATTTTTCTGGACAAAATATTAAACAGTTATTGCACACAGTTGAAAAAGAACTGGGATTATTAAAACAATGGTTTGATTATAATAAATTATCAATGAATGTGAATAAAACGAAATATGTTATCTTTGGTAATAAGAGAACTGATAACTCCACAAAATTAAAGATTAACCAAAAAGAAATAGAAAGGGTGAGCGACACAAACTTTTTGGGACTGTATGTTGATGAAAGATTAAACTGGAAAGTGCATATTAACCATGTGAAAACAAAAGTATCAAAAACAATTGGTATATTGTGTAAAATTAGGGCAGTTGTAAATGAGAAATCTCTCTATTTATTATATAACGCCCTCATTCTTCCATACCTAACTTATGGTGTTGAACTTTGGGGAAATAATTATAAGAGTACAATTCAATCTATTTTCAATCTGCAAAAAAAAAGGCGATCAGAATAATCAATTACGCTATGCCCCAACAAATCCTCTGTTTATCAAATTAAAAATATTGAAACTCAGTGACTTAACTGATCTCAACACGGCTGTTGTTATGTTTAAGGTCCACAACCACAAGCTCCCAGAATGCATTCAGGACCGGTTTCAACTCCGTGAAACTTGCTACAATCTAAGAGGAACCCATGTTTATCACAAAAGTAAATTTAGAACGAATACAAAAGGCAGATGTGTCTGAGTCAGAGGAGTAGATGTATGGAATGATTTGGATAACACATTAAAAAACTCTATATCTGTAAATGCATTTAAAAAAAAGTTTAAAGCAAATGTAATCAGTTACACAGTATTAGAACTAAATCAAAATTAACTTCTGTGTTTGGTAAACTATCTTCAGATATAATTGAATTGATAAAATTGATCAGTGACAACCATTAAGTTGATTTGTAAAAAAAAAATATTGATATTATGCAATAACTCTTGTTCTCATTCAGTCAACTGTTAAATTGTGCTTGCTAGTTGCATAAAGTTGTAAATATGGTTTGGCCTTAGATAAGTGTTTCACTTCAGTCAAACCCTTTTCAGTCTTTTGTGTAAAGATATTATTGACTGAAATAAACTCAACTCAACTCAAAAAGACGGCCCAATAATAACTCTGGTCTTTGCTCTTGCTCTATCACGTCCCTCTTTTCTTTTCCTATATTCCTCTGATAAGGGATTTCTAGCTTTCTTTGGTGAATCTGCCGCTGCTACAGCGAGTTTAAGTTATACAATTATGGCAAGCCAAAGGGATAAAAAAAATGTGCGTTCTAAACACGCGTTTTGACGCCAAAGGGGGCAAAAACTCGCGTGTTCTAAAAGCGAGCATTATGTCTGGCAAAACGCGCATCTTGAATGAGTGTTTTGGCGGACATAATGCTCGCTTTTAGAACACGCAAGTTTTTGCCCCCTTTGGCGTCAAAACGTGCGTTCAAGACGCGCATTTTGGCAGACATAAGGTGCGTTTAGACCGCGCGCTTTTTTTATCCCTTTGGCTTGCCATATTCTGCCGTAAGACAACACCCAGTCAGTACTTCCAGCGCTACCCGAAGCACAAAAACTGTATAGCGCAGTAAACAGACGTGGGACCCCTCAACACTATCACAGGTATGAAAATGAACATAATAGATAATACTATGACGCAAAAACTTTACAAAAAAGCATAATTTTAAGGTGTAAAAGTTTTGAAATGTTGCTTTAACACATAACCTAAGGCTGTGGTTGGCACTATATGCACTATGATTTATTACCGTGTGTTTTTCAGCAAAAATTGCTACTGTTATACATCTTCATGTTGTTGGTGCAGTGATGTTTTGGTTCTGTTGTATTTTTTGTGTCCCCTTTTTTTTCTCTCTTCTCTCTTTCTGCAGGTCAAGAAGTACCGTAGATTCTTTTGCATCCTTTATTGTTCATTTTTGTGAGCTCCACCCCTTCCTTCTCTTTCCCCCCTTTCTCTTTCATTTCAGTGTCCGTTGAAATTTTAACCAACCGAAAACATTTCTAATTTTTAAAAAAAAGAAAAAAAAGGAGCCAGTTGAGGTAGCTCAGGCATCTCGTTAGGATGCCTCCTAGATGCCTCCCTGGTGAGGTTTTCCAGGCACGTCCAACCGGGAGGAGACCTAAAGGAAGACCCAGGACACGCTAGAAGGACTATGTCTCTCGGCTGGCCAAGTAACACTTTACGATTCCCCCAGAGGAGCTGGCCCAAGTGGCTGGGGAGAGGGAAGTCTGGGCCTCTGCTTAGGCTGCTGCCCCTGCGACCCGACTCTGGATAAGTGGACGATAATGGCTGGATAGATGGATTTGATGATTTTAAATCACATTCTGCTGCTCAGCCCACAAATGTGGCTCATCTTAGCGGTGAGCAAGGCTCATCAAATATTTATTACCAAGAAGCATCATTACAACAAAGAAGTAGCCAACCATACATACGTTTTTACTTTTTTAAGTTCATAAATATTTGTAATTGGGTCATTTTTTCTAAATTGGATAACAAAAGCTATACGTGCTGTGCATTTGCTGGTAAAAGCAACATATCCTAATGATGATCTGCGGGATACAGGCCTTGAATAATAGTGACAATACCATGTTCACATATTCAAAAGGGGGTTTCACAGAACTACTAAATGTTGCTGACGCAGGTTCTGCAAGCTAAAACACGCCACACATCAGCAGCAGTACGTCAAAGACAAGAAGGATTACAACATTTCCTTGTTTTTCATCTTTCTCATGAAAGCTGGTGGTACAGAAATCAGAACAGGTCAACTTTTGGGTTAATTCTGTACGTTATATAAATCCTAGTCAGCCTTTTTGTTTACGTGCTGATTACATCTTAAAACTAAACACCAGAGAAGAAGAGAGAAAATATAAACTTGTCATGATGAGAGTAAATGATCAAGTCTTTATTTCCTGATTAGTTCCTAATTTCCGTGTTCTGCTCCAGAACAAGATGTTTATCGTCCCCTAATGACCCCACAGGGTAAACGTGAAGTGTAGCTGTTACTATAAAACACAAATCAGTAATAATTATGAGTTTTAAAGGTGTCCCAGAATGCAATTAATCAACAATCTAAAACAGAGCTTTGAGCATCCAAAAAGCCTAAGAAATATTTTTTTGGCTTTCATCTGTCCCAGGAGCCCTGATACAGGCCATTCTAAACCCCCTTACTCAGGCCTTCAGTGAAATGAGCTGTTGACCCCTCCCACTCGGCCAGGACATGCTGATTGGTTAGTTTCCCCAGAAGGCCTCAGACTAGGGTTGTAACGATGCTTCGAAAATCGATTTAAAATCGGTGCAAACTAGTTTAAATATCCATCGTTGTAGAAAGAAAAGAAAATCGATTCACTGCCAGAGATTTCCGAAAGACTAAAGCGGAACTAATATTCCGCCGGACGGAACTAATATTTGGTTCCATGTTTCAGGCCGTGCATGGTTTTATGACGGACATGTTTTTCCGGTTTAGCGCCGGTTGTGCGTCACGGATATAAAAGTAAGTAAAACGAGACGAATATTCAGGTTATATTCGTGCTTACCAAGGTGTTTACATGTTTAGTTACCCATCAGTTGCATTTGTTGTTATTCTTTAGCGTGCTAATATAGTATTTAACGATCGTCATTTGCCGCTAATGCTAAAGCTAGCCCATGAGTGCCGTGACGCACATGCTAAGCTGCTAACATACCTTCAGTAAACCACATCTACACCCATGTAACTTGCTCCTGTTAAATAAGCCTGCTGTTCAAGTTCACTGTTAATAAACGCGCTGAGAAAACTTCTGGTTTCCCTGGTTCACTGACCGGAACCTACCATCCATATTGGCCGCCTCAACCAGTCGGTATATCCTTAGTGTAGTGCTACTACAAGAGACATAAATGCAGATGGCATTCAAAAATAAATAAAACCTTTTTGAGCATAAAAAGACTTGTGATCATTTCCATATCATCTTTAATTACCGCTATTACTTTGTTCAATGGTAAGTTTGTTAGTAAGACAATAGAAAGTTACAATTTGAAACAAGGACTAAAGGGCAATTGTAAAAAAGAATTTATTTTGCCATAAAATAACTGAAATTCATTTTGTTGTGAAAAATCGTAAAAAATCGGAATCGTGAACTTATAATCGGCAATTGAATCGAATCGTGAATTGAGTGAATCGTTACATCCCTACCTCAGACACATGCAGGTTTGAGGAGGCGTGGCTCCCCCTTATGACATGTTAAGGAAGGCTTTCTCAGAACAGGAGGTTTTCTCTCGCATTTTTCAACTTTCTAATTTACATAAAAAGTAGGTCAAACACGGCTTTGACTTTTTGGCATGCTACTTTTGACCATCCAAGCTGTCTTATTCAACAACAACAAGGAAAATGTTGGTTTACATTCCAGGTCCCCTTTAATGCATGCAAATGCTTCTCAGTGCTGGTCCAACACATTGGTGATAACATTTAGGGCTCTAGTTCATAATTCTATGATAATTTGGGTAAATTATTCAGCCAAAAAACAAGGAAAGCTGAGATATTTGGAGTTTAAAATAGAAAAAGCCTCAAAATTTGTTCCTGTATGATGTTGCCAGTAAACCACTGAAGTCAGATTACTCTAGTCTGGGGGTTTTAGCCTAATTTGCTGTGGATTTGTAATAAATCTGCTGTAAATAACCAAACCAAGGAAAACAAACAGCAGAACCAAACTAAAAAGACTAAAGAAACTCACCTCTATGAGATAAAAAAGCCTCTCTGTGATCCTCCTATCCAGTTCTGCGTCTATCAGCTCATTATTGAGGAGGACGGTGTCCTTCCTCACAGGCTGCAACACGCTGTGGGTTCACAGCAAAATGCAGAGAGGTGTGTCCTCCACTCAGAAGCTCACTCCTCCTCTTTCTGTCTTACAAAAACATGAGTTAATCCTCTTATAAGCTAATTTATGGGATTAATCTCATAAAAATATTAACAAAGAATTGTTTTTTAATGCTAAATGTGTGTCCTGAGGGGATTTCTGTTTAACTTTCTCTTGTTTGTGAGTTGTGAAATAAACTGACATGATTCAAGGACTACACAAGCCTGGTGTGTCATGTTGAGCACACAGGCACAAACATGAATAGAAAAAGCACACGCACACATATTAAACCTACTGTCGCCAGTTCAAACAAGTCTCAATATCAGAGGAATGCATTTCTATCAAAGGGTGGAGATAAAACCAACATACCTGGAGGGCTGAAACCAGAAATTTTGCTTTTGTGTTCACTCTTTTATTCAATTTCAGTTTTCTTGCTTAAACATTTTGACTCAATAATCTAAGAGGGAAGTTAAGAAGAGGTCAAAAGCTACCAGCTCTTTGAGATTATTTTGGACACAGCACAAGAAATATGCACCAAAATGTCCTTAAAAATATTTTTCTGTCTCTAATTCTGGGCGTGTAACAGGAATTTTAGTTGTGATGGCATTGTTCTCAAATGTGGAATTTTCTGCAAAGAAGATCAATATGAACAGAAAACTGGTCTTTTTTATGGCAGCCAGACATAGGAGTGCGGTCTTATGCGGAATGTGGAAGTTGGAGCGTGCGTAGAGCCCATATGGTCCTTTTCTGCTTTTTTGGATCAAACACAAACAAAAAAATAAAATAAAAAGATGTTGGAATGAAAAAGGGATGTTGGAGGGAAGAAAATACAGATGAACAGCAAGTAAATTATATAAGATCAAATTTAACATCGTAACTTAATGAATTTTATTTTATTTATCAAAGTGCTTTGCTATTGTTTAAAAAAACAACCAGTGAATTTGGCCTTGTGTTAGCCACTAATATATTGAATACAAAAGTAAAATAGAAATATATACACATACAGTTGGACTTACTTTTCTATAAGTCCTTGTTTGAAACTACACATAATTTGTTACCCAACATTTTCTTACATGAAAGGCTTAAAAGTTGTCCTACAGCTGAAAAAATGATTCTTCAATTAAAACGGTTCTATGTTTCACCACTAGGGGGCAACATTTTCACAGAAATTAGCTCTTTATCTCTTGACACTCAGCTGTTTCCTCTTGAATGTTGCGCTCACTCATTATATTATTACGCCATTGCTTAAATTATGTATTATCCATTCAAATTTACAGTTTTACAGACTCAAGAAACTTTTTGAAGTCTTTGGGAGTACTTGAAACCATAAATGTCAGGGTTCTAAGCTGTCCCTAGATTTTCTTCTTTCTTCTTCTCTTCATAGCTCTTGATGGTGGGTGGAACCGTTCTCACTGCTTGTTGTTCTCCTTAAAGCCATATTATGCAACTTTTTCATATTTTTAAATCATTTTCTTGAGCCAGTATGTGCTAAAATGACCCTTTGCAGGTTAATGAAATGTCACTCAGACCCCCACCGCCCTCTGTGGCCAGAATACCACACTTGCAACTTCAGAGTGGCGGGCCGCTCCCTGCTGGACTTAGTAAAGTGGCGCTGACATGCCTGGTGCTGCAGTCTGCTTCCAGCATGTTTTAAATCATGAACACAGCTGATTTGTTTGATTTAGTGATGAACCGCTCCTGTAGACACTAATGAAGGCTGAGGAGACATTTCAGCAGTTAGATTAAGGTGTTAAAAAGATGAACGCACAGCGAAGAGATAAGTTTTATGTTTGCTGTCGCTAACAAACACCAGGGGGTGCTAAAACAAGCCAAAACTGCCAAGTGTTCCTTTAAGGGTCAGCCAGCCATACCTGCTGCACATCAGCAGTGACTGACAGGTGCTTCTGCAGAGATCACAGTCCAGCATCAGGTTATCGTTCTCTCCACAGTCGCTCCTTTCCTCCTCTCTTCTGAGATGTCTGGATTCCCATTAAATCTGGAACAGAGCAACAAAAGTGTGAACTACTTTTGGTAAACAATTCAGTTTGAGACAATATCAACTGGATCATCATGCACCTGCCCGCTCTCCACTGTTACGCCTCTCTTCTCCAGTGACACCTATATTCCCTTAAACCTGGAGGACATAGACACAAGTAAAACTGAAATACAAGCAGTACTTGTATGTTGGTTTAAGCAGTCATATGTCACTTTGTCAAGTGATGCACATGCCTGCTAAGTTGCCATCGGCAGAGAAAGGCTGAAAGTTTGTGATCTGTCATTTTGTTGGAATGCATTTTGTCTGTGATACTGACAACTGGACAAAAACACGCCTGTTTGAACAGATTTTGGTTCAAAATCAGACACAATCCAAGCAACAATTAAACTCCAACCCCTGTAAGAAGCCCACATACCACCATATGACATAAAATGTTCCCCACATTTTTTGTTGTTCTGCATAAGAGGAAACTGATCTTTATTAAATCCAAAAACTGTCAGGAACACCATATTTTCTAAATCAACCTCCTTTTGGATTCCATTTGACCAAGTTTCCCTGATCAATTTGGGACTTTATGACATTAAAAATGGGGAAATTTATCAATTCTAACTGAGCCCCTTCAGAAATTGTTGTGTCTGTGCTGGTAGCAGTTTTTTCCTCTCCCTAAACACAATTCAGCATCAGTCGGTGGATCCAGGCCTGCCCACACAACCCCAAGAGGACGACAGGGAGAGTGAAACAAGCCCCCAGTTACACTCCAGTATAACTTGCTCCTAATGATTGTGAGAACTGGAGGAGGACTAAGAAGGAGGACAGGGGACAGGGAGAGTTGGGGGGAGGAGAGAGAGTGTTTATTTAAGTTTTTCGTCTCCTGACTCAGACAGAGAGCAGACTACAGAGGATAATGAGAAACAGATCTTTGGTAGAGGAAGAGGAGGGAGGGGAGAAGAGAAGAGGGGGAAAATGAAGGAGAAAAGGGGAGGAGAGGGGAGAATGACAGCCAAAAAAGGGGGGTTATGGTGTTCATCGTCACAGGAAATAGGCCCTGGTGGCCCTGCAGGAGCTGCGGCCATGTGCCCTGCTCATGATTAGAATAATCGTTTTTTAAATGTAAAAAAAAATACATAACCTTGGTTTTTTTTGTGGAAAAAAACTGCTGGGTTGTTGGGATGATGCACAAGAATAAGAGAAAAGCAACGTTTGCTTGAATAAAGCAGATTTGAATTGAATGTCTGACTAAAACCAAAGAAACTCCAGAGTGAAGAGACAGGAGGAGGGAGAGGAGGGACGCAGGAGGTTGGGCAGGGGGGATTCATGACTGACACATCCAAGGTCCTATGGGGAATGAGAACCGGACCAACCGGGGCTGGGAAACCCACCCAAAGGCAATTAAGGGTAAAGGACGACAAAAATATTTGATAAACTTTTTTTACCCCCTCCTCCTCCTCCCTGTGTCGAACGGGATAGAAGAAGAAGGATCATGGGATATCGATGGAGGAGGAATGAAAAGACGCGGAGATGCGGTTTGGAGAACTGATTCAACTTGGATGACAAAGCATCAAGTCCGAAAAACTTGAATAAACAATCAGCCAAGAAGAGGAAGTCGAGTTTTGCAGAACCAGATTCTTGAAGATGAGGGTTGTATTTGCGCAATGACGCGCTGACTTTGGGAAAGTTTCGGACTTTCGTGGCGCACTAAGAAGTTTCCAGTCGCTGTTTCCGACGCGGGAGATCAGGATTGTATCTGTGGAGCTTAACCCTGTCCTCGGTGCCGGAGGACGATGGGGGCCGCGCCGGGCTCGGGCTGGGAGGAGGGCGAGTTCGAGTTCAAGCTGGTGTTTGAGGAGGATCCGCCTCAGCCGCAGCTCCAGAGACCGTCCCCGGTGCGCACAGCCGAGCCGGAGAGCTGCGTTCCCGGGGAGGAAAGTGATGGCGCCCTGTTGCAGCTGGACTCCTCCAGCGGCAGCAATCTGGGTTAGACTTTTAAATGAAGTGGCCTCTTTATGCATGTTTGTGTGTTTATTACATCCACATAATGACCTCCATCTATGCAATAATGGGGTTTGCATGTGACGCGTGTGCGTGCCAGGCGGTTTCTCTGGTTGAATTCTAATCCAGGCTTTGTTTCTTCGGCACGGTATGCATCTGCGTGCATATCTCACTGTATCCTTGTGTTTGTGCGCATTTGCGTGAGTGCATGTGTGCGCTGCAGCCCCAGACTCAATGTGTTTCTAATCAGCTGTGCGTGTGAGCAAAGTTAACAGCTGCCATCTGGGAAGGAACCTCAACCTCTGTGTATACTAAACACACACACACACACACACACACACACACACACACACACACACACACACACACGGAATGAAACAGAAAACCAAATCTTCACTTTAGGTGAAAGTTTTTTTATGTTTCAGGAAGTCAAAGGAGGTGGTCTTTGATGTCATGGCTCCTAAATGTCTGCTCTTTATTTATTATTGAAAAAAAAAACATTATTTGATTTAGATCTATGCGATTTATGGGTGTTTCTCAAAGCTAAAATACGTGTATTTAGCAGAATTAACACCTACAATTCAAACAATGAAAAACTTTTATTCTATGCATTTTTAATTTGGAGCAATAAGGATGAATATGCAATGTCTTCAATTTGGTAATATTACAAGATAATAATAATAATAATGTAAGGTAATAACTAAGTTTTTGATCCAATCATATTTTTTAGTTAATACGTTTTTAATGATAATTTCAGTGCATACTTATAAGATCTAAGGCTAAAATGGGCTCTACCAGAGGTTTAAGCATCAGAGTTCAAGTGGAAAAGTCCATAAGTGCATTTAAAAAACATGTTTGATGTCTCAATAGCTCTCAGATTAATTAAAATTATACAGCCCAAAGTTTTTAAAAAGTGGTCATAAGACTATAATAATGATGCATTTTCATCTATTTACCCATAAGTCCTGCGGTATCTCAGATGAAAGCAAACTTCGGTAACACTTTACAATAGGGGTCCCTTTATTAATGTTAGTGCATAAACAAAGTGTCCCTTTGTTAACATTCATGGTATTGTTAACTATCAAGTGTCCTTAAGGTTAGGACAACGGGCCAGAGCGGGTGTCTGCTTAGTTATACATTACTTAATATTAACATTAATATTAAGCAATTGTTAATAATTTATTTATTTTATTAATGCCTAATAGTACTATAGCCTGGCAAGCCATCCTATATATATATATCATAACCATGATCAAATATATGATATATGAGATATATATATATGATCATATATAGTGTGTCCACAGTCCATTGGTGGCCAGACATTGCTGGCGTGGGGCGGGATCTACAGTTGTCTTTCAAACTGTCTCCTGATGCCACTGGACAACAAACAACGTGACGTACCCACCGCTACGGATGTTAGTCAATGAGGCAGTCCGCCATACTCCGTCAAAGAAGATGCAAATACATCCTTTTTCTAAATGAAGGACTTGAGTACCTGTATCTGCTCTTGACTCAAAGAAAAGTCCAAGTCTAAAAGTTGGTGTTAAAGCAGTTTTAAATGAGCCGTCCCCATCTTTGTATCAGTAACATCTCGCCCACCAACAGAGTGCTGTGATTGGCCCACCAACCCAACAGAGTGCTGTGATTGGATCTGTGCCATCTTGGTTTTGCTCATTCACAGTAACATCCCGCCCACTGGGCTGATAGAGTACTGGGATTAGTCCAAATGGTAAATGGCCTGTATTTGTATAGTGCCTTCTTAGGGTTCTACAGCCCCCCAAGGCGCTTCACAACACAATCAGTCACCCACCCATTCACACGCTGGTGGGGATGAGCTACGATGTAGCTACAGCTGCCCTGGGGTGCACTGACAGAGGCGAGGCCTGCCATACACTGGCACCACTGATCCCTCCTGATAGCGTACTGGGGTTGGTCCACCAAACTAATAGAGCGCTGTGATTGGACCGTTACGAATGTCAGTCAACAGGGCAGTCCGTCATACATCGTTTCTAAATAAACACGCTGTGATTGGTCAGCCTCAATACTGGCCGGAGCTGCGAGTTTCCGATGGAGCGTTGCTGTTGATTTTGGTTCGACAAATGACGGTCTATTCTAGGCTATAATAATGCACTAAGTAAAGTTAATAAAGGGACCCTTAACACAAACTTCACAGAAACATTTATTTTGAATATGATTTTAATTCTTTTCAGATGCCAGGAATCATTCAAGCTGAACTCTGTTATTGGCTCTTTGCTACAACTAATCTGTTTGCATAGTTTTAACAACTTAAACTCATTTATTCATAAAATTGTGTTTTCTGATGTTATTTTCTAAATAAGCCACACAGAACACAGATCATTTAGCTTCAGCTCTCTTTAGATGAGAGAAATTCAGATTCTTATGCCATTCACTATCAGTGCTGGTAGAACCTCCATTAGCTCCTCACTTCTGAGTGGAAACTAATATTTATTTTTGCAACTTCTTGTTTAAACTCTGATCACTGATCTAAATCTAATTATTTCATAAAGGTTAAATTCTTGGAACAATACTCTCTGGAGTGTTCTGGATTTGTGATTTAATAAGGAAGGAAATTTTCCTCTCCAAAAAAATAAAATAAAATGAAATGAAATAAAAAATCCCCTCCTTGTGACAGCGTAAACTCATAAAAGGATAAAATGTTGGATTTTACACCTAAACTTGGCTTCTCAAAACAACCCATTGAATTAACGGTCAAGTATAATAAATGTTTGCAGGAATAAATTCCTTGGACAGTTTCCTGTGCTGCATTACATTAAAAAACTTCAAGGCCTTGAATTAATTAAGAAAAAAAAGAGACAAGGGCAGCTTTAAACAGGATCTGTGAAGTTAGCTCTCTAATGTATCAGGAGTATATTAGCTCCGCAACGTGTGTGTGTGTGTGTGTGTGTAGTGGACATATTTTAACACTTCAGATTAGCTTTTTTATTGTATTCAATAAGTGTTAGGTAAGCTTTCGGGGCTCATAAATTCTACTTTTCTGCACACACACACACACACACACACACACACACACACACACACACACACACACACACACACACACACACACACACACACACACACGCACACACACCTAAATTAGGGTTTCACAGCAAAAATCTGCCCGTTGAAGCGTTGCCTCAGCACTGCAGCTTTAATCACTTGGAAATATTTCTTTTGCCAGGAAACATTTGAAGAGTTGTTTTTTTTCTTTTACCTCAAGTCGTTATTTCTTGGCGTTTTCTCTTGTATGTCCGTTTTGCCCAAACCTTTCCTGCATGGCTTACCGCCAGTGCAGAACAACAGATGAAGTCTTGCTTATTTCACAGTAACTGTTGTCACGCTGGGTGTAAATACGGCTTAGAGCAGTTGTGTGCTTGTTTTGAGTGGCTGTGTGGCTTAATATCAAATCTGTTAGGGGTATTTCTTGTTTTAAACATATTTATTTTGGAAATTGTAAAGATTAGCAGCATGTATGACTATTATTCCTTTCCACGTTTTGAGTTGGCTCCTCCACTATGTCCAGGATGCTTTTCTGCTGCAGCCTGATGGCAGATTTCCTCTGCTAAAGTCGAGATACTTTTTAATGCCCTCTACCTCTTCAGCGGTTTGAATCCGTTTCGGACCGGTGTTGTTCCATCCAGTCACAATCACAGCAGCTCAATTAAAAATATATCAAACAAAGGTTTTGCTGGAGAGCAGCGGCCAGCTGTTTGCTTAGTGTAGTTGGATTTTAGTGGGTCCTCTTAATCCATATCTTTAGCTGCTTATTGCCAAGAATCAGGTTAATAAAGGTCAGGGAAATTTGTTTTTTTATCAGATTAGTAGACTATATTTGTGAGTTTTAAATAAAATATGTGTATTTGTTGTGTTTATGCTATGTAACCCAGGTCCTATAGGGCTTCTCTCCAGAATGTATTAGTTAGTTGTTGTTTTTTGCTCCAACACCTGGTTCAGTTGTTCAATCACCTGTTCTGAAGGTCATCAAGCTCTGCAGATGCCTGTCAATCACACACTGGTTAAAATAAGGTGTGCTAAAGCAGATAAACTTCTAAAATACACAGATTTTTCAATTCCTGCTCACCTGTTCCACTGCATCTGGACCCACCCTGCAGAAAAAAACAGCACAGACCAGCATATGTTGTGTTTTGGTGCTGGTTTAGCTATGCTGGTCCAAGATGTGATGGGATGCTGGTCTAGCATGGTGGTCCAGCATCCATCACCAGCATCTCATGCTGGACCAGCATACCAGCACCAAAACACAACATGTGCTGTTTTTTTCAGCAAGGCAGACATACATGTTTGGTTGAATGAAGCTCATAAAGGAGCCTTTAGAGTAAACAAGTGTCTCTAACATTAAGAAGTGTCTGCTTCACCTGGTTTGAATCTGTTGGTGATGAAAAGGCTTCTGCAGAGCTTGATGACCTATTTTCAGTGTTTTGCTAAACTAACCTTAGCTAGCTAGGTAGCCATCTTTATGTGATCTAATGAACTATGAGCTTAAATTAAACCAGCCAACCTGTGATCACATAAAATTTAGCCTCATTATCTCATTAAAGAAATATTCCACTCCTGATCTTTAGATAACAGCTTTAGAAATAGGCAGAATAATTGGAGCCAGAGCTGTCCTCGGCTTTCTTTGGGCTTCATCCACACGTCAGGACCAATGTGTAATCGGTTATAAGGCAAGAAATGTTTTAAGTAAAAAAGAGGCTTAAATAGATCTTTAATTTTGTTTACAACATTGTGATTGAACTTTAATGTGACCTTCACTTACTTTCTGCAAAGAAAAGCAACAAAAATAAACAACCGGTTCCCAGAGATGTCATTGTGGTTAAAAAAAAAAAAAAAAAGATTTGTGGTCGTGGAAAAAAATCACTTTTATAAATACTAAAAAATGACAAATTTCTTTAATGAAAAACTGAGAAAATAGAAATATAATTGATAGAGTGTGTGTGAGCTCTTCATTCATTCATTCATTCATTCATTCATTCATTCATTCCGGTATGGACAACCATCTAGCTGTCTCTCATGCAGGACACTCAATCACCATCCCTACACCTCCATCGTCCAATCAGAGGGCAGGGATGCATTCCCCGCCTCCTCGGCGGGCCACCATCAGGGAGTTTAGCGGGACCTATGAGAGCCTGCCAGCACGCTCTGTACAGGTAAATCATAGATAACGGCAGTAAGTTATGACATCATTAAACGGTTCTTATTTCTCAATAATTCTGGACCATGCTTTCATTTTTGATGTCAGGGAGGAGAAATCCTTCCCCAAATGTGTCTACTGAATGAGTTTTGCAAACTGTAAACCACTTCAGATATAGATATTTAGAGTTTACTTAGTTAAATATGCTATCTTTCATCCAGGTTTCAGAGTCTTGTGTGGTCGAGTGCCCCAGCATCCAGATAACCACCATCTCACCTGAAGATGACTCGGCACCCTCTGTTCCCAGCTACTGGGACATGGGCGGCAATGGTGGGTGGGACAGAGAGCGTCTTTACCTCCCCCTGCTGGACCCTTTTTCTTATCGCGATAGATGCCCGGGGTCCCTCAGCCCGAGCCCTGCCTCCAGCCCCTCGTCTCGGGGTTGGCTCAGCCCTGCCTCCAGCTGCGACTCCCTGCTGGTGGAGGAGGAAGAGCTCAATGAGGCCACCAGCAGTTTTGGACTCTCGCCATCCTCAAGGCCTACTTCACCTGGGGGTAAAAAGCGTAGGAACTCTCCTTTGGCCTCTCCTTGTACCTCACGTAGAGGTAGTTACTCAGAGGACCTGCAGGGGTGTAACCTTGAGGGTGGAGAGTCCACCTCTCAGTCACCGGCTCTGCCTGGCAGCTGTGAGCTCAGTATCCCGCAGAAAACCAGAAAAACCTCATTAGAGCAGGTAAATAAGGCGATGATGTGTGATGTTTCCAGACTAGCTTCCTAATGAGAGGCAATATCAAATTTTGCATTCTAGTTATCTCCCAGGGAGGTGGATCAGGAGCAGGCTCCAGGCCACGGCTCCCCATGCCCCCTAGCAGAGACCCAGCAGACCAGAAGAGAGCCCCCATCCTTGAGCATGGACTACCTCCCTGTACCCCCTGCTCTGGCCTGGGGTAGAACCAGAGCTAGCGCCCACAGTCCTCTGTTCAGGCAAGAAAACTCATAAAATATCAGACGGGTGAAAGAGTTTGGAACTCATGCATAACAGAAAAAAAAATCTGTTGTAAATCTACTGCTTAGTGCTGCTCCCTTGTGTTCACCCCTCAGGTCTAACGCTCTGCCCCCTCTTGACTGGCCACTGCCCCCCCAGTTTGACCAGTATGAGCTGCGTATCGAGGTGCAGCCCCGCCCACACCACCGGGCCCACTACGAGACAGAGGGCAGCAGAGGCGCCGTCAAAGCTGCCCCAACAGGACATCCTGTAGTGAAGGTCAGGCCTGCTTGTGGACACAGATTTGTCAAAAAGTGATTTTAAAGATGCTCTAATTTAATTTAGGACTTTTTGTTGAAGTCTAGTCTGTGTGATGATGAAACCAAGTCCCACGCCGTGTCTCACTGCCGTTGGCCTCCTCACAGTTTGAGTCCGTTGCTCACAGTGTGTCTCTCTGTACAGCTGTGTGGATACACGGAGAGGAAGCCACTTTCGCTGCAGGTCTTCGTTGGAACAGCTGATGACCGCTCGATCAGGCCACATCCCTTCTATCAGATACACAGGTACGGACCTCCAGGGATGCATACCACCATGCATGCTTTTCACGGGACTTGAAGCTCACGAGACACATCATCTGACCGCTGTGGCTTTGAAGTGATCAGCTGCTTTGACCTTTGCTTCAGGACCTAATTCCTCTCAGCTCAGACAGATATCTAATCTGTAAGATCGCCATCTTGAGCTGTGGACTAATTCTTGTTTCTTAGCACTTTTATGGGATATTCAAAACCATGCAGAAGACTTGTTTTTAAATTTTCCGTACATGTTCTATTCTAACATTTTTCTTTGGAATTTGGTTGCATTTTCCATAAATCCCAACAATGACACCATTTGACGGATAAGAAGTCAACACGAGTTTCAGATCCTGATCTGCTGCAGATGAGCTTTTACTTTTGGTTCTTTTCATTTACTTAGTAGAAAGTGACAGGACAAAGTAATCAAGCAAATAAAAATGTAATTTACTGATCTTTTTGTTCTAAAACACTCATCTAGACATGCTTATCAGCTTTTTCTTTGTAGAAAATGCAAGAGATAAGAGTTGAGATGATGAGAATGCACTGCAAAAAATTATTTCTAAGAAAGTTAAAACTAGCAAAATAATCAAATTTTAGGTTTATTAGCTAGTTTATTTACTCAAAACAAGAAAATTTGGATCATATTTAGGAATATTTACCTCATTTTAAGTAATGCTATTTTTCTAAAGAATTTATTACCTTTTTAGACTAAAAGATAAAAGATAAAATGTCTAAAAATGAAGCTTTTTTACTTTCTTAGAAATCAGTTTATGCAGTGAAATTTTCCAGCAGGAACAATTTAAAGATAGAATAAATAACAAAATGCTCCAAGGGAATCAGCTGATGGGTCAGCCTAACTGATGGGATTCTCTTTTCGCAGGGTGACGGGGAAGATGGTCGGCACAGCCAGTCACGAGAGCGTTCAAGCGGGAACCAAAGTTCTGGACATTCCTCTGAACCCGGAGAACAACATGACTGCTCTGTGAGTAGGAAATAAGAGACGTGAACAAAGCAGCCCTTTAGTAAAAGGTCAATAATGAGGTGTGTAAAAAAGGAGCACTTCATTTTCTGATGAATATATCCTACTCAAACCCTTTTTTTTTTTAACCTTTTATTATGAAAACAAAACTTGTTCAAACTGAGAAACTTTATATTCATTTTTCTTTCAAATATAAAATGTATTAAATACATTTTAATTAATATGAAAATATTTTAATAAAATATTCTATGTATTATTCAAGAAAAATATGAAATATTTGATCATATGTTATTATTATAAAATATTTTTGGGAGTAGCGTGCTGCAGAAACACAGTAAAACATCTCCCATTGTTTTGATTTCAGCATCGATTGCGCCGGGATTTTGAAGCTGAGAAACTCAGACATCGAGCTGAGGAAAGGCGAAACGGACGTTGGGAGAAAAAACACGCGCGTTCGTTTGGTGTTTCGTACTCACCTCTCTCTGGCGCCCCCTGTGGCCTCCTCAGGAAGAGTTTTGGCTCTTCAGGTCGCCTCACTTCCCATCGAATGCTGTAAGTGTCGGATTTATTCATACATACCAACAATCCTGGAGGCCGTTGTGCATTTGTTTGTCCTCTCTGCCCTCAGCTCAGCGCTCAGCCCAGGAGCTGCCCATCATCGAGTCCATCGGTCTGACTTCCTGCTCTGTGGAAGGAGGGGAGGAGCTGCTGCTGAGTGGGAACAACTTCCTGGCAATATCCAGGGTCCTTTTCATGGAGAGAGGAGCAGGTACGAGTCCAGCGTTTGCACCAACCCCTCTGGCACCATTAGGTTAGAAAACAGTCACCCTGCCAACTGTTTCCAGTCACCACTAGCAAAGTACAAATAAAACTTTTGGACTCGTCTGCTTATTTGTGCGTTGTATTTTCCTTCTGCGTGTCTTTTATCTGATAAATTTAAATGAGTAAACGTGTGCACAGTGCAGTTTTTAATGAAACAAGACGTCTGGGCGTGTAAATTCCACATTTGAGCAAATTTTTTATTGAATTTTAGATCAATTTCATGCTGATATTTGACATTGAATGTTACTCTGATGAGCTCTTTTTGGCCAAAGACTTTTTTGAAGATCCTGCGTGCCTCTGATCTCTCCTCTTCTGTTTGTTTTTGCATGAAGTCATTTGATTCTCAATTCTGATCTGTGTTAGATGGTAAGTTACAGTGGGAAGAGGAGGCTCACATCGACCGAGACAACAGCAACGAGGTACCTCGGTGACCAAAGCACACGGAGCTCCACTTTGCAGTTTTCTTTTTTGCTGATTCTTGTGTTTTTATGTCCTTTAAGTGTTTGTTGTGTGTGAGAGTTCCTGCCTACAGCGACCTGTCCATCAGCCAGCCCGTGTCCGTCAGCCTCTACGTCTCTAACGGGAAGAGAAAACGGAGCAGCACTCACAGCTTCAAGTATCTTCCTGGTGGGTGTCTTCTTCTAGGATGGTGGACATTTAAATCCCTGTTAAAGCATGGAAAACACATTTAATGTCGGTGACTCTTTAGGAAATAAATTAAAGTCTGTTTTTTCTTCCAGTTATGTTTAAAGAGGACGATCCTTTGCTGTCCCGGCCCTCCGTCCCTCCCCTGGATGGCGGTCCACCAAGATTGGACAGTGGTTTCCACATGTCTGATGACAGGGGGCTGGGCTTCCACCTGCCCCCCTACCCCTCTGCCTACTCCCCGCCCTGCCCGACCATCAGCTACCATGAAGAGTACTGCTCCAAACCTGACACCACGGTGGAGGAGCCCGGTGGGTCCAGGGCAGCCCTGTCCGAGCGTCACCCCAGCTTTGAGAATCTGGAGCTGGGCTTCACTGAGCTCCTCACCCCTCTGTACCCACGTGTCCCACAGCCTCCCTCCCCATCTCCATCCCCGTGGCTGGACTCCCCCTACCTCTCCTCTTCGCCCTCCCCTTCCCACTCCTCCTCTCTCAGTCCGTTCCCAACCGAAAGTCCCATCGCAAACTCCCCTCTGCCTCCCGTTCCCACTCCACCTTTTCCACAGTGCTCTGCTTATACTCCGGAGGTGTGTCCCTCCCCTCCCTCCATCCCCTATCAGGACGCCTGCCCAGCACCTTACTCCCACTATGAGGGCTGGGACCCTGAGGGGAGGGTGTTGGGTACGGGGCGTGGGGGAGAGGGCGATGCCAAAATCCAGGAGTGTCCTCTGGAGTTTAGCAGCTCTCCCTCGATGCACCACATTACCTTTGAAGAAGGTGATTTGATTTTAATAAATAATTAAAGTAAAATATGATCTAAAACAAATAAACCCTCATATTAATTTCAGCTTTATTTAATAGAAACAACATAATTTGTTTCTTCTCTGCTTCACAGTGTCGGAGTTCATCGGGGAGGACTTCCAGACCTTCCATTCAGGTTCACACATGAACAACCATCCAAACTGAACTCAGATCAGCTGATGATGCCTGTTTGTTATTGAATAAGTTTTTAAATTCCCCGCGCACTTGGTATCAAACTACAAGGACACTTTTGTAATTCAGTTTTGGCCACAGTCAACTGTTTCGTAAAGGGAAACTATGTTTTAAAATGTCTTACATAAATTATAATAAAAAGAAAGAAACAACACGAGTCAGGTGTCTTTTTGTGTGCTTTTTTATTTTATCTGCAACAAACTAAATAAAAAAAGAAGATTTTAACCAAATTAAGACAATACTTGCCGTCAGTGGGAATCTTTTGAGAAAAAGTTGCAGATTTTAGTGATCAGATCTGCTAAAAACAGCAATAATTTCAAATTATTCTGCAAAATGTGGATGTAGAGTGCTGAAAATGTCTTTATGAGGTCATTTAAGTCAACAAAACAAGCTTAGAAAATAGGTTTCCTGGGACTTTGGAAGTTTTCAGAATATAAAATGTAGAACAAAATTCTCCCAGTTTTACTTCATTTTTAAAGGTTTATTAGATAAACTATTTATTAGATTGCCAGCAACTGTTTGTATTTAACGTGTCCTTTATTCTTTTGCAGCCTCCTCTGAAAGAGCTGTGGTTGTAAAAAAATTTCCTGTTTTTTATTTTTAGATTCAGCTCAGGATTCATTCTTTAAAAAGTTAGTTATTTTAAATCCTAAAGGAAAAAAAGCAGAATTGAAACCAACAAGTTACCAAGACTACACAATAACAAGTGAAAACAGATTTTTTTCCTGTCTAACCTGCATAAACAAGATTATTTCCAAATATCAGATAACGTCTTGTGCATTTATGTCCCCTTCTATTTGCCTGAAGTCCCATGAATTAGGATGCATTTTCCATGTGCAGCACGTTTCAGCTTTTACATTCTCCCTGTCTGTAATTTTAAACTTTATTTATCATTATGTGCATAGTTTCCCAGCCTATAAATAGACCAGCAAGGTCAGCCTGACTTCATGCAGCTACACGTCTTGTAAATGTCACTTTCCATTCTAATAAATTAAATTTTTACATTTAACTGTCAAATAATCTCCAAAGCCAGAGATGTTTATCTTGTAATTCCACAAGTGACCATTTCTTATCTTTCCACACATTATATTTTAACAGAAAGTCTTGGAAAGTTTAAAGAAACATGTTTTATACATTTTTTGAGCGTCTTTACTGACCAGCTTTAGTGTATTTAGATAATATGAACAAGTCCAGACTTTTTCCACCTGATTACAGGAACTGAAGATCCTGAAAGCAGCAGCTTTGCAAAAAGAATCTTTTAATTATTTTATAAAAAGTGACATTTCAGCCACTTGGGTCTCAGAAAAAAATTCCAAAATCATAACTACCCTTTACATTAATGATGATCTCACATGTTAACAAGCTGAAAACTATTTGAAAATTTGCTGATCAAATGAAAGGTCATTCATGTTTTAAAGTGACAATAGATAGTTGTTGTTAGAAACTTGACCAGTTTCATATCTGACACCACTCTGCTGCCCTCCGCTGACCAAAAACTGCACTAGATAGTTTAGTGGAGCAGGTAGGTGTTCTAGGGGGCGCTCTTATAACTGCTTTACAGCTGTTAGCTATAATGCTAGCAGTTAGCATTTTCCGTTCACCTATTGTCAATAAAAAGCACAAGAAGAAGAAAAAATAAGTTTGCTTTTTCTGTTGGCATCATGGTGGAGCCTGGAAGTAAAACTAACAGAGTAATGTCTTTGGAGGAGAAGCAAAGAGCTAAAACTGGAGTGAACATCGATGTGTCCTACGCTAGTTTGAGGGAGCTAAAGGAGGCTACAAAATCATGGACTGATGGTGACCTGGCTTTGTTGTTACTGGTCTTGTAAGTAATAATATGTTTGGTCCGACTGTGTGGATATTTTTACTTCGTTTTTTATTTTAGTGTTAGTTGGCTCATGTTAGTGTTATCTCGTTGTTAGCGCTAGCTACAGCAGACTGTAGCACTTGTAATTCCACTTTCAGCCAGTAGGGCGGAGGAGCAGGAAACTGCTCACTGCTAAAAGTTTTTTTCATAATGTGTGTTTTGAGTAAAACTAGTTTTCAAAGATTATCCTTGTTCAACATAACATTATAAATCACAGTAGCATGATGATTTCTCATACATTTGTGTCATTAGGCAAAATTATGTGTGATTTGCCCCCCCCAAAAAAAAGGCCAAATGCAGTTTATTTCTGTGCTAACAGTCCCCTTATACCCAATCTGGACATCCTCACCTGTCCTAAATAATTTATTTAGTGCAGGACCTTCCTGATTCCTGTTATATGCTATTAACTAATTTCATTGCAGGCATCACATATAAAATTTTCCCATTCACATTGACAAAATTGTCACCCAGGGATTTTTAGTTGGTCCTGACTGAGTGGTGGATGTTGGAGGTTTGCATCTGAGTTGAATGAAATGTTGTTTTTTTATTTTAGGAAACCATTTGGGCTTGTCTGAAATCTTTTAAAGTGTCACCAGGGGGAGTTAGAGACTCAAACATCACACCAGCATTCCTTTTAGATAGAAAAAATGGATTGTGGGATGAATTTCTTTTGTTTTTAAATGTAATTAATCATTTTAAAATATTTTTTAAAGAAACTGAAGAAATGTTTGTGTCTTTATATATTTGACCAGAGACGTAAAAACAGAGATCACCTGCAAGTATTTTTTACATTTACATCCAAAACTTGATCTCAATCTAAGCATTAATAAAAACTGCAGTACCTGCATAAACAGAGGAAAGCAGTAAAAGCCTCCTGATGCTGATGTATTGATAATGGCCTCATGGACCAGGAACAAAATAAAGATGAGTGTTCAATAGAGTTTATCTCATTTGCTGAGCAGATTTTCAGGAGTGCACCAGCCAGCACAAAAACTGATCAAGTTTCCCTTAAAAACAAACTGGTAGCAACAAATTACAACAGTCAGAGAGAAATCAGAGGACGCAAACATGTTGGAATCAAAAGAGCACATTAAGAAACAGCCCCAGAATAAATCACTCTATTTCTGACACCGTCTTCACATCTGTTTGTTATTAAAGCCTCGCAGTTTGGAAAGAGGTTTTAAATCAAACTCAGGCTGAAGCTGCAGCTGCTTCTCCAGTCGGAGGATGAATAAAACCAGCTCAGCTCTGTGGTGGACATCTTGCATGCAAACATGTCTGCCGCATTGGAGATCTTTTGTTTCAAGCTATTGAAAGACTGAATACTTATTCTCTGTTGGGTTGGAATGTCAGGAATAATTTAGTTACTGAGGCGGATTGGGAAGGCTGCTCCCTGTGTTTGCGTATAACTGTGTATTGTGCAAGGTTCTCCAGCATATTTTCACCTTTTACAATCTCATAAATCAGTGAGAGACAAAACCACCGTATACATAAGGTCATGGAGACCTACGAAGAGCTCTGCAGAGCCAAGATGAGGTTAAAAAGCACCATGAAGGACCATTTTCCAGCTAGATCCTTGTGTATCTGTAATACATGCAAAGACACTACAATCCATTTAGGTAATTCAAGGCATCCATTGAGGAGCAAGTTCATTATACTTCCATTTGGGGGGGCAGATGCAGACCAAACCAGTTCAAGAATTAGTTTATTCCTTCAGGAGTGTCCAAACCTGGTCCTTAAGGACCAGTGTACTGCATGTATTAGTCATCTCCCTGCTCTGCTCGATGGATGTTTAGCAGGTCAACAAACCTGTTAATCTACCACACATTAATATCAAGTGTCCTGATGTCAGGGTCTGGCTGGGACTGGCTGGTTACAGGAGTTCAGGGGCATGTTTGGGTCTGAGGTGGAGGTTTAGAGGTTATTAGGCTGAAAGTCGAGGTCCGGGGGCAGAACTGTGAGAGTTGAAGCAGAGAAACATCTAAAACATGACACATAGGGGCTCTAAAAGACCAGGGAAAGACATCACTGAGCTACAGTTATTCTTATTGCATTTGATTGCTTTAGCCATGTCTTTTGCGGCACTTTGGTCAACAGTGTTATTTTAAAGTGCTTTATAAATAAAGGTAGAATGTCCTAATTAGCTGTAATCCTAATTGCCACAAATGGGGATAATAAAGATACCCTGAACCCCTTTGGGGGATTTTGAGGTGAGTTTCTGCAAAAAAGTGGTATTTACTATCTCACGTACATACAGGACTGATAGGCTAATGGCTAGTCAGAGCACAGCCAAGAAGACCAAAGTGTAAATGTTAGGGATGGGACGAAATATCGTTTGGCGAAATTTTGCGATATAAAACGTGACAAAATGCATCGAGTCAAAAAAAAATGGATCGCGAAATAAAGACTAAATGGCACTGCTGCATGATTTGTGTATGGCGGACATACAGTCTAAAGCCTTTTTTATAAAACAATGCCGCTAATTTGCGCAAGGCCTATGAGGCATCTGGGAGCGTTAGGTCGTTTATAAGAGCTCAGACCGTGGCGGTAATGTTGCGCAATCATGTCTGTTTTCTAAAAGATTACGCAATGGTGGCATAAAGGAGGTATGGGGCGGTCTCCGCGCTGTCACGGACTTCCGTTTATCTTGGACATAACTTGCTTTTTATTGCGATCAAAGCCGCGCTCATTGAGTTTTTTTTTCCACATTTCTCTACAGGTGTGTGTCCTCCACCATAACTGAACAGTCAGATGATCTGAGCTGCAGATCTAACGGAGAGATGCTCCTGGAGCGCCGCATCGCTCCAGTTTATCATCTCAGCTGGTTCGAAAACGAAACTTGTGGCCGTGTTTAGTTTCATTTTCATTTTATAGTTCCCGGCCGGAGCTTGGCATTAATTTGACACCTCCCTCTGTTAAGTTAATGTGCGTTTATAAAACCGGCGAAGCCGCAATATTACAGCAATATTACTATCAAGCGTGGTGGCACGAATGCCGCAAAATTCGGTAATATTACGCTGATTTGCCAGCATGGTGTGTCTTATAAAAAGGGCTTATGGTGGCAGGCTGACAGCACTATCTGCTGATTAAGCAGGTAAAACTAAAAAAAAATAAAAAATCCGGGGAACTGTGCAGTGCGTCGTGACGTCATCACGTCAAGTCACAGCGCCTGTTGCAACAATAACACTGCAGGCAGGAGACATTGTTTCTGCTCAAAGATCACTGATTACACCAGAACATGTTGATATGTTAGTTTTTTTGAAGAAGAACCAGTCCTGAGATAACTTAACCTAGGGTTAGAGCAGCACTAGGGGAGTGTTCTTGTTTGTGTTTGGCCTGTTAGGCCTTGTGTTTCCCTGTGTGCACCGCAAACAAAAATAAACAAGTTGTTATTATACAGTCATATTTTTTCCTTTTTTTTTCTTTTTTGATATCGTATCGTGACATATCGTTTCGTGACTATGACATATCGAGGTGCATCGTATCGTTAGTTTAAGTGTATCGTCCCATCCCTAGTAAATGTGCATCCATATGGCATAAATTGGCTCCAGATCTGCAAAGTCCCACAGCAATTCATGCAACATTATTATAGAAACATTCTCTTGCACGATTTAAATCAGTGTAATGGTTTATAAAATAAAATTGGTCTGATTAGCTAAGACTGCACCACTTTGGTACAACAATCTGCTTTGGTTTTAGCCACAATAAATAGCTGTTAGCTAGCTTGTGCCCATAAGCTATTTCTGTTAACAGAGGCCATTTGAACTCTTATTTGAGGTAAAACATAATTAATTTCATTTGATCTTTCATGCAATTAATAAAATGTAAGAAAAGACCAGGCAAACAGTAATATGAAGCATTTTTAATTACAAACTAAGCTCCATGATTTGAACCAATTCTGCCATAATTAATTTACCTTGTGAGAATTTCAGACCCAGACAGAACATTTCCTCTCTCTTCGTGTTAATCTAAAGTCTGATAATTCAACCCTTCCTTCAACCACATAAACTCCTTTCGTTCCTGTAAATTTAAATATGACCTACTGTTCTCACTCAAGCCTGCAGGTAGTTCATCTCAGAAGCTGTGGATTGAGTCCGAGTGGTCCTTGAGTTTTGTTTACAGAGAGATTAGTCGATCTCCACGCTGAACTTTGACAGGTTGAGGTAATGGGAAGAGAAGTCAAAGAGAAGGAGGAGGGAGCAGTGATGATTTACTGAGTGTTTCATCTCAGGGTAAACATTTATGTAGGCTTTGTGGTTTTTTTAAAAGAATAATTGTCTTCTAAATCTGTAATTTGATGCATAAAAGACCACAATTTTACAGAAATATCACCACATGCTGTTATTTTAGCTGTTTTTATAAGTCATAATTTGAAAGTCTGGTGTATTTTTTAATTTTCACTAAACTTTAATTTAAACAAAAAGCAGTTATGATCCAGCTGAACAACTTCCTGGAGACAAACAACCTCCTGGATGGTTTTCAGTCAGGCTTTAGACAACACCACAGCACTGAGACAGCACTGATTAAACATCTGTTGTAGTGATGCTCGATCTCACTGCAGCTTTTGATACTGTGGATCACAACATCCTATTAGATAGACTCATAAACTGGGTGGGACTATCAGGTACAGTCCTTAGTTGGTTCCAATCATACTTTGCTGACAGGGGTTATGTTGTTTCTATTGGTGAACATAGATCAAAGCCGATCACTATGACATGTAGTGTCCCCCAAGGCTCCATTCTTGGGACACTGCTCTTCAACCTCTACATGCTCCCCCTGGGTCAGATCATATACAACAACAACATTGCCTATCATAGTTATGCAGATGACACCCAGATCTATCTAGCTCTATCACCTAATGAATCCGGTCCCCTAGACCAGGGGTTCCCAAAATGTTTTCTTTGAGGACCCCCTTTCTCGTGTCCAAGATAAGCCAGGACCCAAACCCAACTCCTACACACATAAACACATTAAATGTGATCATTTACAAACTTTCTACAGCCATACTGAGTTATAACTTTTATATGGAGTTCTGCTTATACTGTAGGGTGTGTCATTGGGATTTTATAAATGAAATTTTTACAAATAAAATCTTGCTAACCTCACAACCTCAGCAAAGACAAAATTTTGGGGACCCCCTGCAATCTTGTGGGGACCCCTTTGGGGGTCCCGACCCCCAATTTGGGAACCCCTGCCCTAGACTCACTCTGTCAGTGCCTAGAGCAAATCAATGACTGGATGAAGTCAAGTTTCCTTCAGTTAAACAAAGACAAGACAGAAGTTATTGTCTTTGGGAGTAAAAAACCGAGGATGGAAGTTATTGCTCAACTTGGCTCTAGAGGAATAAAGACTAAGACTCAGGTTAGAAACCTTGGCGTTACCATTGACTCAGACCTGAGCTTCACTGGTCACATTAAGGCTATAACCAGATTAGCATTTTATCATCTCCATCAATTAGCAAGACTCAGAGGTCTCATGTCGAAACAAGACCTAGAGAAACTCATTCATACGTTCATCTCCAGACTAGATTATTGTAACGATCTTCTGACTGGGCTTCCAAAAACAGCCGTAAAACAACTGCAGCTTATTCAGAATGCTGCTGCTAGGGTCCTAACGAGAACTAAGAGAACTGAGCACATCACCCCTGTTCTAAAAACTCTGCACTGGTTACCAGTAAACTACAGAATCGATTTTAAAGTGCTTCTACTAGTCTATAAATCACTCAATGGTATGAGGCCTATAAGTACATGTTGGATCTCCTTCCAGTATATACACCTAGCAGAGCTCTCAGATCCCTAGACAGCTGGTAGAACCTCGGGTCAGAACCAGACAGGGTGAAGCTGCTTTTAGTCATTATGCAGCACATAGATGGAATCAGCTTCCTTATGACCTCAAACATGCCCCAACTCTAGTAACTTTTAAATTAAAATTAAAAGCATTCATTAGCCTATGATTTAATGTTTCTTATGCTGCTCCTTCTGCACTGTAACTGCTAAACTTTTGACTATGCCAACTATCTAATTGTCTGAATTATTTCTTTGTGTATTTTGATTAATGTTTTTGTTGCTCCTGCTCTGTAAAGCACATTGAATTGCCTCCATGTTTGAAATGTGCTATACAAATAAAGCTTCCTTGCCTTGCCTTGCCTAAACAAATCTAGATTTATTGCTGGATAAGTTAAAGTAGTACTATGCAACTTTTTCATACTTCTACTTCTACTAATCATGTTCTTGAGCCAGTATGTGCTAAAATGACCCTTTACAGGGTTAATGAAATGTCACTCAGACCCCACCGCCCTCTGTGGCCAGAATACCACACTTGCAACTTCAGAGTGCGGTTCTGGTCCCTGTTGGACTTAGTAAAGTGGAGCTGACATGCCTGGTGCTGCAGTCTGCTTCCAGCATGTTTCCTGCATGTTTTAGATCATGAACACAGCTGATTTGTTTGATTTAGTGATGAACCGCTCCTGTAGACACTAATGAAGGCTGAGGAGACATTTCAGCAGTTAGATTAAGGTGTTAAAAAGACGAACGCACAGCGAGGAGATAAGTTTCACTTTTGGTTCTACTAAACAGACACTAGGGGGTGCTAAAAGCAAGCCAAAACTGCCCAGTGTGACTTTAAAGGGACACTTTGCAACTTTTCATATTTTTAAATCATTTTCTTGAGCCGGTATGTGCTAAAATGACCCTTTACATGGTGAATGAAAGGCCACCCAGCCCCTGCCGCCCCCTGTGGCCAGAATATTCCACTTGCAACTTCACAGTTGCCGGTCCGGTCTGTTGGGACTTAGAAATTTTCAGCTTGACCTACCTGGCTCTGCAGTCTGGCTCCAGCACATGTCCTGCATGTTTTAGATCATGAGCACAGCTGATTTGTTTAACTTAGTGATGAATAACTCCTGTAGAAACTAATTAAGGCTGAGAATACATTTCAGCAGTTAGATTAAGGTGTTGAAAAGACGAACACACAGCGAGGAGAGAAAAGTTTTACTTTCGGTTTCACCAACGAACACTAGGGGGTGCTAAAAACAAGCCAAAACTGACTAGTGTCCCTTTAAATGTAGCTCAAAATCAGTGTCTTTAATGTATTTTCCACAAACTGATTAACCAGCTAAACTTATATACTAGTTAGAATAGTAGTAGAATGAATATAAAGCCCAAAAGTTGGAAAAAAAATCATAAAATATTAACAATCACACACCTCAGTTTTAAATGTGGTTTTATTAAAACACATGATTACATTCCTTACAACACTGATGTGGTTTGGACACATAAAATCATGAAAAATAAAGAAATGCAAAAACTTTAACACTGACAACATGTACATGGACAAAAGTGTGTTTTTGGGGCACTTCTGTGAGTATTTCCTCAGTAAGACATAACCAATCGATCCAATCAATTATCATATATCGGTTGGTTCTTTTTTTTAACACACTGCATTTAAAAAAGAACCAACCGATATTTGAAGAAATACACATAATGAACGCTCAAAAGACAATCAATTATCAATTCATGATTTGCTGTAAGTACATGCTTTAATACTTGGAAACAAAATAAATCTAAAACTAGAAATAAAATTAATACGATAACAAGGCCTAAACTATAAATGTGATTTTTTTTAAAGTCCACAATACATTGTTTAATGACGAGACAAATATTTTGTCATCGTTTGTAACAATGCAACTATAAAAGGAGCAAAAGCCAGCCTATAGCATTAACCATAAACTAATTTGTTGGAGCACAAAATTGTCAATGCATGACACATATATAATGAGAGGGAACAACGAGCTTTTGTTTTCCTTCATTTGACTGTTCACATGCACATAATACTTTGGCTTTAAGCCAGTTTTAATCTATTGAATCCATTCATTCAGATAATAAAATAACTTCCACAATGTTGGCCAACAACTGAGTAAAGAAAAATATATTGTTTACAACAACAAACACAATCCTAGACAGGCATTTTAGAAAAACAATGTGGATTATCAGAAAGATTCATTTAAATTTTTCATATTTGTTTTTGTAATTAGTTTTAAAACCGTCTCTTTTTGCACTGTAGCAACATTTTATGGTTTAAAAATAGTGTGAATTTCACATTTGGTTGTGTTTAATTTCATTCATAAAATTGTTTTTTTTAACCTCACATGTATCAAAACAAATCATCTTAATTTATATGAAATGATTTCCTATTAACTTTATTTATGTGAGATTAAATATGCAATAAAACTTAATGAAAGAGTTTTAATTATCTGTTTTGTTTTTATATATCAGCATATTCCAGCAGCCCCACTATGGTTTTCTACAAATCAGGACAAAAGTCAGTTCAGGTTGAAAATAAAATTTAAAAAAGGTGTTTTAAGAAATAGCATTTTTACATATAAACTAAACCGCTGACCCTCTTCTTTTTTTAATTTCATTCTAAGCTCTTCAGCAAAACAGTATACTTTAAGAAAATTACATTTGGCAGATCTGGTGAGGCTAAAAATATTTTATTTTGGGGTTAAAAAGAACATAAAATTTAGATTCAGACCAGTTGAATATGTTAGTCTTTTATTTTGAAAGACCTCACTCCCTGAAGACCGTCTTTATGTTATTTATACTGCTGTTTTAATTTTTGCATTTGCTTGCAAAAGGATGTTTAACAGCAGTTTTACAGCCTTGAGTTCACTTGCCAAATGAAAATTTAGTTGCAGCACACTGCTCTTCCCTTTGTCGACCTTCAAGCGCTGACAAACACCAGGCGGGTGGAGTAGATGAGATCAGCCAGGTAGAGTATGAAGTTGACGACGGTGAGAACAGCCACTGCCACCATCTTGTCCCACGTACACAACCCAGGGGCGGAGGTGCAGTGGGATGGCCTGTCCTTTGAACCACCGTGTTTGGGGTCAAAGTTGAAGATTGGCCAGATGATGGTTGCTGACAGATAGAGGACAACAGCCAGCAGGGCGTAGGCTGACAGGAAGCGGGCGAACGGGAAGGGGAGGCAGCCGGTGCACTCGCCAATGCAGAGCAGGATGATGATAGCTGACAGGATGAAGCAGATGCAGTAGACGGACATGCAGTACTTGACCGAATCGTGACGGTCATACAACACGGGGTCGCTGATTAAGACGAAGATGATACAGGCCACAAAGGTTTCAAAGACTTTCAGCAGCCCGGGAGCTGTGGCCATGTAGCCGGCGACCTCCCCTGGACGAGCCTTGGTGATGCTCACTTCACTCATGTAGGCAATGGTGGCCAGGCAGGAGAAAACAGTCGACACAATGCGACAGTCGCGGATCTCACTCTGGCCGGTGGAACCCTTTAGGTAGTAGAGAGGGAAGAGGATGGAGGCTGACAAGCAGAGGAGGGCAGCGTAGCAGGCGAAGGTGATGGGGAAGTTCTTCCAGGAAACAGGGGCTTTGGTCTGCAGGCCGAACAGCTCCACCAGGAGGATGAGAAGAGTGCCGGCGAAGCTAAAGGCCCAGCAGAAGATGCAAAAGTCTCCAGTGCCATGGAAGAGCTTGGCACAATGCACAGCCACAGAGAAGGCCACACAGGAGCAGACCAGGGCGGCCAGCCGTGTCCATAAAAGAGGGCTGGACTTCAGGACTATAGCCATGATGAGATCTTTTCAAGATTTCTTCCTTTTGGGAATCCTCCGATTTCTACTGTCAGCCACTCAGGCAGGGTAAACTACAAACAGAAAAGAGAAACAAAAACATAATATTTTAGAACTTTTCTAATTTACAAGACCTTTAAATCTAGCACAAGACTCAACCAAGTGAGTCCAGAACCTTGCAGCTCTGCTCAGGCTAACTCCATCCTCCTACACAGCATTTTCTCAGTGGCACAATGCTGCCATTGTAGTTCACAAAACAACTCCAAATCACAAATAATGACTGCACTGTGGTCACAGTAGACACAGCATATTTCCATCTGGTCAAATCAGCTGGGCGCTTTCTCTCAGATTTTCCTCCAGGAGTTGAAGGAACTTAGCAGAATTCCCACACCAAATGTTTCTCCCTGACATTCCTCCATGATGAGGCCCCAGGCTCGTATCCTCCATGATGGGAGAGGCACCGTAACCTCCACCAGCCCCACGCTGTATCTGTCATCATGTTCTAAACATGACCTTCATCATTTGTTCCACTCCCACTCCCTGGGAGTTAATGTACTCTAGAGTGGGCTATGCAGAGCTGCGATTCTTCACTAGAGGAAAAAAGGTGGGGTTAAGTTACAGATCCGGCAAAAATGATGAGTTAATTTAGTTTTGACTCACAACTAATTATTAAACAATAAACAATTGACCTGATTGTTTTTAGACTGTGGGAGTAAACCAAGGTTTACTCACACATGCATAGGAAGAAACCACTATAAGTCAATTAGCGGATTTGCAAAAACTAAACCAAAAGAATTTAATATTTTTAATTCTTAAATCACCAAAAGCATCAAATTCCTCTGCATTTTTGTTAATTTGAAGCAATATGAATTGTAATTTAATAATATTATTGCAGCAATGTTTTAAATTTTATGTAGTTTTATCAGGTTTTTTTCCTCACTTTAGTTCAGAAAATACTTCATCAAGACACATGAAAGTGCAGCGGTGGTTTAGAACTGACCTCCGTGTCAGATTACGTTTAATTTATTAACCAATTAACTGCTTAGAGCACATTTTAGCACCCATACATTATTAAAGCATGCATTGTAAGTAAAAAAAGTTTTATGAATTTTTAAAATATGAGGATGCATCACCACAATGTTAAAGTAACAATAAATAGTTTTTTAACTTTAAGCTAGAGCATTAATATTGATCTCAGTGATTGTTGGGTTAGAAACTTGACCAGTTTCATATTTGACACCACTCCGCTGACCAAAAACCGCACTAGATAGTTTTGTGGAGCGGGTAGGTGTTCTAGGGGGCGGTCTTATACCTGCTTTACGGCTGTTAGCTGTAATGCTAGCGGTTAGCATTTTCAGTTTGCTGATCGTCAATGAAAAGCACAAGAAGAAGAAAACGAAGAAGTTTGCTTTTTCTGTTGGCATCATGGTGGAGCCTGGAAGTAAAAGTAACAGAGTAATGTCTTTGGAGGTGAAGCAAAGAGCTAAAACCGAGTGAACATTGACGTGGCCTACACTAATTTGAGGAAGCTAGAGGCTACAAAATCATGGACTGATTGTGACCTGGCTTTGTTGCTACTGGACTTGTAAGTAATAATATTTTTGTCCAACAGTGTGGATCTTTTTACTTCATGGTTTATTTTAGTATTAGTTGGCTAATGTTAGTGTTAGCTCACTGTTAGAGCTAGCTATAGCAGGCTGCAGCAGGGTTATTTACGACAGTTGTAATTCCTCTTTCAACCAGTAGGGCGGAGGAGCAGGAAATTCCTCTGTTACTTTAAACATCAATACTACATCATTATCACATTCATTTTTACGTTATCATAACCTTACATAACCACGACTGCCCCAAAATGACCAAAAAAATGCAAAATAATAATTTTTTTCTTTGGCTTTTTAGTTGTGGGGCCAAATTAAATGAGAGTGAGCTGGATGTGTCCCGCTGCCAACCTGTTGATGATGATTGAAATAAAGACTCCAATAATTTGGCCCCAGTGTCTCTGGCAATTCTGGGTTATTAAAAAATGTAAATCTTACAGCCATGACAGATATTTTAAAAGTTTTTATGTAAACGACTCAAATGTCAGTTATTCAACAGCTGGTACCATCTCTGAAATGGATTTGTGTCAATAGCTGGTTCTTGGTTTAAAGGAACAATGCATTGCTTTCATCCACACTAACATTAAGCTGTTTTAGATTTTTTTTCCACCACAAGAAGAGTAAATGGACATTTTTACAGCACAGAGACACTGGCCATCCACCCGCCCACCCCCCTGATACCTATTGCCCATTTGGCTCCACCAGAGCTGCATTCCTAGTTCCTGGTTTACACAGAGAGACGGTTATAAACAAGGAGAAAAGACATGTTTACATTAGCGCTATTAAACACCAACGAAAGACTTAAAGCTGCCGAGGCAGAACGCTGCTGCTGCAGCTGCTGCTGGTGAGGTGGGAGGCCAGAAAAGAGAAGCGAGGATGGAAAATCAGAGCCATTAAAACCTCCTATAGGTTTGGAGGGGGAGTGATGGGGGAGGGACATGGGGGAAGCCCTGCGCCTCAGCCGCAGAAGGACACATCGTGTAAACATAGTGATGGAGTGGAATAGCTACAGAGTGAGTCAGCATCGGTCTCCTCTCTTTCACTACTCTTCATTTCTCTCCCCACCTCCTCCCTGATTTCTTGTAAGATTTTCCAGCTCATTGATGTGTTCCAGATGTGCTGCCGTCTGCTGAACAACTGGTGACTTTGTCATATTTGCCAAGTTTTTCCCTCCATATTGTGCTCTCTCTTTCCTTTTCCTCCTTCTACTCCCGTTTAGTTGCTGTCCTTCTTTTCCAACCTTTTTAATTTAACGCTCTCGCCCTCGGGCTACCAGTTATGCTCCATGTAAACGGTTCAAAATGCATATGGAAGGTCAACGGTGGAAAAATCATAAACCCCAGCTCTGCCACAATCACCGCTTTGCTGCTTGTGGCATCCAGTCAGGAAAGAAATAGCCATGAGAGGAAAATGACACAAGAGTCTGGAAAATGTCTTTTTTTGTGTGGAAAACAACTCAAACAGGAGTCCCTCTCCAAATGGAAATAGGTTCACACATTAAAACAGGATGTGGCAGTATCGCGCTCCTTTGTGCTCCCACTCTTCATACATATAGGCTGAGGTGTTCAGGAAACAAGTGTTTGTGTCAGCCCCAGAGGTCACGTGCTGTTTGTGTCGTTGCCATGACACAACATCACTAACTCAATATCAACTCTAATCCATTTACAGCCAACCCAAGGGTCGAAACACAAGACACCCTGCTGCAAAAGCATTCGTGAGTCATAACTCGATAAGGTTCAAAAAATGTGCTTTCACTGTTTTTTTAAAGGAAAAAAAATCCTAAATATTCAGCTTTTTTTCTCTCCAGAAGAATCCAGAACATGAGTCAAGCAATCATGAGGCACAAATTTACCCGCCACAGCAAACCAGCAAAGGATCTTTGATGCAACTCCTTTTTAAACGAAAGTTCGTGTTGCGTGAAAGCATGAGAACACACCAGGAGGGAGTGTGCAGCGTGTGTGAGAGTTGTTTTGGACTCCTGGAACAACTCATTTATTGACATTTAAGGTGGGTGTGCCCCCTGCCACACCCTGTTCCCAACACTCATAGCGTTAAAGTTTAAAAACACAACTCAAATTTTAAAACGAGTCTTTAAAACCAACTTAAAAACAAATGTATGTATTTGAAGATGAGCACAAAAGGGGCTGTTTTTAAGTTGCTGTTGCACTGTTTTCTTTCTCTGCTAACAAAGAAAATATTCTGCTGACTCCAGGAGAAAAACTAAATGTTTTAACATCATCTGAGGCCATACGGAGGTCATTTTAGGAGGTCTGCACCCGACCAGGACCGGAGGAGCAGAGGCAAAAAGTTCCACTGTGAATCTGGACAGCTGCAACAACTAACTCAAACAAAACCAACAGCAAAGAACCCCACCTGTGTGGGAGGATGCTAAATTTAGTTAGAATAGTTTTAAAGCCTGACCTTTCTTAATAGAGATACTTTTGTATTTATCTACAAGCAGCCAGACTCAGTCACCAGAAGCTGTGATTGAATCTCTTCAAGACCAGCGAGAACACTCTGGTTGTCCTCCTCGTTTTTAGATTTGGTGCAATTTTCAGTGAAAAAACAATGTTCCACTGGAAGTTTGTTCTTTAACCTTTAGCTCAGATCAATTTAGCTAAAGAATCAATCAGTTTGGTGGCTGTCAGGCTGCCACACCCTGTTCCCACCCCACACACGACATCATCAACAAAATAGAGATTATTCAAATAAATAACAGTTTAATGTAAAACTCAACCGTTGTCCAAACTCCAAATTCTTGCACTCAAAAGAAATTCAAATAAAACACAGCAGGAAAAATACTATAAAAGTAAACCTTTTTGTAAATAAACTTGTTGCAAGTCTACTTGATGTAAAATCGAGGTTGAAGCACTAAGGTAAATGTTGCATTATTCTGAAGAAACGTGCAGGTGAAACACGATGCAACAAGTTGGATGTGAGGAAACTCATTTTTCTTTATTCTAAACCACAAAAACAAGTGAACCCTGGACTTTTCTTACCTTCGTGACACTTTTCTGCTGTTCTCCAGAACAACCAGGAGTGAAGAGCTGCAGATTTGAACTCCTCAGACTTCTGTCTGAATTTACTAGCAGCCCTGAGGAGCCGCTCTCCGCCCAGAAAACCAAATTAGGCGTTGAATGTCTGCACTGTTATTCACATCCAGCTGAACTCCTCCTACTCCTCCACCCTGCTCATGGTCAGAGCCACCGCCTACACCCACACACTACAGACATTCCCCCTTTGATCATTTCTCTACTCGTGGAGACAAGAAAAACCAGAAAAGTCTGCTGATTTATGAAGGAGTTCATGATATCTATAATAAAAACACAAACTACTGTAATTCAAGTGTGGCTCATCCATGTAAATAGTAAATATTTCTGCATAAAAAGAAATAATCCCTTTTGACACTTGATCCTAAACACACACTTAAAAAAGTAAAGCATCCATCACCTCTAAAACATATCATCATACAATTTTAGGATCCTGTTCTCTAGGTTTTTTCATAAAAAGTATAATAATTTTTCCCTTTAACAGGAATAGCGATGATGGAGAAACTGCTAAACATCTGTAAAAACACCCTGAATCATGACTCTGTGGGGTTATTTGTATGCTTTGCTGCTTGGCCAACAACAGCTGCCGTTGCCCCTGGCAACCTGATGTGTTTACTAAGAGTTTGTGTTTCCTGACGAGATGGAAGGAAGATAAATATTTTTAGAACCCCGCTTTAACTTTTTCTAATTGTTCAAATTAAAGTGTGTCTGAGAGCGACACGCTGGGAGTTTGTTCACATCTGGGCTTATGTACCACTCACTGTTATTTTAAAAAGTAAATAATGTAAACAAAACTTTCTGCTTATAGACATAAACTGTTTATTTTGGTTTATTTTAAACACAAAAGGGTTAGCGTGTCAGATTAACTATTGGTATCCACAGGGATGAATAATGCATTTAGTCTTGCATTCCTCTTCAGAGGTAGCAGCTCTGCAGCGTAAATGTTAAACACAGGAAACTGTAAATTAATCAGTAGAACAAACTTGGCCCTCATATGATCCTTTAACTTTAGTGTCTCTACTCCTTGTGCACAAAAAGATGCTGAAACAAAACTTCCTCATATAATATTTGATAAGTCCCAATTTTTTTTACATGAATTTCACCCTTAGCTTCAGGCCTCACAAAATGTAATAAAATATTTGTGTGTTTCTAAGATTTAATCCTTTTATTGTCCCCATTATAGCCAGGTGTATGATCAAAACCAGAAATGTAAACAAATGAAAAAATGAAATCATTTTTTGTGTGTTATGTCCAGAGGATTTGTTTTGGGGTAAATTTTCAACACCTTGGAGTGTCAAAAATAGGCATAAAAATATTTTTAATTTTTTATATTTGAATGCAGTGTCGGTCATTGCCTTGCTATACATGGGGATAATGTGCAATCTAGTGGAAATGGTAAAAACTAAACACTGGAAGTGACTGATCTGGGAACCTAGAATTTCTAGGTTCCCAGATCAGTCACATCAGGCTAGAAAATCCTCTTCATAATTTCTTCATGTTGGATAAGAAACTGAAAAAAGAGCACTATGTTAATGTTAAGAAGAGGCTGCATGCTTGGTATCACCGATGATTTATTTTCTATTTAAATAAATATCATGCGTCCACAGCTTAAAACAATTCAAAATAATTCTGTAGAAACTCAATCATATGAATTTGCGTCAAATTTGCTTGGAGTAATAGTTTTATTTATTTATTTATTTGGAAGAGTGATTTGGTTTTATTTTTTTATAAGGTCCTGAAAAAATAAGAGGAATTTTTACTCCCACCACCAGATGGCGCCAGATTTTAACTCACTGCAACAACGTGACGTCAGAAACGTCACCTTTGCGAGCCGTTGTTGTAGCACAGTTTGTAGAACATCATGGCGTCAGGAGCAGGAGAGTCGCCCGGTGGGCACGACGCTGAACTGGACGAGTTATTGGACAGTAAGTGTTGACATGAAGTTTATCCCGTTTCTCGTGTTCTTAATTCGGGTGTGACTTGTCTCCGGGAGCCTCCATTTGTCCGGTTAAGCGTGCCAGGTGTCCAGGTGCTCGGCGGGACCTCCTGCCATTTAGATGACCGACTGTCGGCGATCAGAGCAGTGAAACATTAATAATCTGAGATCTGATTGTGGTTGTTGTTAGTTCAACTAGTAAGATGTTATCTGCTGTTTTTGTGTCATTTATAAATAATTTAAGGTAATCTAAAGATTGAAGAGCCGTGCTGTAGCTATTTTAGGTACATTTCCAGATTTTTTGATGTCTTGCGTTTTGCAGATATAACATAAATCTGATTACATCACAAACTGGAGGGACTGAATTTGTCAGCCTTTATGATGCTGTCTGTTTTCTGAATCCCCTGTCCTAAACAAGTTGATGCAGTAGTTTCACTTCATAGGCAACAAGTCTGCTAAAATCTTCACCTTAAAGGGATATTCTTTTGTGATTTCAACGTAAGTTTTTATATGATTAGGTGGACAGTAACTTTTTTTAATTTTAATTGCACTCAATATTATACTGAATATGATTTTAAATGCAACAACAACTTCTAACACATTTTTTGAAGCTGTTAACATTTAAATGTTTTTGATGAAAGTAAATTCACCCACATAGAATCAGTGCCTGACTCAGCTCTGATATTCTGTTTTCAGGTGCACTGGATGATTTTGATAAACCGTCCGCTCCTTCAGCTCCTGAACCTGCAGCTGCATCGGCAGCCACCAGCGGTGCAGAGAAGGTTTGTTTCTGCTGCTAATTATTTTACTCAGGAAACCTTTATTCATTCAGCTCAAACAGAAATATTTGCCTTTTTTTCCTTGTCAAGTAGAAAGTTTTTAAATTTTTTTATTGGTTTTCAGTTTTTGTTTGTGTCGCTGTAAAACAAGCTTTGTTAACTCTTAAGTCTGATGCATTTAAAGGGCAATGTTTAAGACAAATCTTGGTTTATTTACATTTATTGCAATCTAAACACAATTAGCTCCACTCGTTGTAGATTTTAACACTTTTCTTTGTTTGCCTCTTGCAGCCTCCTCTGCTTGAGGACTGTAAACTTTTTGAGACTCTCTTTGAGGGCGACATGGCTGCAGAGGCCAGAGAAGAGTGGGAGAAGGCCATGACAGAGCTGGCCCACGAGGAACCAGAACTGCTGCAACACTTCCAAAAACTGTCCGAGGCAGCAGGCAAAGTTGGTAAGATCATTATATTATTTAGACTATTTTAAAAATAATTTCTCTTTTTCTTCTACTTTATATGTTATCTGTTTATTTTCAAAAGGCACCGACACTGAATCCCAGCAAGAGTTCACTTCTTGCCTTAAAGAAACTCTCCGTGGCCTTGCCAAGAATGCAGACAACCTGCAGGTGTGTCGAGACAGAAAAGAAGAATTGTTTTAAAGTCATTTGATGGAAAAAGGAAATTATTTACAATCAGAGTGTGCGTTTTTCAGTCTTCAGGACTAGCTGGAGACGACCTGGTGAAAGCTCTGGAAGGCTTGGGGTTGGAAGAAGGTGGTGATGGAGGAGGTGATGACGGGAACATCCTTCCCATCATGCAGTCCATCATGCAGAATCTACTCTCTAAAGAAGTGCTTTATCCATCTCTTAAAGAGATCTCCACCAAGGTCTGTTGAGCATAAAAACACACATATTCATCGTCGGTGTTTCATTAAATACTTACAATTACTATTTCTCACCTTCACAGTACCCAGAGTGGCTGGAAGCCAACAAGCCGAGCCTCAGTGCACAAGACTATGATCGCTATGAGCAGCAGGCTAAGATCATGGGAGAGATCTGCAAGCTGTTTGAAAATGAGGAAGAGGGAGCGGAAAATAAAGAGAGAATATTTGAGAGCATTATGGACCTGATGCAAAAGGTTATGCAGCTCCAATTTGGAAATCTTTAAATGAATTATCTTGAAGAAAAAAGAAGACTGATCAGATTTCTTCTCCTTACAGCTTCAAGGATTAGGCCAGCCACCCAAAGAGTTGGCAGGGGATGCCGTAAGTTAAATGCATCATCTGTTTGTGTGAGATTTAATGACCCTAAACTGTGTTTGTGAAGATGATAAAATATACATTTCTCCTTCCATTTCAGCCTCCTGGCTTCAATTTTGACATTGAGTCCCTGAATCTCGCAGGAGTCCCTGGAGCCGGGGCACCAGAGCAGTGCTCCATCATGTGATGAGGTGGAGTCGTGGTTCATCAGAAGCCAAGCGGTCTCTCTGTGTCTTTTAACAACAAGGGGAGATGACAGTGTGTGAAGCACAGGTCAGGCAAGAGTGTGACCAGGCGCCGTTCGAGGTGAAGGCGTGTAGAAACAACACACTTTTATTTTTTCAACAGTCACTTTGCAATAGTTTGTCAGCAGCTGCAACAAATTCTCTGAATTCTTAGAAGAAACAACCACTTCTGTCACCCATGCTGATTTTATTTACTGTTCAGCCTCTTGGTAAACTGTATGAAGCCACCTCGCAGGTTTAATCTGTGCCTTTTCATGAACACTAAGTTATTTGATAGCTCTTATAAATTGAAGATGCTGCTGTTGCTCAGTAAAGAAATTCATAAAATAGTTTTAACACAACGTGAATTGAATTGATACCAGATTTTCACAGAGTTACTCATTATTTTTGGTATTTAATGAAGCCTGGAATTCTTACAATTGAGGTAATTATTAACCTGCAATCAAATTGAAAACGATTAAGTGCACATTTCCTAATTAAAAAAAAAATAACAGAAGTGAACGTCTTCTAAAAGTTTTCCAGCACCTTTTAACATGATCCATTCCTAACGTGTTTTCCCCGTACTCCCAAGTATTGATTTGAAGTGACAGACCTGATTCCTGGATGCCTTTGCTGTGGTTACAGTGATCATTACAGTGCTGAGTTACTGTGTAAAGTGCTTCCTGTGTGATTGCAATGTGCAGTGATGGTTTATATCGATGTGGACTCCCTGCAAGAAGAGACAACCCCTCAGAGTGGGATTTTAGTGTCATAGCCTAACAAAAGAATGTGAGCATCATTAAGAGAAGGAAGTCAGATGCAAGGTTGTCAACATCCCATTGTGACATAAGGAGAGAAACGTGTTGCAGATGCTCTGTATGGCCTGCCGTTAGCGTTTTTATTTTTTTGGCTCCAGTTGCTGGAGTTTGTTTACTTCAGTGACCACTTTTCATCAGCTGCTGTGGCCCATGAGCGAAAGTTCACCTCACTTACAATAGAGAGAGGTCCAGAAGTGACGTGACTGTCAACCCGTCAATAACTGCACAATAAAAGGGTACTGTGAAAGGATTTAGCTATGCACTGAAAAGAGATCAGATTCACATGGAATGCAGCTTTGTGGGGCTGTAAAGGTTTTTATCAGTGGGTGGGGGTTCTGGCTAATCAGCTCCCTGGGCCAACACAAACTCGCAGCACTGAAAATCAGTTTTTGTTTTGTAAATATACCAAATAAAAAATTTATATATTATTTTGTCTTGTGGGTTATTTGTAATTACTACTACTGGATTAGTATTTAATGATAACAGGCAAGTCAAGTACATTAGCTTTACTTCATTTGTTTATCGCCCATCAGTTTGGTCGCTCACCGTCATTGCAGCCCCAATAAACCCTCAATAGGGATTATAGTTAAAAGTATAAAAGTATTTTATTTTGCATTATTGTTTTATCATTGTCACTTATACAGCAGAATTATATCAGCTTTCTAAGTTTTAACTCGGTTTTCATTGTGATTGGGCACTTGGTGCAGTTCTATATGATCCATTTCTTTTTTTTAACAATTTTTTTTTGCAATTAAGAACAAAACAAAAATACAAATATCAAAAGAACTAGAAGCTGTCGGCCATCTTGGTTAGGTTTAGTGTCAGGTCCTTGAGGTGGTGCTCAACACTCTTATGCAGCTCATCCTCGGAGGTAGACAACTCGTCATACAGCACCTACACACACACACACACGACACTGCCTGCAGGAGTCATCCCTACCTGAGCCTTCTGCTTTCCTCACTGCAGACCTCTCAGTTCCTGGATTTTGTCCTTCATCTTCTGCGTCTCAACAGAAATCTCTTCGATTTTGTCGGCCATCTCCTCACGCTTCCTGTGGACTTGGTCACAGTGCCTGAGAGCAAATGCCACTTAGAAATGAGCCTGAGGAAACGAGGCTGTGTGTGATATTGCTGGATTTCTTACCCCAATACTCCTTGAACATGCATTAACAACTTTTCAAAATAGCAAAAAATCTTCAAGAAAATAGGGTCATTACAAAAATAGTAAATTGTTGCCAGAACTGATTAGAGAATGGGCAAGTCCAGAAGAGATGTAGAACATCTTCACCTTGGAGGTTACAAAATGAACAGTTTACAGTAATATCCTTTTTATTTTTATTTATTTATTTTGTAGGATAGAATCGATGAATAAAATGGAAAGAAACCTCTTTCACTTTGTTTGTCAATAGAAACTTTGATTGTAGAGTCCAACTCCTTTCCCAGATAGTCCAGGTCACAAAACAAGTTGTACAACAGCATTTGGAGTATGAGTCTTATCCTTTAGTAGCAGATCTTATATCACGGTTGTTGTTGTTTTTTTTTTCTTTATACTTATATAACAGATCCTGCCCACAGAGGTGACAGCTGGCTCTAGTGGCAGTGGGGTCAGGTGGTCCCTGACCACTGGACCTCTGAGGCTCATTAATACACCAGCAGGAATAGCATCAAACATTATGGTATACTCCTTTGGTGGAACAGGAAAACCATTTACCTTCAGGAAGTCTGTGTACGAGAGTAAATTACCTTCTGACTCAAGAAGTTGTGTAACAAGATAAATATGAAGAATTGGAGAATTGATTTATGGACGTCTGGCGTATCCAATCCACCTAATGACAGCTGAATTAGAGCTATCTAAAATGAGTTTTTCCTAGTAAGAATTTAGTTTTTACTATCCTGTATGGCAAGCCGTTTTAATATTTATCAAGCAGACTGGATATGTAATCCAGATAGCTATTGTTCCTAGCAGAAATTGGCATTCCAGATTTCCATAAAACATTCCTACTATGTTGAATAAATGTTAAAATGGCTTGCCATACAAACTGCTGCCGTGGAGCTTTCTGCGTCAGAAAAAACTTTATTGTCCATAACCGGAAAACAGAAGCGGGCTACGTGTCACGAAAAAAGAATCTGCTAAACGGGCGAAGGATCCCAGGCCGTCTGAAACCTGTCGGCAACATTTACATTTGTTTTGTCGTTCGTCTTGTGAACGTTTTACCATAGTGTTAAAATTAGGGTCTGAAGGGTTTAAACGGTGAGGATGTTAACAAAATTTGAAACGAAGTCGGCCCGAGTCAAAGGTAAGAGTTTGCCAACAACTGATAGCACATAAGCTAACATAGCTAGCGGGCGTGAATCTGATCAATTAATTTATTATTTAAAAGGTAGTGGGTGTTAAAATAACTTTTGATGTTGCTATACAAAGATATACATACATTTATCATTAAGTACTTTAAATTTGATATGATTTGCATGTTGTAGCTGCGCTCACATATGTTTGGGGTAGCTAACGGTAACATATGTAAATATTTAGATATTTTGGGTTCACAGCTTTAATCAAAGTGTGTGTTATTATATTTGTTACGTTTCAGGCCTGAGTTTCCATCCCAAGAGGCCATGGGTTCTTGCAAGTTTGCATAATGGTGTGATCCAGCTGTGGGACTATCGGATGTGCACACTGATCGACAAATTTGATGAACATGACGGTGAGACGGTGACGTGGCCATTATGTTTGTTGATATTAAGCACCATTTTATATATAAATGATTGTGGTTTCACCTGTAGGTCCCGTCCGAGGAATTGATTTCCATAAACAGCAGCCTCTGTTTGTGTCTGGAGGAGATGACTATAAAATCAAGGTGAGACTACTATTAAAAGGAAATATACTTGAATTAGATTGTTGATTAGTCTTTGTGATGCTTAAAACTTTGTCACAAGTTTTGTTTTTTGTATACTTGTTTGGACTAGGTGTGGAACTACAAGCTGAGGCGGTGCCTCTTCACTCTTCTGGGACACCTGGACTACATTAGAACAACATTTTTTCATCATGTAGGTTGGACTGCCACTTTAAAACACACTTTTTCCTAAAATGTGTCTTTGGTGATTTGATCTAAAGTTAATATCTTTATTTAAGTCTGTTGACACCTTGGATATGCATCTAAAGTTACAACTTTTATTCAGTCTCATCCTGATTTTTAATATAAAATAAACGGAACACCAGTAAGGAGATTGATAAAACTTGAGTCAGCTTTGCTTTTGGATTTTAATAAATGGCGAGCCTGGTGACTTATAAAAGTTGTGAAGATTTCAGACTTAAAGTTTTTGAAATGTGGCTAAGGTTTTATGTTGAATTTTTCAGTAAATACTCACTTTACCTGTAGGAATACCCCTGGATTCTGAGTGCCTCAGATGATCAGACAATCCGCATCTGGAACTGGCAGTCCAGGACCTGTGTATGGTAAGACAATTGTTGCACTTCATTTTTTTTAGTTGAGATAAACTTGATTAGAGACAGGGATAAATTGCATTTTTAGCTCTTTTCAGACATTAGAATTTTTATGTTATTGGTCTGGTTTTTCACTCACAGCTTTCACTTAAAGTTTGATTTGTCCTCCCATGTTGTGTCACCCACAGTGTGCTCACAGGACATAATCACTACGTGATGTGTGCCCAGTTTCACCCATCTGAAGATCTGGTGGTGTCTGCCAGTCTGGACCAGACCGTGCGAGTGTGGGATATCTCCGGTGAGGGCCTGGGGTGAAAGGACCAGAGTGGACAGTGGGCTGGGTTTGGGTGAAGGGCTTGAGTACAGAGTGGAAGAAGGCAGGAACAGGACCAACACGAGTCCTTTACCTCTTCTTTCTCTCCAACTTGTAGAGGACAAATCTCTGTGGGCTCTTTGCAGAAACACCTCTCCTTTCAGGACAAAGAGACATTTATGACGTGTTGCATGGTGTCCTGGAGAAGATCCGTTATTTAAATTGATAGTGTAGAGTAAAGTGGTCCAATTGGAGAAGTGTTTCTGTATCTCTGCATGCTATTATCAACTTTTAATGTGTTTCCTTTCTGTTTTTTACCCTAACTGAACAATTTCTTTGCTCTCATCTTCTTTAATTTAAAACATGGAAAATGTGCGTTCAATATTTATCTTGTGACCTCACCTGTGCTGGGTTTGTGCACTATAATATTCATATATTGAGCTTGATTGCATCCATCTCTGCATTATAAATGCTAAACTGCACGATGTAACCATTTTCCCCTGTAAGTCCTCATGCTGATACATATTTTGCTTTTAGAAATCTTCACATTACACTCGCATTCAATGGAACGTCAATGCTGTATTTTTTCCTCCAGTTCAATAACTTTAGAACTGAACAGTGTTTACAAATGTTACCTTTTATTTGCATGATTGGCTCAACTTCTGAGTCTATAACATGGCTGTAGCCACCATAACATTATCAAAAACCTTACTGCTAGTTTGCTAGTTCGTAACTAACTTATTAACCTTGCATGCAGGGTCAAACATCTTAACTGAAACATGCATGCTCCTTCAAGGAGACCAACTCTCATTCTCAAATCTGACATTAAACGCCCCATCAGAGCACGTCTGTACAACGCTACCCACCGCCCACCCCACTCCCATCAACCAAGTCCACACTGCCATCCTTATCCCATGCTTTCCCTGGAAACATCCACACCTGCACATAGGTTCCTAGTGTCATTTCCTTCCTATCTTAGTGCTGTTGAGCTATCTGTTCACCACATAATCTTCCAACGGGCTGAAATCATTAATGCAATACTGTTTTCTTGTTAAATTTCCTTCCTGGTTTTGTCTGAGTTCTGGAGATGATCAGTACATCTACTCTGCTGTTTAGTCAAATCACAAGTGATTTCTTCTGATTCAATAATTAATCACTGGTGTTGCTTCTGTGGTGATTGTTTCCAGACTCGTCTTAATGAGGAAACGTAGATTGTGTTGGTGCGTTTCGACCCCATGTGTGTGTGTTCAGTAGTCCAACAGTCCTATTTTTTTCCTAATTTGTTCTTTTGTTTTCCATGATTTTACTCCATATTTGATCATGTGGAATAATGTTTTGTTTTTTCCTCCTCCTCTTTACTGTGGTCGTGCTCTGTATAACATGAAAATGGCTTTCCTTCCTTGCACGCGATCCTCTAAATGATGGTTCCAGGTCTGAGGAAGAAGAACCTGTCTCCTGGCGCCGTGGAGACGGAAGTGCGTGGCATCACTGGGGTTGACCTATTTGGCGCCTCAGATGCTGTTGTGAAGCATGTCCTGGAGGTGAGCAGCAACGTTTATTGGTCTGTTTTAGTCTTCCGAAGACTTATGTCTCAGTCTAGTGAATAAACTTTAAATTATTTAGTGAAGGAGAATGTTTTTTTTCGTCCCTGACAGGTTTTGAACTCGTCTTGTAGCTCGGTTTGTTGTGACTGATTCAAAGGAAGCTTCCATTTTTAAGTTATTCATTCTTCTATTGCTGTGCTTTATAGTTTTGGTTATAATTCAACAAAACTGGCATCTCTCTGACTTTCTCAGTGTTTTTATTAATGATTTTATAACTTATAATCTCTTGCTTATGTGTGTAATTTGAAAGCACCAAAGAGAACGGCCGGTCTTTAGCTTGAGGGCTAAATCTGTGTAAAGATATTTAAGGATTTGTTTGATTTGAGTTTGTGTATGTGTGTGTGTGGCCAGGGTCACGATCGTGGGGTCAACTGGGCTGCCTTCCATCCCAGCATGCCTCTCATCGTGTCTGGAGCTGATGACAGACAGGTGAAGATCTGGAGGATGAACGGTAAGACAGGCTTACTTTTTTGAACACCTAATAAATCTGCTGCTCCGTTCGTGTTTTGCTCGTGTGCAGCTACCTCCTGCAGCGGTGTTAAAATATTCAAACATGTCCAGCAGAAGCTATTATCTGAGCATTTTACTTTTGATTCTGCATTATTTACACTAGCTAGCTAGCTTTGAACAAACCAGCATTTAACTTAAAAGTCACGCTTTGCAGATTAAGTAACTTACATTTATTTGTTTTTATTAATTGCATCTTTTTCTCTTTTATCCAGAGTCCAAGGCGTGGGAGCTTGATACATGCCGTGGTCACTACAACAACGTGTCCTGTGCAGTTTTCCACCCACGTCAGGAGCTCATTCTGTCCAACTCTGAGGACAAGAGCATCCGAGTGTGGGACATGTCCAAAAGGACCGGAGTGCAAACCTTTCGCCGTGATCATGATCGCTTCTGGGTCCTGGGGGCTCACCCAAACCTCAACCTGTTTGCAGCAGGTAAGTGTTGACACCAACATTAGTCTACTTATGGATGAACACAGTTCAGTCTTTTAATCAGCTTGAAACCATTTTTACCATTAGAACTAATAAAGGTTACTGCCATTGTATTTGGTTGTAATAAAAACGGTGTGTTCCTCAGCTAAAGGAAGTAATTAGCTAATTTAAAAGCTGATTTTTGATCTGGTTATTGTCCTTTTTGTCTTTTAGGCCATGATAGTGGTATGATTGTATTCAAGCTGGAGCGGGAGCGCCCTGCGTACGCTGTACATGGCAACATGCTGTACTACGTCAAGGATCGCTTCCTCCGTCAGCTGGACTTCAACAGCAGCAAAGACACTGCTGTCATGCAGCTCCGCAGGTTGGTAGTTGGAGGTTAAAATGCAGCTTTGTCAGTGAGCAAAAGCAGGAATGATCACGTGGTCTAAAGATTTCCCAAACAAAGCAAAAGACAATTTTCCCCTCCCACCGCTTGACTAATTTATATTGATGTGAATATTTTTTATTATTTACAGCAACATTAACAAAATAGTGAGCTAACTTATTTAAAGTTCTTATTTGAACACCCTTTTATCTACCAAACTGCATAAAGTTTGCAGCACAAATGTCCTGAATGCAGAGGTGAAGGAATTCACCTCTGCAAGTTTATTATTAGACTTCATAAGGCAAGATTGAATTAACAGTGAAGGTTAACACAAATTATTTAAACTTGTAGTTCCACCTACTGTACTGTAACTGCCCATTAAAGGCAGGGTACGTAAGTTGGAATTGTTAAAATAACTTTAAAAATGCTTAAATGTGATCATCTGACCCTGTTCTATGAGAAAAAGTAAGTCATCTTTCATATTTTATTTTTCTCCTAAGTCCCTCCCCTGGCTTTACAGCTAAACTAATCATTTCTGCAAGCCTACCACGTTGGCCAATAGCGCTGCATTTCCAATGTTCTCTCTCTTGACTCGGCTTTCCCTGCATGTGTACGTTAGGAGGCATGGCTTTTGGCTCATTCAGGAAGGCCGGGGATAGAGTAACAGCCTTTCGAATTTTAAAATCTCCCCCTCCTTGCTCTGATAACATCAACTTACGGACCCTGCCATTAATGTGGATTGAAACAGTAAAAGTGCATCAGATTAATTATTTTATTTAATTTCTCTTCTAGTGGTTCTAAGTTCCCGGTGTTCAGCATGTCTTACAACCCTGCTGAGAACGCTGTCCTGCTCTGTACTGTAAGTATAGAAACCCTCACTGGTAATGTTGGTTTTCCATAATTATTTTTCCTAATCCCTTGTTTTTCCTGCAGAGGGCCACAAACCTGGAGAACAGCACTTACGACTTGTACTCGATTCCCAAAGAAAGTGACTCTCAGAACCCCGATGGTAAAGACATTTCTAGATATAGGTCACTTATGATTTCTCCATTTGATTTTTTTATTGTTGATCCAAATAATCAGATGCATTGTATTGGGTGACTAAAGTAAGATAATATTGTTGTTGTTTTTTTAATTCTCAGCACCTGAGGGGAAAAGATCTTCTGGTCTGACGGCTGTCTGGGTGGCAAGAAACCGATTTGCCGTTCTCGATCGCATGCACTCTGTTAGTTCATTTGCACACAATTGTATTATTCTTTCTGAAGAATAACCAAAAAATCACTTAATTAAAATACAATTTGTTGCTCCTTTACAGCTTCTGATCAAAAACCTGAAGAATGAAATTGTGAAGAAAGTCCAGGTGCCGAGCTGCGAGGAAATCTTCTACGCAGGAACAGGATCGCTGCTGCTGCGCGACGCTGATGGCGTCACGCTGTTCGACGTGCAGCAGAAACGCTCTCTGGCCACTGTGAAAATCGCCAAGGTCAAATACGTGGTGTGGAGCTCCGACACTAGCCACGTGGCTCTGCTGGCTAAACACGGTGGGTAGATGAGATGAGTGGTACAGTTTTAGTTCAGTCATGCATTTATGTAGAATAACTGAGGAAAAAACAGAAGGAAATGAGATTTCACGCTTCATTGTTGCACATTTTGCCTAAAAATTAAAGTACACCAAAAAGTTGATGCTCTAAATATTCTTTTTACTCTTTAAGGAAAATAATCTAAATCTTTTCTTCATCTTTGTCCCTTCAGCTATTATGATTTGCAACCGCAAGCTGGATAGTCTCTGCAACATCCATGAAAACATCAGAGTGAAGAGTGGAGCCTGGGATGAGAGTGGGGTCTTCATTTACACCACCTCCAACCACATCAAATATGCCCTCACTTCTGGGTACGTCGTTTAGATTTAGGTGCAGCAGACGACAGATTTCTTATGAAGCAGCTAAACCATTAAACCTGAACATGTCAGGTACTGCTGCTGTAAAAGACGATCAGTAAAATGTAGCTGACTGTTGGTGTGCACAGATTTTTCCACATGGTGTCCTCTGAGATGTTTTTTTTCACTTGATAAAAGCCTTTTATTTTTATTTAACTTATATTTTCAAGGAGGATAAAACTGCTTGAGATGTGACATCTCGTTTTCGAGCAGGTCCTCCTACCATACAACAAGTAAAGAATAAGATGGCAAAGTCATTAAACCATTACAGACTAAGATAATAAAAAATGTTTTTAAAATACTTAAAAAAAAACACTTGCTGTGGCTTACCCCATGTATCTATAGGCATACTTGTAACAACATATATACAAATATGTCTTTTAATTTAATAAAGTTGAGATGTTTTTTGAGCACACATTACTGTGTGTATTTAAAAATGAATATCATAGCACCCTCTTTTATGGCTCTATAGTGATCACGGCATCATCAGGACCCTGGATCTGCCCATCTATGTGACCCGTGTGAGAGGCAACAGCGTTTACTGCCTGGACAGAGAATGCAGGCCTCGTGTGCTCACCATCGACCCGACTGAGTACCGCTTCAAACTGGCTCTGGTCAATCGCAAATACGATGAGGTTTTTTCTTAATTTCTGTTTTGAACCTACCTGTGTGTTTTTGCTTTCACTGATTTATTCCCCTGACTGCCGTCCTTCCAGGTGCTTCACATGGTGCGTAACGCCAAGCTGGTGGGCCAGTCCATCATTGCCTACCTGCAGAAAAAGGGCTACCCCGAGGTAGCGCTGCACTTTGTCAAAGATGAGAAGACGCGTTTCAGCTTGGCTCTGGAATGTGGAAACATCGAGGTGAGCTGAGGGCTCTAATTAGGCTTTAAAGGTTGCTGCTCTTTGTTTAATGATCACAGTAGAGGTGGTGGTTGGATACTATAAGCTGATCAAAAATAGGTGGAGATATTTTAATTGCAGGACAAACTTCAAATTCAATAACATCTCTTCAAACGTCCAGGTGGCTCTTGAGGCAGCCAAGGCCCTGGACGAGCGCAGCTGCTGGGAGCGTCTGGGTGAGGCAGCACTGCTGCAGGGACACCACCAGGTGGTGGAAATGTGCTACCAGAGGACCAAGAACTTTGACAAGCTCACCTTCCTCTACCTCATCACTGGTAACTTGGCCAAGCTGCGCAAGATGATGAAAATAGGTGAGTAATCAGAAAACTCTCTGTTAATATGGAATTTCTGTCAAGTTGTGTAATAAACAATATTTATTCATGTACCTGTGTGTTTGTGGCGTGTAGCTGAGATCAGAAAGGACATGAGTGGTCACTACCAGGCAGCTCTTTACCTGGGCGACGTCAGCGAGAGGGTCCGCATCCTGAAGAACTGTGGACAGAGTGAGTCAATTTGTCACATTTTGACTAGGATTTCTCTCTTTTTAAATTATATTATTATTATTAACTTATATTTTAGGAGGATAAAACCACTTGAGATGAATCATCTCGTTTTCGAGTGGGTCCTCCAACAATAATGAAAAAGTACAAGAAAGCAGAGACAATAATGAATCGACAAGTCTGAAACATAAATCACAAACAAAAACTAATTAACAAAATCTGCAAAAATAAATATAAATAAATATATATCCTGTACTTCTGTGGCTCTACTTAACAAAAGGGGTTTGAAAAGTGAATCAAACTAAAATTCTGTACTTTGAAGCTTACAGAAAACTGCCAGAGTGACATATCTTTAGAACAAGGTCATAATATCTGTTAGAGACGCTAACATCCTTTCTGATAACAGATTTATTCTATAACATTGACAGTATAGCTGATGATCAGTAATCAAATTACCTTTATTGGAGTAAAAAGATCAAGTGCAGCTGCACTTAGCAATCTGAGCACATCCAGCTGACCCACAGATCACCCTCTCTAAAATAATTCTCATGCACGAGACAGTGTTTCCTACTTTAAAAATATTTTTGAGTATATTTTCTCATAATACGTCAGGCATTCAGTTAAAATACCATTGATTGCAATTATCCAAAGTTTTATCCTTTTTATTCTTTCTTGAGAGCACTATGTTGGTTAAGTTGTTTACCATTCTGCTCTTGTTTTGTAAACAAAAAAGAAGCCAGTTTGTGAAACTTTCCCATTTTCTTTGTGCAGAGTCTCTGGCTTACCTGACTGCAGCCACACATGGGCTGGATGAAGAGGCAGAGGCTCTAAAGGAAACCTTTGACCCAGAAAAAGAAACTGTGTGTTGGCAAAACATTCTCTCCATAAATATGTGTGAATCTGTCGTTTGCCAGTCAACCTTAGTCATTCTTTTTTTTTTGTTTTCCACAAAATATACTTAATTTAATCCACGTTATTTGACAATAAATCATGTTGTATATTACAAATGTAATTCTAAATATGAGGGTTTATATTGTGTCTGCTAGGTGCCAGAGGTTGATCCTAATGCACAGCTGTTGCAGCCTCCTCCACCCATCAACCCTCTGGACACCAACTGGCCTCTGCTCACAGTTTCTAAGGGCTTCTTTGAGGGAGCCATTGCTGCAAAGGGTGAGCCGTCAGGCGTGGTGGATGACTGTTTAGATGCACCTATAAACACTGCTTTAATCCCATAAAGTTTTGAAGATGTAAAACTTAAGATTTTATTTGTCCTTTTAATTCTGGAATCGAGCACAAAGATAAATGTGCATTCTAGAATCTGGATCACAGTTAAACGAAACAGAATGACAGTAATTCTTACTAGTTGTGTAAACTAGTGGCAGTTAATTGTGCAAAAGTGAGATGAATGTTTTTCTGCTGGTTGTTGTAGGGAAGGCAGTTCAGATGGCTGCAGATCTGGATATGGATACTGCTGGAGCCGAGGGCTGGGGAGATGATGCTGAGCTCGCTATGGATGAAGGTAAATTCAGAAAAAATGTAAATTTAAGTAAAAAAAAAATGGCTCAAATGAAAAATGCAATTAATATTTATTTAACCGCATCTTTCTCAGATGGCTTCATAGACGCCCAGGATGGATTAGGAGATGAAGGAATTGGGAAAGAGGAGGGAGGAGGTTGGGATATTGATGAAGATGTTGAGCTTCCTCCAGAGTTGGTGAGAAATGTGGCATAACGTGCTGCTAAAATTCACTTTTTTGTCTCCAAAGAAGTTAAAGTTGACCTAAGAGGCTTCTTTGTGCAGTAACTGGTGGATAATATTGAATTTTTACTCACACATGATTTTGCTTCAAACCAACAGGACGTGCCGGTTGGAGCAGGTGGAGGAACTGAAGATGGCTTCTTCGTGCCACCCACCAAGGGCATGAGTCCAACCCAGATGTGGTGCAACAACTCCCAGCTGCCAGTGGACCACATCTTGGCTGGCTCTTTTGAAACCGCTTTGAGAGTATGTTCCCACGCCTTTTCCCCCTTTAGTTCCCCCTCTCATGCTGCTTATTTTTATGTGTAGCACTAACTCGAGGGTTTACTTTGGTTACTGTGTTTGTTAAAAAAAAAATTCTACCACAGCTGCTCCACGATCAGGTTGGAGTTGTAAACTTTGCCCCCTACAAGTCGCTGTTCATGCAGACGTTTTCCAGAGGACGCACCTGCTACCTGGGGCTGCCTTCACTACCTTGTCTGCGTGGTCATCCTCAAAGGAACTGGAAGGTACAGCTACTAGTTTTGCACATTTGTTTTGTGTGATATCGGGTATTTTAGATGTTCTCTGTATTTTCTTGACCCATGTGCATTTATATGTATTTTTAAGGACTGTGGAGCAAAACAAGGCCTGCCTGCTGTGGGGCTGCGCCTCTCGGATCTGATTGCCCGCCTGCAGCAGTGCTACCAGCTGACCACGTCTGGGCGGTTTGAGGAAGCTGTTGAGCGCTTCAGAGCCATCTTACTTTCTGTTCCTCTGCTGGTGGTTGATAACAAGCAAGAGATAGCAGAGGTGAGCAACAAGCATTCCTCTGACTTAGATTTTTTTGTTCAAATAACCCATGGCTTTCAGATAAAGTCATTTTGCACAGATTTATAAACACTTCTTGTCTCTTCCTTGGATGTGTTTCAGGCTCAGCAGCTCATTACAATATGCAGAGAGTACATAGTGGGCCTGACCATGGAGGTTGAGAGAAAGAAGCTGCCAAAGGAAACTTTGGAACAACAGAAGAGGATTTGTGAAGTAAAGACATGAGCATAACTGACAGAATTGCAAAAACTCTTGTGACTCCTTATTTATTTTATGCTCTATATTTTCTTTGCAGATGGCTGCCTATTTCACCCACTGCAATCTCCAGCCAGTCCACATGGTGCTGGTGTTGCGCACAGCCCTCAACCTCTTCTTCAAACTTCGCAACTTCAAAACAGCTGCAGGATTTGCACGACGCCTTCTGGAACTTGGGCCGAAGCCAGACGTTGCACAGCAGGTTGTAACGTTATTGTTAGTTTTGATTATTTGAATGGGAAGCATTGTTTTGTTGTGGTCACGCACTAAATTTGATAAACATCTTTCTGTAATTTAGACCCGCAAAATTTTGGCGGCTTGTGAGAAGACCCTGACGGACACCCACCAGCTGAACTACGACCCCCACAATCCATTTGATCTGTGCGCTGCCTCCTTCGTTCCACTCTACCGTGGACGTCCTATTGAGAAGTGCCCACTGTCCGGCGCTGGCTACTGCCCCACTTACAAAGGCCAGATCTGCAGAGTCACACAGGTAGGCTGGAAAAAATTTACAAAAAAAAGAACAAAATGCCAGAAAAAATTCTGTTTTTCTTTTCAGTCTTGTTTCACTTTTTGAATGGTCTAACTTTTAATCCCTCTTCGTTTCTAGGTGACTGAGATTGGTAAGGATGTGATCGGTCTGCGTGTGAGTCCACTCCAGTTCCGCTAAGACTACCAGATGGTCTGCAGAGCACCTCCAAACTTACCCTATAAAGAAACCATTATATAGTGATGAAAAATTGAAGCTGAGATGTTTGTTCACAGAAACCTTTCAATTCTTTCAGCCTGTTCCTCAAGACCTAAAATGTATCCTATTAGCTTTTTTTTCTTGTGGCTGCTACATTATCACTGTCTGCTTTGTTAAGCTTCCTAAAACTTTACTCTTCACTTTGTCTGTGTTGAATAACTAAAAATAAACAAATGTACATCAGTTCTTTGTGTATGTGGTGGGGAAAACTAATAAAAGTTGAATGAGTAGAAATGCAGTGTGTTTTCATGTTTCTGTGGGCTTTTGTTTGATGTGGAATAGGTCTCAATGTGGTTACTTTGCGGTAACCGAAACTGAAGGAAGGTTTTTATATAAGGCAAATGTGGGATGGCAGTAGTGATTGTGCACCACGAGTGTGAGTCATCACAATATAAGGTGAGCGAAGTTCACCTTTCTTGGGTGGCATTACCTCCCAAGAAAAGTTCCATAACGAAGTGTAGAAATTAATAATTTAAACACTGCTGTCTTTATGCGACTGTCTCTATTTACCTAAAGAAAATGCAAAAACATAAATATATTTATTTGTATTCATTTATAGAAGATTTGGGGCTAGCTTTTTAAATTTTAGTCCCAATTTTGACTACTTTCTGGAGAGCGGAACCAAACAGCGGAACACGGATGTTTCCCGGATCTTCACTTCCTGTTGTGTTTTTCTGCTTCTCAAACCAGGAAGATGGATTTGCTGTCGAATAAATGGATTGTTAACTTATTAGTTTACCTGTTTATTGTTGGTAAGTAGAACTGGAATAGAGTTGAAATTGTGTTGCTTCATATTTACCACCGACAGAAGTGAGTTTGTGTTTCTGGCGGCTATCCGGGTGGACTTCTTTGTGCTCGAGTTAGCCGGATGCTAGGCTAGTTAGCGCTAACATCAGTTACCCTGGTTGTCTTTTAATCTGGATTTTATATTCTTTTATACTAGATTAACAATGACGTTCAGGGCTGGGACTTGATGTGATACATTCTTATTAACACGGAGTTACAGAATGTCGAAGTATCTCTTTTATTAGGTGTTAGTGTTGACTTTTATGTTGGTCAGTCAGGGACTAGTCTGCCTTTTCCAGAGGCGCTTCAGCGTGACAGCTCGTGATTTCCCCGGAGCTACTACCCGAAAATCCTGGGATTAAGTGACTAAAACCAAACTAAATCAAAGTTATTTTTGTAGTATGTTTATACTACTGTCACAAAAACCACATACACACGTTACTTTTAGAAATGACCAGTTTTAACAGTAAATTATGAATGATTATTGAGATTTTCAATTAGCTAAAATATATAATTCCCCAAAATGTTCCAAGTTGTCTGCTTTATATTTGGTAGTAGATAATCTGCTAATTCAGTTTTGAATGAACTGACAGGTTTGTGTCTTTAAATCCAGATTGTGGTAGTTTAATAAAAAAAACACATAACTTGATGTTTAGGCTTTATTAGAATAAAACCAACAAAATACAATTACTCTTAAACTGCCTATAATGGAAGACAAAAACATCACATAAACGACTAGTCATGTGTTATAAAAGTCTCTTTTTGACAAATTTGAACTGTTACTTAAATGGTTTTAAAATTAAAGTTTCACCATAAGTAAACATGCTTGGAAAAAAGATGAAATTACATCTTCTGAGACCTTGTTGCATGCTATTGACCATAATTTTCTTTTTCTGTTGCAGGTGTCAGTTGTAATTCAGTGGGAGACAAGATTTATGTGAACTTTAAGTACAGTATCCCATGTGTGCGGCTGCTTAATGCAACTCATCAGATAGGCTGTCAGTGTGAGTATTGCACAATATTTAAGCAAATTTCCAGAGCTGTCTAAACACATCCAAAGCACACCGGGTACTGCATTAGCAGTAGCATTTGTAAAATGGAACAAGGAGATTTCTTTTAAATAGGAAACACTCTCAAACTCAGCAGACATAAAATAATATGTAGCCTGTTAATACTTTCCTCTGAAGATGTTCAAATAAAATGATCAAGTTTTAACTTCTGAATGTCCTCACAGTATCTAATATTGTATTTTTTTAGTGTTCTTGTTTTTTGTTTTGTTTGTTTTGTTAGATCATAATTCATAGGTCAAATTCTATCCAAATTAATGTTAATGTTACAAATAATCTCTTGACTTAAATTGGTACTTAAGTGGTACTTGTACAGTGTTAAACATGGAATATTGTAGTAATTTTAGACTTAATTTAAGTGTGACAGTGTGCACGAATGAGTGAATGACTGGTGTGTTGTAAAGCTCCTTGTTTTGCCCTGGATGGTACAGAACTACAACTTGTCAGTTCGTATAAGTATCTGGGTATCTGGCTTGACAGCACACTTTCAGTTGACATTCACATTAATTCATTACTCTCTAAAGTCAAGTCAAGAATTGGGTTTCTATACCGCAACAGGTCATCCTTTACTCATTCTGCAAAGCAAACCTTGGTCAAAATGACAATCCTTCCCATCTTAGATTACGGTGACATTGTTGCAGCCCTTGAGTTCAGTGACGACAGGAGAAAGTCTCTACGGGTGCAGCCGTTTATTCATGCCAGTAGCAGGATCTTAAGCACCGTGAAAACTAAAATAATAAATAAAACATGTGTTGCTGCTCATGTATTGTTTAAACAGTTTTTAAAAAACAGTCACAAATTGAAATTTTAGGTCATAAACAAATACAAAAAAGTTATTTCCAATATAACCTCAAAACAAAAAAAATGAAAGGAAATAAACAAAATGAAAACACTTTTACAATAATGAATAAACATCCAAATCAAACACACCTCACTCTGCTTGCCAAGGGTGCAAAACCATTACGGACGCACACACACCCTCACTCAAGACGCTGACAGCTGGACCGGCACAAGTCAAAGCTGAGCGCAGTACATGGATGCGCACAGCGCGAGTCTAAATTGGGCAAGTGTACAACAGCTCAGAACATATCAAATTCACTACATTAACTAAATAAATATAATCATATTATTTTATATAATCGGGTAACTTACATATAGCACCAGAATCTGTGCAGGACGACCTGCCGAGTACTTTGTTGTCAGTTATAGACGTTATGGTGCATTTAAGCTCAGGAGGCAGAAATTAACTGACAGTTCTAACAGTTCATTACAATCATTTATAGGACTGCTTCCAAAAAACTTCTTCATAAACTCGATGTCATTTATCACTCAGCAATCCGTTTCGTCACTGGTGCCCCTTTCACTGCTCATCATTGTGATCTGTACTCACTCGTTAACTGGCCATCACTCCATTCCCGCAGGTTGTTACATTGGTATCAATTTATATACAAAACAATCATCAGTAGAACACCGTCATATCTTCGCTCATTACTCATCACTTCCAACAACCAGCGCATTTTACGTTCCAGTAACCAAAGCTCGCACCTCCTTTGGCCGCTCCTCATTCCAGTTTGCTGCTCCCAATGACTGGAATGAACTGCAAAAATCACTAAAGCTCACTACCTACGTTCATTATCTACCTTCAATAATTCATTGTATTCAATAGTTTCTGATCAATGTGCCTGCTGCTGAGTACTTAAAGATTGTTTTAAGTCTGTTTTGATGGCTTGTACATATTATATATGAGAACAGTCCTTTGTCTTTATGTCTAGCTGTTTTATCTCATCTTTATCTGCATTTTTTTTTTATCTTATCTGTTTTTAATCTTATCTGTTTGTGTAAAGCTAACTATGTGTCTGTTGCTGCTGCCTCTTGGCCAGATCGTCGTTGTAAATGAGAATGAGTTCTCAATCGACTCATCTGGATAAATAAAGGTTAAATAAAATAAATAAAGTTGGGTTCTAGGACTCTAGAAGGTGCTATTTACAATTTTAATCAGAAAACATCATGCAGGTTAGAAGCTTTTACTGCTTTTGTTAGTTTATATAGCTTATTTATTATCATTAATTACAAATAAAATTTTGAGGTTAAACTAAAACCCGAGAGGGTCAGATTTGTGCTGCAACCTGACTCAGTTCTCAGGGCAGCGCTTGACTCGTGTCACATGATGTGTCTTTGCTTAGACTCTTGCTAGGGGAAAAATAACTCATTCTAGTGTCATGTACTAATATTTAATTCCATCCTTTGGATTTCAGCATCTTTGTCAGGTGATGTGGGAGTGCTCCATTTGCTTGAGTCAGAGGAAAACCTGGATTGGGTGCTGAGTACTGGTCCAGACCCTCCTTATATGGTCATGCTGGAGTCCACATTATTCACGAGGTACAGTTCATCTCTCTCATCCAGCAGGGGAAGCACTCAGATTGGTTCTAATACATGAATCTCATCTTCTTTCCTCTCATAACGGTTATGTATTTATTTTTTTAAAAACCTATAAAACCACTGAAGTTCAGGTAAAATTGAATGTAGTTTACTTTGATTTCTACTTAACCCTAGATAATAAAACTTGAACAACACTTCAAAGGGTCTAAACTTGTTTCCTGACTTGTATTTTACCTGAATTGTTTCCTCTGCCTCATTCTGACTGTCGCCACTGCAGACTGGTCATGATGAAGCTGAAGAACGGCTCCAACAGGGTAGCTGGTGTTGTTGTTGTGGCGCCAAACACCAGCCCACCAGAGGGCTTCTCTCCACATGCCACCTGTCCCAATGAGAACTCAGGTGGGTAGGAAACCTTAGGCTAAGACGTAAGACTTAACAAGGAACCGCTTTTCAAGCTAGTGCTAGTAAAACGTCCGCTAAACTAAAACTAAATAATTTAAGTCAAGAAACTTGTTTCAAACTTGATATTTTTAACAGTACTGATGTTTCAGTGTGAAATGAAAAGAAATGGCCACAGAATTGAATTTTTGGGTTAGATAACGTGAAATTCCTCTTTAATAATTTTCTAATGTTTTTCTTCCACCCTAGGTGTGTATACAGAGAAGTACGGCCCGAGCCTGGCCCACTGTAACGCGACTACGTGGAACCCGCTTGGTAACAACTTGTCTTACGAGGAGTTTGACTTCCCCATCTTCTCTCTTAAAGATGATAATGACACGCAGGTCATGCGGCAGGTAAACGTTCTAGCAGCCATTTCATCTTTTAATCCCATTTGTTTAAAAAACCCAACTTGTTTTCTCCTCATGTCTGAGTTTGAGAGTAGAAATCAATAAATATTGTTTTAAACTTGTCCAACTTTTCACTGAGCCCTTGTGTACGTTAGGTGGCATGTTGTGTTCTAGACCGATGGCTTTTGACACAAAATAGCTGTTTTATTGTTTTTTCTCTTTCTATGTGAGTTACAGACACTAATTAAATATGAGCCTAAAGGATATGTTTGTTTTTTTAGACTGATGTAAACACAAAGCTGCTGAGTGAATTCTCACTTCTGTTATATCTCAGATTTCAGTTTCAGATCACTAATATTTGTTCTCTGTGGCTGTTTACGTGTTTCTAGTTGTAACTTTAAAGTAACACATGAAAAACTTTTGCTTATTTTCCAGAATATTTTAATCACACATTTTAAAAAATGTTTATTTGCATGTTTTTAATAAGAAGTGAGGGCAGAAGAGTTAAGCTATCCTATAAACCAACACTTTTTGGATCCTCCGTGTCAGCTACTGCCTGACACAACAGTTCCTTTTTACCAGAACTGCTGCGTCTGTTTCTATAAACATAAGCCCACACGTGGTTGGTTTTCACTTGTGTTTTTCTCTGTTTACAGTGTTACATGGACCATAACCGCCCTGTAAACGGCAGCAAGCCTCGGTATCCTCTGTGTGCCATGCAGCTGTTCTCCCACATGTCTGCTGTCACTGACACAGCCACATGTATGAGGAGAAACAGCAACCCCATGAGCCTTAACCCGGGTATTTACAGAAGCAAATATCAAAACAGCAGCTTTTCAGACATTCAATCCATAGCTGTTTATAACTATACTTGTTTAATTAATTATTCGTGTTAAATAAAACTGCTTTAAAGCAACCTTTGTCTTCTTTCAGAGGTGGTGTGCGACCCTCTGGGTGATGTTAACATTTGGGCGCTCACCAACCCTCTGAACGTCACAGAGAAGGGCCACAAGCTGGGGCAGAGTGTGATCATCGCAGCAGCCAGGGTGAGTCTCTGGTTTCCTCTTTGTCTCGAGCTAAACAGGAAAAAAAGATATTATCTGATCATTTACAACAGTAAAACATGTGTTACTCCTCCTGATGCTCATGTGAGTCTGAGAAAAGTATTTGTAGACAAGTCACATGATTAAAAGCTGTGTTTAAACTAAAGTGCTGTACAAAAGCTTTGAAGTAACACAGAGCAGTTTCCTGCTCCTCCGCCCTACTGGTTGAAAGTGGAATTACAACAGTTGTAAACAACCTTGCTGTAGCTAGCGCTAACAACAAGCTAACACTAACATGAGCCAACTAATACTAAAATAAACCACGAAAATATTGTTACTTACAAGTCCAGTAGCAACAAAGCCAGGTCACCATCAGTCTGTGATTTTTCTAGCTAGCTAGCATAGCTCCAAACTACTGTAGGCCGAGCCGATGTTCACTCTGGTTTTAGCTCTTTGCTTCGCCTCCAAAGACATTACTCTCTTACTTTTGCTTCCAGGTGCCACCAAAATGTCAACAGAAAAGGCAAACAGCTTCTTTTTTGTCTTCTTGTGCTTTTTATTGACGAACAGCGAACTGAAATTGCTAACCGCTACCATTACAGTGAACAGCCGTAAAGCAGGTATAAGAGCGCCCCCTAGAACACCTACCCACTCCACAAAACTGTTAAGTGCGGTTTTTGGTCAGCAGAGGGATGCAGAGTGGTGTCAAATGTGAAACTGGTCAAGTTTCTAACCCAACAATCACTGAGATCAATGTTAAAGCTCTAGCTTAAAGTTTAAAAAACTATTTAGTGTTACTTTAAGAAGACTTAACAAATTCCTGTACGTCTTGCAGCCAAAAACACATTTTTGCATTCTAGGCATTATCACAAGTGCAGACTGTATAAGAAAAAAATCACTTATTCGGAAATAAAATTCCCTGCTCACAACTCAGAGAGAGTGGGCGTAAGTGTTTACAGTCTAGGGGAGGAGCGTGCTGCTTAGACAGTACCTGGATGGGGAGGGGCGCTGCACGATGACGCAAACCTGCTCCATCCAGTCGATTGCAATAGCTTAGCACTTAGCAGACCTAAAGAGGATCTGCAGCGGAGACCGGAAGATGCGTGAAACCAAAAACCGCTTTGGGGGAGTTTTTCTTGAGAAAATAACAATATAACATGGTCAAAAGCTTCAGAAAGTGGATTTTGTATGGTACAGTCGCTTTAATATTTGAATAATCAGTCCAAGCAGCTTTGAGTCTTCCACCTGTTACATGTTACTATTTGATCTCAACATTATTGATTTTCCTTTCTCACAATAAAGATTCATGTTTAATACACTTGTGTTATTTATATCCATGTTTGTAGTGAACAGCCCTCGAGTCTTTAGTGGTCAAGTCCATTTGGAAGTGCTCCTTGAGTGAAGTCACAAGTCCCTTAAAGCCGACTCGTGTCAGGACTCGAGTACTGCACTCCTAGTTTATATTGATCAATGATCTGGGGAGACAGTAACCTATTCACTTTAATAGGATTGTTCCTTATTTTTATTATTTTCCTTATTCATTTGTTTGTTTCTTGTCGTATCTGCAGCTCGACAGCAGGTCTTTTTTCTTCGACGTCGCACCAGGAGCAGAGAGCACGGCCTCGGGACTCGTCACCTTGCTGGCGGCGGCCCACGCTCTGCGGAACGCCACTCAGGAGGCTCAGCTCAACACAACCATCATGTACACCTTCTTCCACGGGGTCAGTTCAGTCTGCACCGTTTGTAAAACCACGCCCATCTGATTAAGTTTAGACATTTATTTATTTTTTTATCTTGAACAACAGGAAACGTTTGACTACATCGGAAGTTCTAGAATGGTGTTTGATATGGAGCGAAACCAGTCCATCATGGATCTGGATAATGTTCACTCCGTGTTGGAGGTTGGGCAGGTATGTGCAGACACCAACCCTTTATTCTTTGTAACGTCTCAAAGCATATGCCATAAGTTGTGTTGTATTTTCTGACTCGAGGTGGGACTCCATGGTGGCACAAAGCTGTGGCTTCACTCTGATCCTGTCTCCAGAAGGAACAGCAGCATCAACGAAGAGGTTTGTGTTTTTTTTCTGCTCGACGGATCATCGTTAGTCACAAACTGCAAACGGTGCGGGAGAATTTTTGTAAACTTATGTCAACATTTGTTGAACCAAAAGCAACTTTTCTGATGTTTTTTTTTTTCATTAAGAAAATGGCTCAAAAAAGATGCTCTCACATCCTGTCCTAAGCCTCTTTAATGATCTTTTTCAGGTGGTAAAACTCATCAGCAACTTGCACTCATCTGCTACAAGTGTAAATTTCTCCGTGGAGGAGCCCGATTCCACCCAGGCGCTGCCTCCTTCATCCTTCCAGCGCTTCCTGCGAGCTCGGCCAATCCCCGGTGTCGTCATAGAGAACCACCAGTCCGCATTCACCAACAGGTTGTTTTTTTTTCTTGAGCCAGTATGTGCTAAAATAACCCTTTACAGGGTTAATGAAATGTCACTCAGAACCCCACCGCCCTCTGTCGCCAGAATACCACACTTGCAACTTCAGAGTGGCAGTCCGCTCCCTGTTGGACTGAAAGTGGAGCTGACATACCTGGTGCTGCAGTCTGCTTCCAGCATGTTTCTTGCATGTTTTAGATCATGAACACAGCTGATTTGTTTGATTTAGTGATGAACCGCTCCTGTAGACACTAATGAAGGCTGAGGAGACATTTCAGCTGTTAGATTAAGGTGTTAAAAAGACGAACGCACAGCGAGGAGATAAGTTTCACATTTGTTTTTACTAACTGGACACTAGGGGGTGCTAAAAACAAGCCAAAACTACCAAGTGTTCCTTTAAAACTATCTTATTGTATTTAGATGCCACTGCCACAAATGTAGATGCTACTGAAGCTGAATAGTTTCTCTGTTGTGTTTGCAGATACTACCAAAGCATGTATGATGACTCAGACTACCTGAACATGTCGTACCCTCCTGATCTAACGCCAGAGGAGCAGCTGGACTTTGTTACGGATGCTGCTAAGGTATTGTTGCTAACTTGTTGTCTCCAAAAAATGTTTTTAAGGTTATTTCAGCCTAGCGGTTATAAAAACAAAACAGGCACTGACGTTTAAATGTGTGCCTACTTGAGGCATTTTTCCAGGACTATTATTAGTTTTTGCTAAAATATCTCTTAAAGTTTTAAATATTCTCTATGCTGAGAAGTAAATCTCTCAACTCTGTCTCCATCTCAGCTCTCTTCTTTGCAATCTTTTCTGTTATTTTAATCTTGACCAGTTTATAAAATAATCTTGTTGTCTCTAAGTAGATGTTCTATTTTTACTTTTGTGTGTTTTTAAAGTCCTTGGCTAAAGTGGCAACTTTGGTGGCTCGAGCTCTGTTTGTTCAAGCTGGAGGAAATGAAACCAGGTTTAACATCGAGGCCGACGAGCTGCTGGTAAGACCGTTAATATGTAAACGGACCACGTCTGTAGGCTTTTTTTATTATTATTTTACTCTACAGTACAAGCTGCCTTCACTCATTTACTGCCAGTTTCTTCTCAAAATATTTACACAAATCAGGTTTTTAGGTCATCAGCACACATTGATTTTCCCAAGAGTGATTCTTGGATACTGATTAACCTAAATGCGCTTATATATATATATATAAATATATATATATATATATATATATATATATATATATATATATATATATATATATATATAAATCACACATAAACTTACCTGTTTTACCTGTTTTTTTAAAGTGTTATAATCCTGTCTGTCTGTGTCCCAGGTGAGCCGTCTGCTGTACAGCTTCCTTGTGATGCCCAATAATTCCTGGTTCCAGCAGATCATCCCCCCTAGTTACTCAAAACAAATCAGTAAGTTCATTAGTATTATTAAATCTTTCATTTGAACTACATCTTACTTTAATTCCATTATAGAAACAAAATAATGACACCAGGTTTACTTTTCACATTATTACTATCATGCTCTGCAGCTGTTTAGTTGAGCAAATTGATGAACCGTACTTGAGGTGTCATTAAATTTAAGATTATTTTTTCCCAGGCAACACGACCACAAATTTCTACATCGGTGTGAATCAGCAGATGAGCGAGCCGACTGTTCTTGTCCTGTACATGCTGGCTAATCTGACCGGCAGCGTCGTCAACGTCACTCAGGAAAACTGCAACAACCAGAAAGAGAATGAGGACGACAAGGAGAGCAAACATGTGAGACCGACAAACACTTGCTTATATTAAAGGTCTTAGTTCAATTGTGATGCATACATTCATCAGATTATATCAGCAAAGTGATTTTGCTGGATTGGATCTGAAACAGCTGCAGCCAGAAATTAAAATTTAAGCTGATGGCAGACGACAAAAAACAAAAATGTTATCATTAGGTTGTGTCTGCGTTAAAGTTTCTGAGCTTTAGTGCAGGTGCTTCAGACCGTCTAAAAGACTGATCTTTAAATGTTTTCTCGCTATCAGACTCATGTTACTTCAAAAGAAAACCCTCAGCCATTGATTTTAAAGAGGATAAACGACCTCTCTCTGTGTTTGTGCTTCACTTTTCCTGCTCTTAAGAAATATTTTTGCCTTTTTTTCTTCTTAAAGGTGTGGTTCACTGAAAAAAACTTTCTTTAATGATTATTTCTGATTATAATGGGTCACTCTGAGTTTGTCATGCAGGCTGAACATGAAAATAGTCTCCTACACCTATCTCCTGCATTAGCTTCTGATGGAAAATAGGCGGTGAAACTCTAGGATTAGAAAAGCCTGACAGATCTACGTCACACTGTCACTTAACACTCATGGAGTCACGAAGGGGAAGGCTGTTGTTGGTTTAACGTCCAGGAAACAGCAGAGAATGTCTCGGCTAGTAGAAGCTAACCGTTAGCATTAGCAACTCCACCACACAGCAGAACTCCTCCAGGCTTGTGTTATTTGTGGAGATAAAACATCAACATTGCAAATCAGTGGTAGAGTCGTGTTGCTGTTAGCCAATCAGAGGCGAGATGTCCGAATATCAGGAAATAAGACTCATTCCTGAAACTGGTGCACCGGAGCTTTGTTTCTCTAGAGTATGACTTTCAAGGCATTCTTTCCTACTAGAGACAACTGCAAATGTATTGGTTAGTGATCCACACCTTTAAAATTGCACATTCTTCAGCTCAAGATGTCCACAAGGAGACAGGTTTTATTCTCCGTTTTGCTTTAGTTCATTTTGGTTTTAGTTTGCCACTGATTGTCTGAGGTTGCTTGTTAAAAAGATTTTAACCTTTGCGTCAGATCCAACTAAAGGAAGTAACATTATGACTCTTCTGCCTTTAGCTGTACTCCTATGTGTGGGCTCAAGGCGCAGCGCCCCCTAACAGCACGAAGCGGGAGGGTTTCTGTGTTCGCTCCACCTACCGAACAACCAAAGCAGTCTCCCCCGCTTTTGAGCTGGAAGAGTACACCTCCAGTAATTACTCAACGTGGACGGAGTCCAGGTGGAAAGAAATCAAGGGGCGCATATTCCTGGTGGCCAGTCACGACCTGGAGGTAAGTTTGTCCTGGAAGACCAAACGTGTAGAAGATTCGACTGATTACTGTTTATTAAATCCAGAACAAACTGTTAGAAATAATAATGTAGAATCTCTTTTTATTTGAAAAAACGTTATGACTCAACTCAATGTTATGACTGGGCCTCCCTCCTTAAGCTGCTGCCCCCGCGACCCGACTCCGGATAAGCGGATGAAAATGGATGGATGGATGGGTTATGACTCAAACCCTGAGCGGTGTGAAGCGGTTTGAGTTTTGACAGAGACTGATTGTGTTTGTTGAACAAGCGAACAAGTCTCAGCACGCTCATCGCTCTGTAATAAATCACCTCGGTTCTCTCAGCAGTTTGAGTTTTAATGACTTTGAAACGTCTCTCGTTGAAAAGGGTTCTTTCGGTTTTGCTCTGTTGGTCTTATTTTAACACAGATCCAAAGTCTGTTATGCAGGTTTCCACGTTATGAGACTTACTGCATCCATAAACTGATTCATTTATAGAATTTCATGTTTTTTTTCTTTTTCAGTCCAAAATAAGTCGTTTTTATTAGTTGCAGGATCAGAAACGGAACATTTGCAGTCAGAAAGACTCATAACTGATATTTGGAGCTGATTTATTTGCTATGAAATTAAATTATTCTTGTTAAACTAACTTTTTACTCAAGTATTGCTTTATTTGTGGGTCATTCATAGCTCAGAACATAACATGTTTGATGCAAAAAGCTGATTGGTCGGTTTTATTTTTCACTTCCTGTATAGACCTTTTGGGGGGTTTTTTATCCAGAGAAATAATTTGTTTGCTTGTGTGTGAGTATTTTACACAAAACTTACCCCAACGATTCTATCAGCTGATGAAACTGTTTTTCTTTGATGACGTCCATCTCTTCTATAATGAGAGCAAATTCTCAGCAGTTTCACACACCAGGCTGCAGATGGCCATAAAATCTCATTGATCCCATTTAATTATAAAAAATAAGTATCTATACCATACCAATGTATTTAGAATAGCATGGCAGCTGACTAAAGTGCTGTACATAGAAGAGCCAAAGGCTTAGACACAACAAGACACATATAGCAAAAAACCAGAGGAATTAGTTAAAAATACGTGTTAAAAAATGCAAAAAACAAGCAACATTTAAAAGCACAATGCAAGGAAATTAACAAGAAAAACCAATTAAAACCCACTAAAATGACACAAATAAAAACAGAAAGGGCTAAAAATACCACAAGGTGCAACTAAAAGAGCAATGAAAATGGAAAACCACCCAATAACATGCAGGGAAATGAGAGATGGCCTACAGGAGTTGTGCAAGTTTTAGTGTAGTGGATCATGGAGGGAAGGCGATACTAAAAATGCAGACTTGAACCTACTGAGGGAAGGAGTCAAACGTACATGTTGGGGTAGAGAGTTCCAGAGTTTTGGGGCTGCGTGGGAGAAGGCATGTCCCCCGTGATTTGTAGCAAACCTTTGGAACAATCAGCAGCAGGTGATTGGCCGACCGAAGGGGACATGAAGGGACATAAGGAGTTAACAGCTCAACCAGATAAGATGGAGACGGACCATTCAAAGCTTTGTATACAAAGAGCAAGACTTTGAAATGAATCCTATATCTAACCGGGAGCCAGTGTAATCTAAGTGTATCTAATACAATCAGTGATTAATCAAACTGATGAGTACACTTTTGCATGATCCAGATTTACCTTTTTCTTTCCTCCTCCAGATGTTGACCCTTGGCGTGGGCGTGGGCGTGATGCTAACTTCCCTCCTCCTGACGTTCTTCATCAGCTCGAAGGCAGACATACTCTTCAACTCAGGGAGGGAACCCACCAACGCCACCTACTGACCCACATGGCACTATTTTAAGCCCGCGACCACTGCTATACTACTACTACAACAAATACTGCTACTACCACTTCTATCCCAACCAGACATCCTTTAAAACGTGAAGGTACACAAGCGGGCTTTGCCTTTTAGCCTCGGCAGCGGATCGAAGTTTCTTTTTTTGTTTGTTTTTTGTGCGCTCATGGACTCATTTCAGGTGAGACGCGATGACTGGAGCGGACTAGATGGATCTGGACTCACCAGGGTCAGAAAACACTGGTCAGGCACCAGCGGGCCCTGTCAGTGGAAACAAAAAGATGTTTATATTTCTTTTTATTTAGGTTTTTGTTTTTCCCTTTTTATTGTCAAAGAATGTTTGTTTACTGTGTCATGGGATAGGCACTGAACAGCGAGAATTACCTTGAGTGTGTGTGTAAGATTCTGAATGTGTGTGTGAGACTATTATGCGGGTGTGTGTGCGGACTTCAGAATGGGGATTGCAATGGTATGTGCAATACTGTAGCTGTCTTCTTTGTAAATGTAGTTAAATTATCAATTCTGATAAGAAACCACTTTCTGAGCCAATGATCAATTCAAATTTAAATTTAAGCTTTTGCAACACCTGAAGATTCATTTTTATATGTTCAAGAAGGTAAACGTAACCCAATTAGTTACTACATGTAGTGGTTGATTTGACTTCATTTTGATATTTGACGGGGAAATGTAAGTTTTGAAAACTCTGATATGACTACCGAACACTTTTCGTATTTATCAGCTACCAAAAACGGTCGTAAAGGAGTGAAAATGTAGAATTAAAACACTGCAAAGGTGCCCGTACTCTGCCTGTGCACTCTTTCTGTTTCACTTTGTAAGAAAATGTTTTGGAAATCCTGACCTCACTAAATTCTGTTGATGGGTGTTTATTAAACAGTTGCATTGATTTAAAAAAAATACATTTTGTTTCTTTTTCCGAGTTTTTCCAGCAGTATGGCCCCCCACCTCCCAAATTGAATTGTATTTTCTTTCTTTGGGCTTCTCTATTTCTACCACCTAAGATGTAATTTTGAAATTGTCACTCTCCTTGCAAGAAAATTTCTTTGCGTTTCTCAATATATAATAAAAATTGGTCTAGAAATGTGAGCTTAGGGACGGTTTTGAGCAGTTAATTATGAATGCATAAGATAGGCTCTTCAAATAGTCATTAATGAACACCAGCCAGCGTATAAAAGGCTTGAAAATCAGATATTTGTTCCTAGAGTTTTCCTGGAGACTTCATATGAGCAATATTAAAGAAAAAATATTGCAGAAATCTTAATTCTGAGGATAATTTATAACATTTTAGTGGTCTAAATGGATATTGCCATGCAGCCACAAATGGACAACAGTTTCATTCTGTCTAAAATTTAACTTTCAGCTTAAGACAAGTCTGCAGCGCCACATGCAGAAAGCGTCAGGTTAAAATTATCAAGAGAAATCATGAAGCACTTCTCACAAGATAAAGACACAGATCACTATGTGCTGCTTGTGTTTGAATAAATTAATGAATGTCATTAAGTGAAATTTGATGTGGTCTCATTGAGTTTTCCTGGCAAAATTTGTAATATAAATATGAGAGGGTTAAAAGCACTGTCATTGGGAAATAATTGATTAAAAATGTGGCTAAAGCAGATCCCAGGAGAAACATCAGACATCTCAGTCCAGAAAAGTGCAGATCTAGGAACAGCTGCACAGAACCCTCAAGCTCCCAGGCCTCTGGTAGAGGACCCGAGCTTGGAAGGATGAGACCACCCGCGGAGGGTGAGATGGGAATTTATTTTTTCTATATATACTGTATATCAGGGGTGGGACTCAATTAAAAAAATATTCTAATAAATTAGAGGCTTTGTATTTAATTAATCTTGATTAGATGCATTTTAATTGTTCAAGACAATTTGCGCCCAAGCATTTTTTTTAAATCAAAACTAAAGTTATTGAGGCACAGATGACTTACACACACTTTAATTGTAGTTTTAGTTGTTTGGATCACATAAAAAAGTTGATATGGTCTGCTGTTGTGTTAGATGTGCAGCTGCAGCTTGATGATATTTATTGATATATAGGGCATAAATTGTGATGCAAAACTTTTTGGACCCCCAATTGGGGGGCGCTTGGGCTCAAAGGGGTAAAATTGAACGTGTTATTTTTTAAATTAACCCTTAAGGATCTGTTGTGACACTGGTGTCACATCCCATTTCAAACATCTACAAATTTGATTCTTGAGTCATATATTCAATTTTGACAACCCCAAGTGACATCATATCCATACATATATAGAAAGTTATTTTACTTCTTTATTTTATTTTTTCTACATTTTGATGTATTTATTCCAATCAGTTTTCAATTTGAAAAGGGTTTGGTTTCTTAAGGGTTAATTAATCATAATTAACGCGTTAAATTATATATATATATATATATATATATATATATATATATATATATATATATAATTTAACGCGTTAATTATGATATATATATATATATATATATATATAGATAGATAGATAGATAGATAGATAGATAGATAGATAGATAGATAGATAGATAGATAGATAGATAGATAGATAGATAGATAGATAGATAGATAGATAGATAGATAGATATCCATCCATCTCTGCATAGATCCATGGAATTCTGATCTTTGGGATGGATTATTCTTAATCCTTTACTTTTAAATTAAAAGTAAAGGATTAAGAATAATCCTTTAAAAGTTTGAACCCGTCTTTGTTACAGTAATGTTTAAATTCTGTTTGGGCTGAACCCTGAGCCGCAGGCTAGTTGCCCCCCGGAGGGTGCTGTTGAGGGTGTTGGGCGGCCGGAGGAGGGGCCAATCCGGGGCGGAGGCGGGGCACACGGTGCTACGGCTGAGTGGAGAGAAAGTGGAAAGTGAGAAAATACCTGAATGGACGATCTGGAATGAGTAAGTAGTTCATCTTTCTGCGTAAAATGTGTTCAGTGGTATCTTGGCGCGTGTGTGCGGTGAGACCGCGGAGGGTTCGGTGGCGCTCCGGTGAGCTCTCCGGTTTCTCCTCCAAACAATAGTCGCCAGGACGCGATGGTCGCCTTTTCTTTTCCTTTTTTTTGAAACCACGGGGAAGTTCGGGACCCTCATCGGGGCTATTGTTGTTCGCAGGCAGGCCACGTAGCGTTTCTGGACCGATTTTACGCGTTAAAGAACGCGCGTCGGTTTTTATCAGAGCGACGAGAAGACGCGCCTGGAGGGAACGAGCGCGCGTCCGGTTCGGTTTTAGGCCGAAGGGTTTGAATTTTCACAGCGTCCATTCATTTTACTGAGCGTCCCGTTCCGGAGTAAGAATCAGGGAAGAACGGAACCGAGTGTTTGGATCGTTTGGCTCCAGGACGCTTCCAGTGGGGCCTGGGAGTCTTCTATTGTCCTGCTGCTCTACACCACCCTCCTTTTGGTTTTATAGGTCGCACAACTCGTTATGTTCGCCCCAAATGCTGCTGATCCACACAGTAAGTCCTGAGAATTATCCCTGCAGCTTGACTCTTGATCCATGTTTTAACAGCTCAGCTCTAAAATGTGCCCAGAAACCTTTTATTTATCTTTCCTTTTAAAGTGTGAAATTCAAACTGTAACAGGATAATGGTGCTGCAGCAGAGAAACAGGCCCAGATTACCTCAGCTTCAGTGAGCCAGACATAAATACCTGCTGTTGATTCTTCATTTCATTAGAAAAACAGCAATCTGCTTTTTGTTTTTAAGAAAAAACAAATGTGTTTAAAAAAGACCAAACTGTGTCAGTCAGAATATTTTTTATAATAAAACAGGACAAATATCATTTTATTAGTTAATGAGAGTCCATAAGGACAGAAAAGGTAACTTTAAATGTTTATTAACAAAATCAAAGGTATAAAATGTCTTAATCTAGGATTAAACTTTAGTTAACTTGCCTTTTTCCTTAATAAAACACGAAAGAAGTTAAGATAAGAAACATAAATTAAGATTAAAGTCTTTAAAGTAGACTTTTGCAGCTCCATTGTCCTGATAAAACCAGTCCTGGGTTATAAAAAAGCTGCAAAACGCGACAAATTTAATGTCTAAATAAAGTGTTACCCCTCTGGCTTCAGTGAGTGGAAATTAATTATAACACAAACATATAAATTCAACTGATGAACAGAAATATTGACAGAAAAATCTTCCTGAAGCAATAATAACAGAAATAAAAATATGACTCATTCTATGCAAGTTATGTCAAATATTTTATTATTTTCAGCGTTTGCTTCATTAGAAATAAGTCATGTTGTCTAAGAGACACGACGATCATAAAGGCTTTAGAATCAAGTCAGAAAATATTTAATATTTATAAAATGTATTTTCTTGGATTTCAGGAACTAATAGGGATTAAATACAAAGTAGGGCCATGTTTTTAACACAAGAATTGTTTAAGCTTTTTATTTAGGATTTCATGTTTGGAAGGAAATTGTTCTAAATTCAGATTTTTGTGGTAAAATATAAAATATTTTGGCTTTTGAAGGCAAGAAGCTTCTAATATGTAAGAAATAATAAATAAATCAATAACAGCTGTTAGCTCAAAACCGAACCAGACCCACCTCTTTGAGCCACTTCCTGTTTCTCTGTGACTTTGCTGGGATTTGATAAATATATGAGGACGACCCTGTTGATCAAAGCTCACAAACCCAGTCACACACCAGCTGCAGTGTGTGTGTGTGTGTGTGTGTGTGTGACCCTGATGCACTGATGAGCCTCTTCCCCTGTTGGAGTCAGGGTGTGTGCACGCTTATTTTCACAGTTGGCCGGCGAAGCGGAGATGGTCGTATCAGAGATGTCCCGGCTTGCTGTCGCTCCCCTGACAGCTGCTGTCCTGCAGCCAGCAGCTTTAAACGTTTGATGACAGCTTGATTTCTTTTTGTGCCTTTTGGGGAACTGGAGGCAATAAAAAAATACATGCAGCACATGCATCTGCTGGAAATGAATGCCGCAAGGCTGGAGACGCACAAAATAACACACTTATGAGCTGAGTTGATGGTTTAAATGGATTTTATTAGGAAGATTTTCCAAAAACACATATAGGACTAAAACTTGAAGTAGCACTGATGAATAACGAATTGAATAAGATGAATAAAAAGTTAAAGGCAACATATTAGATGTAAAATAGCTATAATAGGTGGAGCTACTAGAATATCTGACCTTAAAGCCATTAAAGCTGGTTTTATTAACAGCTTTTAACATGAAACAGTTTGTTAAAACACTGATTATCAGATGTGACTAGGATCTCTTAAAGGGATACTTTGAAATGTTTCTCTGTGAAAGTTAAATAATATTTACGTTAGCCCATCATGATTGATGAGCTAACGGCTAGGCTGAGTGCAGCCAAACAGCTCCAATCTCTAAAACTTCAAAGCGGTTTCTGAGATTGTTAAACTAAGATCATGAAAACAAAATGAAGAAGCCATTGTTAATTTGATTTGCTGGTGCTTCTTGTCCATATAAAAATAGATATTTGATATATTAGATGTGTATATTGTTATTCTAGGATTCATTTAAAGGATTAGACCTGAGAAGTTTAATGGGAAGAATTTGGTTTAGCTCATGTGTTCCAGTTAGTTCTGTTGAGGAGAGGTGTTTTTGGTCCCGTTTGGTGATGCATAAGGTATTAAATGACTTTGTGGTTCTATTGATCTGAACGGCTTTGCAGCTGCGTCACCAGGAGGATGGGTTTAATCTCAGACTAGAGATTAAACAAACCAAGAGTCCTGCTGGTGCAGTCTTTCAGGCGGGCTAAAGGACAGAGGGATGAATAGGAAACGTTATCCCTCTCACTAGTGGACCACACCTTCTGTAGATCAGTGATGTGTCGTGTTCTCACTCAGGTTTAGAGGAAAACGCACCAGGTGAGCCGGGGCTCATTCAGAAGAACCAGGGTCACGGTTTAAAGGCTTCTAAGACTCGATTACTAAAGACTGAGCTGCAGGTTAGGAAATTAACTCACATCAACCTGAATTTACATAAAATGTTTGTTCTGTTATTTCAAACCAGTTTCTTTTGTTGAGTCTGGCTTTTGTTTCATTTCAGAGCAGGTAAGCTGGAGACCAGATCTGGTTACAAAGACAGACCTGCTGCTCCTTTCTGAGTTAAATGAGAAGGTTGTTACGGGAAGTTGTTCTAAGATGAGACACGATGTGAACTAGATTTATGAGGATTTGTTTATCAGGGCTGGTGTTTATTTTTTATGACACATTTGGGGTAAAAAACAGCAGAAAATCAGTTTTAAACCAACTTCCTGCTTCTTGTAATAATATTTTCCTCCTTTTGAAGCACTGTGCTTTTTAATAATAATATTGTTTAAACTGCAAATAATGATAGTTTGTGTCTAATTCTGCGCTATATTTAGTGTATTTCTGGGAAATGTTGGCCATTTTAAGCACACAAGACATGATTAAGTCAGTTATTTGCAAGATTTTATCTGAAGCGGTTTTCCAAACCTAAATGGCCTCAAGAATCAGCAGAAAAAATGACTTGCATGTGTCTGTTTTTGCAAGGAGAAATAACTTTTTAGTGCAGAATGCACATGGCTATATTTAGATCTGATCACTGGTCTGCAGAAAACACGCTGCGACTTCCCTCCAGAGAGCATCCAGACTAGTCCCGCTAATCTAATGAACCTGCTTTCTGTCAGGCTGCAGAAGCAGAAGAGTCAGCATGTGCTGGTCAGGATGCATTTGCACATGATGATTGTGTTCTGGGTTATCATGCTGTGATCCGTCATCGGCTCTGATTCTGGTTTTCCTGCCGCTGCTCAGACCTGCAGGTGCTGATTTTAGTCGATTCTGATTTATCTCACAGGATTATATTAAACAGAACGTAATGTTTACTGTAAATTATGATTTTGGATGTAACTGCTTTCTTTATTGTTCACTTGAATTGGTGCTTAGTGGGGCTGAGTTCATGCTCTGGAAAAAATAAGTGTTCTTTATTGATTGGTGCTTGGCAGTGGTGCATTCAGGTACAAAGATAAAATCAGAGTTTCTGATCTGGTCGATTACATCATTCATGCTGTGTTTTGATATTTGACCATCAGTTAGGTGTCCCAGTCCAACCAAATATAACCACCATATGCCAAAACATTCATTCATGCATTTTCTGAAAGATTTCACAAAGAGATGATGGAGATCCTCAATGGCTCAACTGCTTTGATTGCTGCAGTAAAAGCCCTAATCTCACACATCCCACTGTTATTCTTGAACAAACTCTGTTTTCTTGAGGCAAATATTCTGAAATTAACTCAAAACATTTATGTTTTTGTCCATCTGTCTGAAAAACCGTTCATTTTTCTCTGTGCTCCTCTGTTAACAAGCCCTAAAAGGACATTCAGATGCACACCCTTACTGTTGCAGCCTCTGAAGCCTCTAATGTTACTAACATCCTGGTATTTATGTTGACATGCAAACAGAAATCGGCTCATGCAGAAATCACAGATGCAGCCAATAAACACAAAAGTCTCTGCTTTGAATCATGGCTGTAATTATTATCTAACTGTTATTTTTATGAGGCTGCAGGATAAACATACCAGGGAATATTTGTGCATCTAGAAGGCCGAGTTTCAACTATTAGAAATAAATACTGTTTACGTTTAATTTGTAGCATGCCTGAAGATGTGTGGTTTGTCTGGGAATGTTGGGAGTCCTCTCCACTAATCACTAACGTGTATATACCCCGTCTGAGAAACCAGATCTCCACTTTGGCAGCCTCTCTCTGCGTGAGACGCTCCAAATCAGAGCAGAGATTGGATCTAGATGTTCCTTAATGAGTTTATTTCTGCCTAATGTGGAGTTGTTTGACATAATAACCAGAGAGCTCATTTGCTGCTGCAGAGTTATCATCTTTTCTCGTAAAAGCGTGGTCTGACTCTGCTCATGGGCGAGCGAGAGGCTGTTAGTCATTGGAGTGTTGTGGTTTGGATTGGACGAGTTTCTGAGGGTTTTTCACATCGCTGCAGGGCTCCAGAATCCTCTCCTCTCCGCTCCGCTGAAGTTTTCCAGTTTAAAGAATCGTTTGAAAACTTGGAGAAATGATTGTCTGGGTTTGAGTACAGTGGATTTCAAGCTGAGTGGTGCTGATGGAGCGTAGAAACCACAGCAAACTAAACCCGGACCCTGTGTGAGAGTGATGGAAGCTAATGACCCTCCGTTTCCCACAGGGCGCCAATCAAAGCCGGCGAGCCACGCCCACTCATTATCCCTTAACCAGCGTTTGACAGCCCGACATCCGTCATGCCAGCACTTTTTATTTTGGAGATCTTCCTCCGGCGTGGAGAACGGACATGCAGAGGCCGGCGTGAGGTCAGGTTTCCACGGCAACCGTCCACCGCCAATCTCTGCTCCTTCCGTCTGAACACCCTTTTTCATCGCCATGGCAGCGGAGAGGCCTCGTTTCCCAGGGGACACGGGGTGTGAGGGAGGGAATGTGAGCCGGTGCGAGGCTGGGAGAGGGCAAACAAGTTTAGTGTCAACAACGTAATCCAGTATGGCCGCCATTGTGCCGCAGCTAACTGAAGCCACGGCTGGCTTCTCAGAGAGGAGATACAGTCGTGTAATGATTAACCTCAGCCAAGACCTGGAAGACATGATCTAAAGACACGCAGGGAAACTAAAAGCCCGGGTTTAGGGGGTTAATGGGTGTGGATGCAGCACAGCGCTCCGTCTGTCAGGCTGGGACCTCCAGCTGCCTCAGTGGGTCATAAACACACCTCACATCAGAGCACACTCTTCCTCCTGAAACCTGATCTCACTCCCAAGTTTCCTTCAAAATCTAGTCATCTTGTTACAAACAATTTCATTTATCTCTTAAAATCTGGAGATATGTCCAACATTTAGCTGCTTACATTGTTAAATACCCATTTTCATTAGATAAAAAGTATATGTGAGAAATAAATACAGATGCATGTAAGTAATCAGAGTATTTCCATGTGACATAAAGCACAAAGTTCCAAATTTGTCTTTTTTTTTCCTTTCAGATCTCAACAACTTCATCTCTGCCCTGCAGCGACTCTCCTACCCATCCTCCTCTCCCATCCTCCCCCTCTCTCCCACCTCCCCCTTCTCGTCCCCCCTTCATCCTCCTCAGCCTCCAAGATAGATTCCCTCAGGAGCAAGGTTGACCTGCTCAAGCTGCCTCTGGCTCTCTCCACCAAGTCCATCTCTGACCGCAAGAGCCAGCTGAGGGAAGGGGGCGATCAGCGCGGCACGGCGGGAGGAGGAGGAGGCGGGGCTCGTAAAGCCCGCTCGCCGCTGACCCGAGACATGGACAACGAGTCGCAGTACTCGGGCTACTCGTACAAGTCGTCCCACTCGAGAAGCTCCCGCAAGCACAGGTAATACATATAAATATTTTACATTGCATATATTTATTTCTAGTGAAGTTTAGGAAATTAGTGAGCTGAAGTTGGATCGGTTTGTTTTTAAACTTGTACTTAAAATTCTGGAATTATTTAAAGAATACCACACATGGGACCATATCTTATCTTTTTCTATTTGTCGTGTGTGTGTGTGTGTGTGTGTGTGTGTGTGTGTGTGTGTGTGTGTGTGTGTGTGTGTGTGTGTGTGTGTGTGTGTCTTTAGGGACCGGAGGGATCGTCACCGCTCTAAGAGTCGAGACAGCAGCAGCCGTGGAGACAAATCTGTCACCATCCAGACGCCCGGAGAGCCGCTCCTGGATGCAGAGTCGACCCGAGGAGATGAACGGGTTAGTTTTAGGCTCAGATATTTGTTATTAGCCTTATTAAGCAAATATGATTTAAAATCTAAACCCAAACAGCTAATTTGGACCATTTTGCCTCAAATACGCCCACTCTAATCTTCATCCTGTAGGATGATAACTGGGGGGAAACGACCACCGTCGTCACTGGAACCTCCGAGCACAGCATCTCCAACGAGGACCTGACCCGCCTCACCAAGGATTTGGAGGAGACCACCCCGTTGGAGTGCAAGCGCTTCATCGGGCCGGCACTCGGAGGCTGCCTGAGTTTCTTCGCTCTGGTCACGCCTCTAGCCTTCCTCATCCTCCCGCAGGTCCTGTGGCGTGATGCCCTCGAGTCCTGCGGGACGCCCTGCGAAGGCCTCTACGTCTCCCTCGCCTTCAAGCTCCTGGTTCTACTCATCTCCTCCTGGGCGTTGTTCCTCCGCCCCCCGCGCGCCACCTTCCCGCGTTTCTTCGTCTTCCGCTGCCTGCTGATGGTGCTGGTGTTCCTGTTTGTGGCGTCCTACTGGTTGTTCTATGGCGTGCGGGTGCTGGAGCCCAGGGAAAGGGACTACAGGGGGATTGTGGAGTACGCCGCCTCTTTGGTGGACGCCCTGCTCTTCATCCAGTACCTGGCTCTGGTTCTGCTGGAGGTCCGACACCTGCAGCCAGCATTCTGCCTCAAGGTGGTCCGGAGCACGGATGGAGCCAGCAAGTTCTACAACATAGGCCACCTCAGGTGTGTAACTGACCATCAAAGGTTAAAGGGGAGGGTTCATTTAAAAATACATTTCTTTTGTTCTAACAGCTATATCCAATAAATCATTTATTTACATGATTACAAGTTGCATCATCTTAGTTACCGGGGTAAAACGGAGTCGTGTGTCTACACAACTAAAATAAGGGGAATAAACTAAATGTTTTTGCAAATGATCATTAAATCCCTGTTGTGTGTTTGATTATTTTATCTTAAAGAGTTCTGGTGTCGTACTCCATCCTAAACTGCTGGGTAAATGTTCCGGTTTGTTTATGCAGGAATGCAGCAGGAACATTTAAACAGACACACATTTGTTTAGTCTGAGTGAATCCCTTTAGAACATCCTATGATTGAAGTTTGACAAAGTTCCAGATGAATGCTCGGAACGTCTCTAACCACTGCTGGTTCGTTTGTCTTCTCTTTGACTTCGGCCCCTGGAGGACGAGCCTCCTCCTCAGGATGATGCTTTATCTTAATGTTTCCTCCTAATGAGCTGTAATGAACGTGAAATCATTTATTCTTATCGGGAGCGTGTCTGTCAGCAGCTGATGTTTGATCTGAGCTAACTCTGATGTGTTGCAGCATCCAGCGAGCAGCTGTCTGGGTGTTGGATCGTTACTACAGCGACTTCCCCGTCTACAATCCCGCCACCCTCAACCTTCCCAAGTCAATCCTGTCCAAGAAGATGACCGGTTTCAAGGTTTACTCCCTGGATGGTGAGTCTTTAGCAGGTTTCTGAGATCACTTTGGTCTACAGGTGAGGTTGAGACGAGGACATTAGATGAATGCCTGACACGCGATCCTCTAATTTATCCGCCCTTCTGCATGTCGTGTCTTGCAGAAAACACCACTAACAACTCCACGGGCCAATCCCGGGCCATGATAGCAGCCGCTGCCAGGAGGAGAGACAACTCCCACAACGAGTATTACTACGAGGAGGCTGAGATGGAGCGCAGGGTCCGCAAACGCAAGGCCAGGTTAGACGCAAAACACGTTCTTCACCTTTTACCCGCTTCTTACTGAGTAAAACAAGCAGACGTGTAGTGGTGAGTAAAGGCGTGTGATGGAGTCGGTCTGGTCTGGATCGTCAGCATGTCATTAAGGTCTCTGTGTCATGTTAATTCTGCCTTAAGCCTTCATCTTTAGTCCTGTCCTCACACGCCCTCTTTGTTTTAGTTCCTGTGAAATCACTGTTTCTGTTTGGTGAAGGGAATGGCTGCTTGGAACAATAAACCAGCAGAATAAACAGATTTCCTTACAGTTATGGCTCAGATCGTTTTTATTTTAAGGCTGGAGATTTCAAACTTGTCTTCCTTGATGTCCAAATTATGATTTTACCTTTTTTAGACTGAATAATTAATGAGATGCCCTAATTTTCATTAACAATAAATTGTCAGAACAAAAACACACATAAGAAAGTAGAATATATAAAATAGTTTGTATTCAGCTCTCTGAAATGTTTAATGTCCTTTAATACAAAGACATTTACTTTTATTTTCATTTTTTCTTCGTCCTCCTCCCTACAAAAAATCACTTATGATTGAAACCTGTGAAAAATGTAGAAGCTGCTTCTCAGACCTCCAGCAGCTGTTGGGGTTTATTAAACTGAAGCTCCGTCTCTCTGCTGTAGGCTGGTTGTGGCCGTGGAGGAGGCCTTCACACACATCAAGCGTCTCCATGAAGACGAGGCCGCCTCGTCTCCGAAACACCCCCGAGAGGTGATGGACCCTCGGGAGGCAGCTCAGGCAATCTTTGCCCCGATGGCTCGGGCCATGCAGAAGTACCTGAGAACCACACGGCAGCAGGGCTTCCACAGCATGGAGAGCATCCTCACACACCTGCAGTTCTGCATCACACACAACATGACGCCAAAGGTGAGCCAGGCTTTTTCATTTACAGAGAAACAAAACGTTGTCTGCACCAAAACAAATCAGTTCAGCAGAGCAAAAACAAAAGCGATGCAATTATGAGACATTAGTTTTTTTTTGTCACATGGGATTTTCAGTATTTGCAAGAGTCCTTCAGATACACAAATTTTTAAAACGTTTCCTTTTCTGCAGATGCTGCTACAAATAAACACTCTAATATTAAAAATGTTATTTTGAATAAAAAAATGCATTCAGGATTCAGCATTTCTGCACAATATTGGAGAAGTCTACAGAACTGTGTGTGAGTCTGGAGATAATAATGTTTTTTATTTTTAATCTTTGTTTATGTTTGGATGCAACGTAAGTTTAAAACACAAATCCAACGTGGAAAAATCAGAAATATTTGTTAATATTCAAGCTGAAGTTCCTCATGCTTGACTTTAATTCTTGGACTTTCCATCATCAGATAAACAAACCCGTTTCCTTGACGATACACTCTCCTCTTCCTCCTCAGGCCTTCCTGGAACGATACCTGACCTCCGGCCCCACCATGCAGTACCAGCAGCAGAACGGCAGAGGGCGCCAGTGGACTCTGGTGAGTGAGGAGCCCGTGACCTCGGCCCTACGTCAGGGTTTGGTCTTCTCCCTGCGGCGCCTGGATTTCTCCCTGGTTGTCACGGTGACGCCTCTCCCTTTTCTCCGGCTCGGGGAGGAGTTCATCGACCCGAAGAGCCACAAATTTGTCATGAGGCTGCAGTCGGAGACCTCGGTGTGAGGAGAGGATGTCCTCACAGATGTTCTCGTGTCAAACTGTGATCGACTTGATTGTTCAAACTCTGGAAACGAACGGACGCCTCGACGTTTTCATCAAATGCTGTTCAAAATGTTAAAAAGTCCAAAAGGGGGCTTTCATTTGAAATCAGACTCTCTTTTATTTTGCTGTAACCACTGAACTTTGTTGCTGTGCTGACTCAACACACGAACATCAGAGGAAGTAGAGGTTACATCATAGCTGTCACTTCCTGTTTCAGACTGGAGCTCGGCCCGACCCGGCCTGCGGCGCTGACGTGTCGCTGCTCTCAGCCTCGCCTTCTATTTTTATCAACACAAACCTGGTTTTCTACCTGAGACACCGACTTTTTATGTTTCACCTACAGAATGTAGCATCATGTGCTGTGACTCTTTTTTTACGTGACTGTAAAGAAGAAAGGATTTTACATTCCTTAACTTTTTGCTACTCCGGACTCGTGATGGGTTTTTAAACATGCAGCTTTTGTTAAATCACAATGACATTTTTACTTTTTACTGGTAGAATCAGTTTTAGCAGGAACACGAAACATTTTCAGCTGGTATTCATGTGATGTTTGTATTTTATTTAGATAAAGATTATAAAATCTAAGCCTGGTTTTGTTCTATTTTCTTATTGTCAACAAAATCCTTCAAAGTAAATCAGTGCTACCCAATTTTTTTTAAATTATGCCCTAAAATTGTACATTAATTTTAGGTTATCTGGTCACTAGAGGCTATTCATAGCTGCTGAGTCAAACACTAAGTTAACAGAGCGGAGGAGTAACCTGAATTGCACACAAAAACTTGACAAAAATAGCTCTTAAGTGGAAATTGTTGACAATATGAAAATTAAACAGAACAGAGTTTAATGCAAAAAAACAATCTGCTCGACATGAACCTCGCTGCTATTTAAAGCGACCTCTGCAAATAAAAGAGCTTCAGAATGCTGCAAAAAGGTTACTTTTTAAATGCCAGATTTGTCCTTTAAACCTGCTGCACGTCCCTCTCTGCTGTGCTTCAGCCCTGCGTGTCCCACCTCTTTCAGATGAATAACCAGAAGCAGAGCTTAGATTCGACTTTTAGGCTCAAAAACAGATATTTTTTTGTTTTACTGTCAGAGGAATCAGATGTTTTACCAAAAACAACAAAATCATGATCCACGCTATTAAGTTTTGCTTAACAGAATGAAGTTTCTGATTTGGATGAAGTTTTGAAACCTCATCGGTAGCATTTTTTGGGTCATTCTGCTGGTTTTATTGTCCTTTTTGAAAAATTTGACCAAAATCACAATGTTTATATGTTTGAAGGTCATAAAATCTGATGCTTTTATTCATTTATTAGATTTTTTTGTGTCAGGGAAGTATGCTTTAACAAGCAGGAAATCACGAGGAAAAGAAGGTCCAGACAAAATTTGAACCTAAATCAAATCCTTGTTTTGAAAACAATATATAAAATGAGGTTGGTCAGTGCCGTTTTAGTTTTCTAATCTTAAAAAAACATTTTCTGTCTGAAAACACCTCCTTTGTTCAATTTAAACCATGTATGAAGTAAAAATAGTGTCATTGTTTAAGTGCAAAGGGCTAAATCTAGGGCTATAATTTAAACCGTCAGCTGTTGTTAAACATTTCTACACAAAGAAATCCATCCTGCTTCAGCTGCTGTGCATCACCCGTTCACACACTTTAACCAGTTTTAGATTCATTTAATGCAAAAAAAATTCCCAAACCAGACGTTTGATTGTAACTTCCTGCAGCAGAAGCAGCTGATTTCTTCGGCCTTATCCTGCAGACGTGGAGGAGCATCAGACTCCTCTTTCTGCTGGTTTTAACACTCCCAGGGTGTTGATATGTGAGGAAATCTTTTGCATTAATCCCACAACTCGACTGTTTAACTTTCACTCCAGTGGATGTGGTTTAAAACGCAAAAAGAATGTCCCTTTCAATTCTGAAACGTCAAACCCAAAGCGTTTGCTTCATTTTTAAAAAAACAAATCATGCATGGACTTCTTTTTGGGCTTGTTTTTATAAATAACTTGTTTTCTATGGTTTTAAGGTGCCTAAGTTATGACGATGCAAATGTTTCTGAATGTTTTTACTTAAAGAAAAAGCAAAGTGGTTTGTAAAAGACAGGAATTGTAGATTTGTGTTGTTCTTCCTATTTTGTAACTGTAGCTTGTATAGTGAGTTAGTCGTTTTTCTATCATTAAACCATTTATTCCTTAGAACGCCTCTCTTTGTCATTTCAAACACGAATTGAAATTTTCTGACGTTTTTACTGATGGTTTCTTTTCTACTGAAATCCTGTTATGAAAGGGTGTCGTCACTGTGAAGAAGCTTTTAAAAGGTTTTAGAGGAACTTTCTGAGAAAGGAAGGTGATGATGTGGTAAGCGTGTGGGTTTTTATAGCTCCACATCGGACAGAGAGCCCTTGACTTCCTGTTCAGTCGCTCGCTGTGCCTCATCAAAGGCGGTTTGAGACAGAAACACAAAAGAAGCACAGCGGATCTTTTATCTGGTGAGTTCTTCCTCTCTGATCAGAACTTTTTAAAACATCTGTGGATGTATGAGACGTGTACGTCTGCAGTGGAGGTGAGGATGACCATCGATGAAGACTAATCTGTGTGCAGATGCCTTTTGGAGAGATGAACATTTGCTACATCTTGGACGGAGTTCTCATCCTGTACGGCATCATTCTCACCATCTTGTACTGCAGAATGAGGGTGAGACGAAAAAACCGCGGACTAGTTTTTTAATTCTTGCTCTTAATTAAACTTTTTAAAAACTTTCATGTCTGCTTTAGATGCGTCGATCCAACAAGGCGAGTTTCGGTTATCCTGAGGTAAAATAAAAGTTTTACTTTGAGCTGATTTTGTGGTGTTTAGTTAAAAACTTAACCTCAGCAAATCATTTCCTGTCAGCTCAAAGCTGACCACCAACCTATGTTTATTTTCACACTCAGAAATTTCCACCAGTGTCAGATCGTACTTCCTGGTGTTGTTTTTGTGCTCTTTAACCATAAAACATCTAGCATTAAATGCAGTTATATTCTCTAGAAGACTAAATATGCAAATTTCTTCAAATTTAATAGATAAAAAAGCTGCTAAATGATGTTTTTGTTTCCATCCCACAGAAGCAGCCCGCAGGGGGAGGCATCTATGCGGTGAGACTTATTCTAATGTTTAAAAAGACTTTTAAAAAAGCACATGAGGGAAAATTGACAGCAATCTGCACAGTGGATGGTAAAAGACCATTTTTTAAAATGAACCTAACCTAGCTGGCTGTCACAATCACTCTTAGACTTGCTGCAGGAAATGACGACAGTTTTTTTTAGCTCCACTTCTGTTTCTGATGATGTCTCTCTATGTCCTGCAGGGCCTGACCTCACACAGCACCGACACCTACGAGACCATCAACATTACTAAAAAGCCAATCGCGTGACGTATTTGGTGCCATGAGGATGCTGAGCAGATACAAACACCTTTATATTATAAATTACGTCTTTCTGAGTTTCTGTTTTTTCTTCTTTTTGTAAAAAAACCTTGAAACTTTATCTTGCATGTGTAGCGTGAGGGCTATTGCCACATATTCAAAGATGGATCAATAAAATGTAATAATTCATATAAATATGAATTATTGATCTTAATGATCTTTGAATGTTAATTTAACATTAATCTAGGTTCTTTTACCTGTAAGTAATCCACACACTTCAGAATAATTCAGAGTCAAGAAAATAGTTATAAAAATAAATTTAATACTATATTTCTCAATCAATGATGACACAGGACAATTACTATGGATGATGGTTATAAACAAGATACTGAGACAATTAATGAGGTGATGTAGTGCAAGCTAGATGAGGTTGCCTAATCAGCATTAAGTGTCTTAGATCCTATGATGTCTGGGTTAAATCAAATCTGGATGTTTTAATAAGTTATCAAATTAATAAAGACCATTTGACACCAGCGAGCAGGGCTACTTCACCTTGTGTGTGGAAGTTCCCGGTGACTCAAGGGTCAGAGAGGTCGTGGCTGACGAGTGTCAGAGAGGAGGCCTCAGGCATGGAGCTGTAGCAGGCTCGGATGCGAACCAATGATCTGGGTGACTTCCAGGTGACTGCGTCGTCTGGTGGATTTGGTTTAGCTTAGAGGCAGTTCACAAAAATAGTTGATCTCGATCAAAAAGAGAGGATGGTTCCTTATATTATTAATTATTAAGCGTTGCTTTTCCCCGGCCGGCCAAACCAAGGAAGCATAGCTTGTTGTCTTAGGCTCACCCCTTTGGGAGGAGGTGACCTAGTCAGGAGCTTG
>SSNS01000068.1:1130219-1219475 GCA_006937985.1 Aphyosemion australe | reverse complement strand
GTAGGTATGACCGAAACCATTCAAGAGCAGAGCCAGTGATCCCCACACACAGTTCCAGGCGATCAAGCAGGGTATCATGGTCAACCGTGTCAAACGCTGCCGTAAGGTCCAATAAGTAGGGCTGTAACAATATTGGCAATATTGCGATATCGTCGTAGTAAAATGGCCACAATATCGTCGTGGTCTTGTCACGATATCGTACAGTACGTCTTGAGGTAAAAATAAAACTTTCACGTCTGCTCCACCAGAACATAGCAAAGTAAACTACATAGACCATGATCCTTTGCTTCTGTGTCATCGGCCAGTTTGTCAATGGGAGTGCGTGCAGCCCACACAGCAAAGAAAAACAAACCTGAATAGAGGCTACAGCGGTGAACGCAGCACGGAGGATACCAGTCAAAGTATTTTATGTTGAGTCATATTATTGTGAGCATAGCCACAATATCGTGAGCCTCCACACAATATTGCAATAAATATCGTATCGTGAGGTTCATATCGTGACAATATCGTATCGTGAGATTTGGATATTGTTACACCCCTACCAATAAGGGAAGTGCCACAGAGAATCCCTGATCCATTGATATGTAAATGTCATTCAAAACCCTAAGCAGGGCCGATTCAGTGCTGTGTCCAGGTCTAAATCCAGACTGGAAAACCTCGAATAAATCAGAGTCAGATAAGTGAGACACTAGCTTCTGGTAAACAATCTTCTCCAAAATTTTAGAGGCGAAAGGGAGGGTGGAGATGGGCCTACCTCTATCCTCCACCTCTCACCTGTGACCGATGGAGATAGACACCTGCTGCCCAACCCAACCCAATTTATGTTAAGTTTGAACAGTCAAAAACATTACAAATGCTGGGGTAACAATTTCCTGTTGGAAAATTTAAAATATACCGTGCCCTGCAAAAGTTTTCATACCTCTTGAACTTTTACACATTTTGACAGCGTCTACCACAAACTCAAATGTTTTTATTTTAGTTTCTGTTTCAAACCAACACAAAGTAGCACATAAGTGTGAAGCGGAACTGATTTTCAAAATGTTCAGCAAATAAAAACTCTGAAAGGTGTGGCGTTCATTTGCATTCAGTCCCCTGCATCAATACTTCTGTAAGGCACTGATCCCTCCCTTTCCACAGCGCTGCACCTAAAAATATCCAATACTATGTTGAATATATTTCTTTCTTTGAGTTCCCATGCTAAAACTACAAATGAACAGCCTCTAATGCTCTGTCATGACACTAAACTGCTGTTTGACCTCTTTTCCTCCTCAGTGGTGAGCGTTCAGGCTGACTTCCTGGAGCCCGTTGAGCCCGATGTCACTCAGCACTCCATGACCGATGCTCAGACCCGGTTACCCTGCCGTTATCAAAAGAAGGAGGAGGAGCAGGTGGTGCAGGTCACCTGGAACAAGATACTCCCAAACGGTGACAAAGACCCAATCATCACGGCCCATTTAATAAATGGACTCACAGGTAAAAATCAAATGTACCACATGTACAGCAAACAATTTCTTTAGCAAATGATCAGATGTTCATTTAAATATTCATTTACTGAATTGAAATGTTTTGTGTCTAATACTGAAAGCTTGCCCAAGTTATAGAAGAACTTTAACCCTAACTACACTGAAAAAAGTATTTCTTTGGAACTACTTGAAAAAATCTCTTCAACTGGTAACACACAATTATATTAGGTTTGTTCAAAGTAAGATGGTTAAATTAAAGTCAAATTTTCATTTAGATTTAATTGAAATAGTAAGTTAATTAAAATTAAAAAACACTTTGGTGCAATTTAAAAAAGGAAAGAAAATCAACTCAATATTCCCCATGACATGGCTGGATTTGAACCCAGATCTCACACTATACCACTAGGCCACAATAGCCTACTGTTAAAGGAAGCAAAATTTAACAGCTCACATGCAATAAGGGTGCACAATTCAAATTGAGTTTAGAAAAAGATCTAATTGAACAATGTCTAAAGAGTTGGATGATGTCCCACCGTGGTACTTTTATCTTCATTTGAACCATGGGCTAAACTGATTTAACTGAAACCAACACACAAGACAGTCTCACTTAACCCAAAATGGCTAAACCAGAATCAATCCCAGGGCTAAACAAAATAATAAATCCCAACTAAACAAGCATCACAGTAGATGCACCTGTTTCCATTTGAACAAATGACTTTCAATGCAGACGCTTGGATTAGTGTCTGTGCCCTCTGCTAGAAAATGGGGCTGAAGTCAACTTCCAAGGCGCAAAGATATCTAACATGATGAAATTAAGTGGCAACAACAAATGTCATACGCATTTGTTGATGCCACTTAATTTCAGGACTTTGGATCATATGAGAAAATTACTTTACACTTAGTTGGACAAATTCAAGTTGCTTTCTACCACATTTATGCATTATGATCCTAAACTAAATATGTACATCAGATTTCAGTAAAATTTTACATTACATTAACTGCTGCCAAATACACTTTTTAGAGTGAAAGTCTGGATTTATGCAATAGAAAAAAAAATTTGTTTATTAAAACCGTGAACCAAGATGAATGCTAAAAATTATGATTCAAATTAATATGTTTATAACAAAAAACAGCTTTACTGATATTCTGGAGGAAACCGACTTGCCTTACTAGAGTTGAGGTGACTTTACAGGCTCTTTTTTCTTGTTCATCTGTTCAGCTTTAAAACTACATCAGTGGATTTTTCAAAAGATTTTGTGGTGGATAATTATTTGGTAATAATTCTCTTTTCACCTAATTCATCCTGCACAGCGTCATCCCATTTATCACCAGATATAATAAATCAAAGGTTTTTATATCTAATATTTCAGATTATGCACTCTTATGTATGTATTGTACTTACTTTTTCTACTAAAAACATTTTTATTTGCCCAGCAGCAACTTTATATTTTCAAGTTCAAAACATGAAACCAAAATAAAAAGGTGTAGCGTATTGCTTTGCTTCTTCATAGCTGAAACTGGATCTTTTGCATCATTTTCTCAGTTGAGATATCAAAAAGAATGTTTTTTGTGAATCTAGATGTCACATGACCCTGCCCTTCAGACAAACTATATTATATATTTTCTTTGAGAACACTCGAGGGGAACTGAGCCGTCAGAGTCTTATTTTGTTCTGTGTTTAGCTCTCGTAGAGGCTCAACCTGTTCTTGTTGTTTTTGGCAGCGTTTGGGCGTTACTCCGGCCGGGTGAAGTTTGAAAACAACATCCCCATACTGAACTCTGCCCTCCTCATTCTCAAGACGGAGGTGTCGGACGAAGGCGGCTACAACTGCCACATCTTCACCTTCCCTAATGGAAACTTTGAGAGGAACATCAACCTTACAGTCTGGAGTAAGTTCACCCCTAAACTCCTCCGTTATCTCATAATCAAATCATAATAAACTATTCAGAAGGAGAAGAATTCAACATTTTCAAATCTCTTTAGGAGGTCAAAGGTCAAGAAATAAATGACTTAGTTTATTTTGTAGAATCTTTTATTGATTGTAAAAATGATAAGCATTTCAACTCAAATGTGTCAAATGTCTGCCACAATACTCATTTTTTTAGCAGCACTACTAAAGAAAGATGGGTGTTGGTGTGTGTGTCTAGATAGATGAATATATTACATCTATCGATCGATCACGAAATGTTTTGTCTCACTGCTGTTTATTCTTGTTGCATGTTGAAGCTCTACTTGAAACCAGTCTTTTAATCAATCGATTGAGATTGATACATAGCTTGATCTATCAATCTACCATTCTTTCTATCGATATTTCTATCAATCTATCGATCTATTGATTGATCGATAGAAAAAATGGTAGATTAATAGATCTATAGATTGATAGAAAGATCGATATATAGATCTATAAATCTATCAATCTACCATTTTTTCTATCGATCGATCGATGGTTTCAAGTAGAGCATAAAACATGCAACAAGAATAAACGGCAGTGAGACAAAACATTTTGTGAGTATGCAATTGATTGAAAACAGCCCTTAAACTGAAACAGGCTGTTCAGGCAGTTCAAAACAAACAAATACGGAAATAATTCATTTGAAATGTAGAAAATTAAACTAAAGAGACTCCTTCTCAGGTGTGCCCATCTCTGAGGTGTTTCCTGAGTCTCTGGTGGAGAGTCAGCCTTTTGGCGTTGTGGCCACCTGTCGAGCCACTGGACGCCCCGCCCCCAAACTGTCCTGGGACACCGACCTGCCGGGCACATCCCAGTTCCAGGTCAGCGGAAGCGGAACCGTGTCCAGCCAGTTCTCGCTCCAGCCTCTGCGCAGCATGAACGGGAAAAAGCTGGACTGCATGGTGTCGCATCCAAGTCTGGAGAAACCTCGCAGGATCTCCTATAACCTGGTGGTTCAGTGTGAGTGCAGCTGATGATCATGATGACGATTTGCACTGATAACATGCAGCATTCATAAATCCAGTCAGTTTTATGCAGTGAGGACAACGAAATGTACTAAAGCACTCTCTAGTTATTTCAATGCATGAATATCCCAAACAGCTACAAAATACTATCCTGGCAAGGAATTCTTTATATGATAACATATAGTCTGGCCTCGACAGCTCTCAGTTGTGGGGCGGAATCTATGATTGCCTTTCAAACTGTCTCTGCATGCTATTGGACAACTAACAGTGTGATATACTCACTGCTACGGATGTCAGTAAACGGGGCAGTCTGTCTGCCATACTCTGTTGAAGAAGAAGCCAATACATCCTTTTTCTAAATTCTGAACTATCTCTATCTGCTCTTGACTTAAAGAAAATCCCTAGGCTAAATAGTCCAAAGTTGATGCCAGAGCTGTTTCAAATGAGCCGTCGCCATCTTAGTTTTGCCCAGTTGCAGTGACATCCCGCCCACCAAACCGATAGAGCGCTGTGATTGGCCAGCCACCAGAGTGGCCGGGGCTGTGGATGTTCCAGTGGAGCATGGCTAGACCGACCTGCAGAGCAAAATCATTTTGTTCTGGCAACTAACTCTGTATATGTCTAATCAGCCTTCACATGAATTACTTTTAAATTTAGATTTGCAGCTGTCCTTGGCTGCACTCGGACTAGCCGTTAGCTCATCAGTCCTGGATGTAAACTAATCCTTTAAACTGAGGCTCTTAAGAAACCATCCACAATGGCTAGACGTTATAACTTCAGTTGCTTTTACATGCTTAATGCTTTCTGTTTGTATTAGACCCCCCAGATCCCTCCATCTCCTCTCCATCCGGACACTGGCACATTGGTATGGAGAAAGCTGAGCTCGTGTGTGAAGACTGGGGAAACCCTGAACCTCAGAGCATCATCTGGAAACGGTACCTTCATCACACTTTCTGCTGCAATCTTGTTAATGTCTTTAAAAAAACATTTGATGTTCTGTCTCTCATGATTTGATCAGTTCTTTTTTTATCAATACAATTCAATGCCCGTTATCAGCAGTTATCACTTCCATAAGCTTGGTTCAAACGGGCCCTTCTGGATCTCTATTCTGATCACTTATAACCAGCTATACTTTTAATTCAATTCAATTTATTTCTATAGCGCCAAATCATGACAAGAGTCGTCTCAAGGCTCTTCACAAAGTAAACATTACAATAGAGTTCAGTTCATAAGCCAATCAGTAAAAAGTTTCCTATATAAGGAACCCAGCAGATTGTATCGAGTCACTCACTAGCATCAGTGTCTTTTCAGCAATCCTCTTACTAAGCAAGCATGTAGCAACAGTGGAGAGGAAAACTCCCTTTTAACAGGAAGAAACCTCCAGAGGATCCTGGCTCAGTATGAGCAGCGTTTTTAGGCATTGTAATTTACAATTCATCTAGTCTAACCAACCTGTGTAAATGTGTTGGTTTTTAATGCATTTGTCACCATTTTGACTGCCTCTATTATTAAAAAAAAGGCATTTTTATGCATTTATTCCCTTAATTTACCCAATAGGCTGATGTAGAATTATCCACGATGTAAGTTGTGGTTGTATTCTCTAATCAGCTGGTAATCTCTATCACCTAACGTTGGACTAGACAGGACAGTTTGTTGTCCAGATGGAAGACGGTCACTTTGCATCAAATTAAAGTGATTATTTACTCTGATTATCTGCAGGAGAGAAGGAGATCTGCCTGATGGCGTTTCTGTGACTGGAAACAAACTTGCCTTTGATCGGGCCCTTCGCTTGGATGACAGCGGGATCTATGAGTGTGTGGTCAGGAACGCCGTGGGAACAGGAAAAGCGACCTATGCAATATCATTATCAGGTGGGAAAGCTCAGCTTTACTGGTGGTTAAAATAAAATACCAGTAAAATAAGATTCTATGGGTGATTTGTTGACAGTTTCAAATAAATTAAGACCAACTTTCCTCTTGATTGGAACTATTGCCCCCTTGTGGTCAAATGAAAGCATGACACTACAAAATAAAAAAACAACATAAGGAGTCATGAAGAAATGAAATAAGAAAACAGTATGTTCAACAATATTTTGTGTTTTTAAATTTTCAGCCTGCTTGTCAGAAAGAAATCTGATAAAGAAAAATGAAACACAGCAGATCATTTATCTGGTGAGTTCTACGTCCGTTTCAGCTTCTCTGATAGAACTTGGCTGGCCTGCAGATGTTTAAGGGGTGTTTAAGTCTCTGCTGCAGGATGGAGACTAATCTGATGAGTTCTGGGTGTGCAGAGGTCTGTCGGAGAGATGTCTATTTATTACACCTTGACCGGAGTTCTCATCCTGTACGGCGTCATTCTCACCGTCTTGTACTGCAGGCTGAGGGTGAGACGAAAAACCGTAGACTCGTTTTTTAATTCTAGTTCTTAATATTTTTTAGACAACTTTAAATAAAACCTTTAATTTCTACTCTTTCCTTTTTCCTAAGCAGATGCGTCCATCCATACAGATGAGTGCCAGGTACCCAGAGGTAAAAGTAAAGTAGTTTATCTCTTTTATTTTGAACAGAAGCTTCAGGTTGGTTTTGTGGTGGTCCACCCCTCAAAAAAAGTTCCAATTAAAAACTCAACATCAGTCAATCATTTCCTGTTTATCTATTTTCACACTCAGAAGTTTCCACCAGTGTTTCTGTGTCAAATCCTACTTCCTGGTGTTGTTTTTATGCACTTTTACTTTAATAACATCTTCAAAGTTTGAGGAAAATAACATAAAATGCAGTTCTAGTCTTCAGGAGACTCTATTTATGCAAGTTCCTTTAACTAAAAAAAGCTGCAGAATGTTCTTGATGACGTTTTTGTTTCCATCCCACAGAACCAGCCTGCAGGGGGAGGCATCTATGAGGTGAGACTTCTCATTCTAATGTTTAACAAGCACATGAGAGGAAAGTATCTGCACAGTGGATGGTAATAGACCATTTTTTTGTAAATACAGCTGGCTGTCACACAATCACTCTTAGACTCGCTGCAGGAAATGAAAGTTTATTTTAGCTCCACTTGTGTCTCTGAGTGTCTTTATGTCCTGCAGGACCTGACCTCATGCAGCGCTGACATCTACGAGACCATCAACATGACTAAAAAGCCAACAGCGTGACGAATTTGGTGCCACAAGGATGCTGAGCTGAAAAAAACAGCTTTATATTATAAATGATGTCTTTCTGGGTTTCTGTGTTTTCTTCTTTTTGTTGTAATGTCATTTTGATTTATATCATTTGCAACTCTGACTATAAACAAGTTTGGATTTCTTTTTAAAATGTCAGCAAATTATCACATTTTTCCAACTGATAGTGATGAAAAATCACATTTATTAGATAGTTGAAGCAAGCTACTTATAAATTACAGCCCTCAAATGTGTCTTAATACTTGAAAATATATTAAACCATTAATTAGATTTTAAATTCTAAAAGTAAACATAAGATACATGTTGAAAATCCTTCCTAAAAATAACAAGCAAACAAGTGATTTGAGTTTAACATACTGTTCTTATTGATGACATCGTTTTACACAAAAGCTACGTAACACCATTTATAATTAAGTAAAAACCTCTTTAACATTTTCACTCCTCCTGCCATATTTACATACGTTCAGAACAAAAAAACATATTCAAATCTGAATTATGGGCTCCGTTCACCCCGAGGCGTCAGGATCATATAAACCTGCTCAGACTTCAGCTCTGAACTCTGGTGACATACAAAGCCACCTTTGTGTTGAGCAACAGAGCATCATACTGAAAATGAACGTATCAGCCGTTTGATGTGTTTATTAATGTCACACAAGACTCCCACTGGCATGAAGGTCACTCACCATCATCCACAAAACTCCACTTTTAAAAACACCTGACCAGGATAAAAGGTCATGGAGGTGCCATGAGTGCAACTGTGTTCACGCATGATCTCTAACAGCTGCTCAACATCTGTCTGATCAACAACTTCAAGGAGTTGTAGCTGCAGCCACTAGATAAACAGATAAACCACTGATAAAACATGAACAATCTCAAATAAACTAACCTGGAATGGTGCATTCAAGTACCCTGGGAAATCATAGTGTTATGCAGTCAAGAATTGCATCAATAGCTTAATTTTAAAAAGACACACGATGCAGGGATGTTTAGTTCAAATGGAAAGGATTAGTTTATCATCAAAATCCATCTCTCTCTCTCTCTCTCTCTCTCTCTCTCTCTCTCTCTCTCTCTCTCTCTCTCTCTCTCTCTCTCTCTCTCTCTCTCTCTCTCTCTCTCTCTCTCTCTCTCTCTCTCTCTCTCTCTCTCTATCCTTGCTGCAAAATGTATGCATTTAAATTCAAAACACATCAAAGATTATTCAGACCTTCAAATTCTGAAACTAAAAATGTTTAAATGTGTTTGTAAATCATTATTTTTTTAGGTTGTAGTAAAAAAAAGACTTTTCATTGTGTTAAGATACGTTCCTATTTTTTTAACCTTCATCCGTCGTTTATTTCATCCTGCATTTTTCACATTCAGATTATTCATTTCCAAAGGTAAATTATTTCCTTATAGTGCTCCAAAAACATAATAAAAATGAAAATTAAATTAAGATAATATTTAATAAAACACAGAATGATGAAATTATAATAACAAAACATAAGAATTTTAGATAAATTGTGAACATAAGAACAAATCACTTATACTTCACACAAAAACAATTAAAATACTTTAAAATTAATTTATAAATAAAAATAAAATTGTTTTTCTTTGTTTTGTTTCATTTTCAAACTTTACAAGATCCAAAACCTTCATTTACCCAGGTCACCTGAATGCAGCAAGGCGTGGGCGGAGCTTGCGTCAACAGGTGTAACGGCCCAAACCAGTGGAGCCGCTTGTGCGTGAGAAGCGAACAGGTCTGTTTTTGTAAGCGCGGCTCCGTTTTCATTAGCTGTCCATTAAATTTATTTAGTTTTTGTTTATGGAAGAAAAAATCACCAGAAATGAAGTTTTGGGCTCCTGAGCTCCGATTTAATTTTTATTTGAGGACAGATGTGTTGGATTTTCACGTCTAACCAAGAGGCGGAGGGAAACACCTGTCGCACCTGGCTGAGGACTGATTCCTGAACTCAGAGCGGATTTCACAAACAACGATGACGATTTTTTAAGAACAAGAACAAGGATTTAAGGCAAAAAACAAACAAACTGTATTTTTAGGTTAAAGATGAATTCAATCAGGACTCAAGTTGTTCTCACGCTGCTTTTACTAACAGGTGAGTTTTTTTATTTACTATGAAATATTAGAATAAACTCTTTTCTGACTGTTTTTAATCATCCTTATTTGGGATTATCCTGTAAATGTGGATTTTAATAACATTTTTAATTAAACAGATTTGAAATGTAAGAATGTGTTTTTGGAGCAGCTGAAGATGATTTCCTAATCATCATACAGGATAATTACATTGTGTACCCTTTATTTTGTGACTAGAAAGTATAAATTAGTTGTTCTTTTTACACTGAAGGACCCTTATTGTGAAAAAAGCTTAATTTAAAACAAGATTAGATCATTATGAACAATTTCATTTGCTTTTTAACTTTATTCTGACAAGTTTGTGATCAAATCTTGGCCACAAAGTCACTGCTGTCAACACTCTTGCCAGCTATTGGTCCAATTTTAGACCTCACTCCCAGAAGCTGGAGGATGGTTTTACCTTGACACGTAATATTTGAAGCAAGATTACACTTTTTAAGTTGTTTACTTTTAAAATAAGATTTCAAACAGCATCTTTAGGCTTTTGGGCAGCTTTCAGAGCTCATAAATGTTTTCTGTTTGGGAGGATTTAGCCCTTTAGTTTTTCTGCTTCTCACTGCTCCTCCTATGTCTGTGTGAAGATTTCTTTGCATGTTAAGGGTGGTGGATTATAAGATTATTGTAGATATGAGTTTGCATGGCTAATCTGTTCATTTTTTAGTTTGTTTTTTTCTCTGTAAATAAGATCATGATCAGCCCACATGGAGAACGAAAGCTCTTCTTTCAAAAAACTAAAGCTCAAAACATTTGGTTGCCCAGAAAAATCCATGATCTCCCCAGAGCCTGTTTACCAAATGCATCTTCCTGGTTCAGGTTACCGTTTCCAACTGTCAGAGGATGAATTATGTCTTGAGAATGCAAGACATTTTAATGATTTTCAGGTGTGGCTTCACAGTAAAACAATACGCCGTCACTTCTTGGTCTAAAACTTCTCGTTTGCAGCCGAACTTTTCTTTAGAGTGATTTTCATTTTAAAATTTTCAACCAAGTCTTCTGCATGTTGTCATTTGTTGATTGCAGCTGATATTTAATAGACAGTCACCTAAACACACCTTGCAGCCTGCTGCGTTCAAAGCTTTAGTAACAAAAAACTCTTCTAGATGTTGCTCCTTTTGCTTTTAGTCAAAATACAGAAAATTTGAGATTGCACCAATCCTGGTTTTGATGGCCGATACTGATTTTTGTTCACCTCACCTGTTGATGCTGATTTATCCCAAAGATTCAGATCTGTTTTATTAACAAGCTCCAAAGAGAAACTGTTTGGTTACAATGGTCCAACCAGATCTAAATCACACTAATACAGTAAAATGATAGTAAAAGTGCTAAATCAATTTGCTCAAAATATCATATTCCAAGAACTATGATTAGTAGAAAACTTTTTAGGATGTCTGAAGATCTTGGAACGTGTGATTTTGGAGGTAAAAACATCCAAATAGATCTGTTATTTTATGGATTTCATGCTTTTAGGTTGCACAGTGGTGCAGCTGGTAGCACTGTTGCCTTGTAGCAGAAGGTCACCGGTTTGAATCCCAGCTGCTGCCTTTCTGCATGGAGTTAGCATGTTCTTCTCATGCATGCATGGGTGTTCTCCAGGTTTCCTCCAACAGACCAAAAACATGCATGTAAGGTTAACTCTAGATTTGAGTGTGTGAATGGTTTTAGTGTTTCTCATTGTCCCTGTGATGGACTGAGACCTGTCCAGGGTCCCCCCACCTCTCACCGCTGGTGTTAAGCTCTGGTTCCCCATGGCTTTAGTGAGAAAAGCAGCTTAATCTTCACTACGTTTTGTTTTTTGGACACAAAACTAGAAAACTCTACATTCGCTGTACGTTTACGTGCTGAAGTGGGCCATTACTGGATTATATTTCATCTTCTCTACTGAAAAAAAATCAGCAGAACTCTGTAATAAAATAAATCACTCTGCTGGTGAGACACAAACTGGTTCTGAAGTGTTTCAGAGATGTGTCACATGGGTGGAACATAAAAACTAGATACGCACTCGCTGACTAGAGAGGATGTACTGTCTGGTGGAAAAGAGGGAAGGGTAGGTTTTGAATTGACAATATGTTAGGAACAGGAAGTTTGTTATGGTTTTGTTGCAGCTTCCTAATAAAAAACTAATAAATAATAATAAAAAAACTAGAGATGCACCGATTCTGGCTGTGGGGGCCGATACTGATTTATACAGCTTTGATCTTCTAAAGCTCAGACACCAAAGAAGATCACTATTAAAGTAAAACAGACATTTTTCCTGCAGACTCTCTCCTTAAAAGTGGATTCAGTCATGAGGGAGCTTCATCATTCATGCTGTAAATAAAATCCATTTCCTCTCTGTTGGATTTGCATCATGCTCTTCTTCCTGGGTGCTCTGGGAGTTTATCTGTAAACCTCTTATCAACTACAGGAAGAACTCTGAGTAGCTTTGTGTCAGCGTTCTTGATTGATTCAATTTGTTTTAGCAACCTGTTCTTGTGCACACAGCTGATCTCCTCAGAGCTCAAACAGGAAGGAGGATTTTAAACTTGAAGTGGTTTTATTTGAAATGATTGACTAAAATCTCTCTTTGTTAACAGCTTCATTAACTGTCAGGACTTTTAACATTTCAAGACTTGTTAAACCGACTCCCTGCATCTTGTGGAAAAGTTCGAGACGAAGCCAAACCAGACATCCACCTGTTGTGTCCACATACTTCATGTCTAGGGGCCTTTCAGTGTCTGCAGGTGTGAAGATTCAGGCGTCGGGACTGAATGTGGCTCCGTCGCATTCTTCTCTTCAATCAGCTCGTTGCCCAACTTCCTGTTTTTGTGACTAAATCTGATGCTGCTGGTCGTCTTTTGTTTAGGACTTTATCGTAGATTAAAACCACAGGCAGAGCTGGAGCGCTGCTCTTCTTTTATCATGGCTGATGGAAGTTTTTGTTTCAACAGGTGTGATAATCACAGGTGTGATAAGGTTGCTGTCGCTCTGAGTGAACAGGAAAAGCTTGAACAGCAGCCTTGTGACGCTCAGCTGAACTGGTGTTTGTCTAAAGCGTGTTCAGAGTTGGTTTTCTTCTGTTTGGTCTTCATCATCCTTGTTCTCACCTTCCTCTAAAGTCTGATTTAGTCTGAGTCACACTGTCTCATCTGCCCGTTCCTCGATCAGATCCACGTCAGCCGCTTCTCTCCGTGTGATCGATGTGTCCTTGATGTGGATGTGCAGGATTTGTGGGAAGTTTGTTTCCCATATTGGCGTCTTCGTAATCATTCATGGAACAGGTGAATCAGTAACCACAGAAGAAGAGAAGGCATTCACCCCCAGAAATCAAAGTGCAGGTGTTTGGTCTTTTCCTGTTGTTGACGCGACGCTCTCACACCCATTTCTGTTTGTGCCCCGCAGTTAAATGTCAACTATCAGACAAGTTTCAGTCATTAGTCAGCGCCGTGACGAGGTTTCCAACAGCTTTGATTGTGACAAATGGCGCAATGTAGGTCTGTAAGAGAAGTCACTGGCTTTTTGTACAAAAGCTTCTAAAGATTGGAGTTGAAATGGTCAAAATTGTGAGAAACACTTGATAAATGTAATGGTAATGAGTGATAATGGGAGTAAAAGTTGAGTAAAAGGTGTGGTTCACTGAAAACCCATGTTTAAATGATTATTTCTAATTATAATGGGTCACTCTGAGATTTTCATGCAGCCTGAACATGAAAATAGTCTCCTACACCTATCTCCTGCATTAGCTTCTGATAGAAAATAGACGGTGAAACTCTAAGATTAGAAAATCCTGACAGATCTACGTCACACTGTCACTTAACATTCATGGACTCACCCATCTTGACTCGTGATGGGGAAGGCTGTTGTTGGTTTAACTTTCAGGAATCAGCAGAGAACGTCTGGGCTAGTAGAAGCTAACCGTTAGCATTAGCAACTCCACCACACAGCAGAACTCCTCCAGGCTTGTGTTATTAGTGGAGATAAAACATCAACATTGCAAGTCAGTGGTAGAGCCGTGTTGCTGTTATCCAATCCAAGGTGAGATGTCCAAATTTCAGGAAATAAGACTCCAAATCCTAGCCTGGCAAGCCATCCTATATATGTGAATATATAAACTCTGCAAAGCAAGAATTTGGTCTAGTTCACTAGGCTATCCAAATCCTGCAGCCTGCTGCCACTCTGAGGCTTGTTGGTGCTGATCCAAGAAATGATGGGCTTTTTTTGCCCCAAGTATGGCTTGCAAGGCATTCATTCCTACCAGAGACTACTGCAAATATATTGATTAAACAATTTTCCCACACCTTTAAATATGCACAGTTTAAGTTTATGATTAAAATTATAATCAGTTCAGTGAAACATTTAGGTAGTTTAAAGCCATAAATAAAAAATGAATGATAAATGATAAACGACCCACACTTGTATAGCGCTTTTCAGAGTCAGAGGACTCCAAAGTGCTTTACACTACAGTGTATCATTCATAAAAACAAAAAACGACAGACCGACCCGCTTTATAGAAGGGGTTGACGTGGCCTGGCTCCATAATAATGTTGATTAGGGAAATAAAACCCAATATGTCCAAATTTGTATTCATAAACTCACAAATATTGATAAATGTGTCCCATAAACTTACAGTTTCATCATGGTGGGATGTAAATAATGTTCACATCATCTGCTGACTTACCTAACAGCTGTTTTGGTCTCTATTTTATACTGGAGGGAAAAAACGTTTGACTTAATGTTTGATTAAAGAGAAAAATTAGACTATTTTTAACTGGAGTCTATAATAACCAGAGTTATAACCTGGTGGGCATTAGTGGTTAATTTTAAGGAAATATTTTTTTCAATATAGGATGCCTCAGATGTATTTGTTTTCTAATATAAGAAGAAAATACTTTCAATAATTCAGTAATTTTGCTCATTGCATCACACTTTTGTGGTCAAATATCGTGAAACCACCAGCCCCCTAGTGGCTGGTTTCAGTACTAGTTAAAGATCCCACCTCCTCCATGTAAACAATGTGGACTTTACTTGATATTTAATTTTTTTTTACTTCTCTCAAATAGCTCAATCCGAATCTTTCCAGTGTGGAATGGAAATACGTACTGCATGAGAAGCAAACATAAATTTATCAGAAACTTTGAAGTCTTGTGGAAGTCTGACGGACAAAAACGGATCCTAGATGAAGTCCGCAGACAAAAGCTGCCCTTCAGATCTAAGAGAATATGGATTAGTGATCGGCTTTATCAACAACAACGTTATTGCTCACAAAGAAAGACTAAACTTCCTCTGAAATCCTATTTATTTTTTAAACACTGTTGCATGAGAATCCCTAGACTCATGAGAAAAAGAACCTCCTGAGTTCTTTGTGAAGCCTGCATGTTTTCACTGTGACAGCTTGTCAAAAGAAAAGCAGGTTGGGTGAACTTTTGACCGTCTGTAGATGAGATTGTCTGTCAACGTCCTACAGGACTTAAGAAAAATGCTAAAACAGGTTGTTGTTCAGTTTGAGGTACAACAAGCGTCTGCAGCTTTATTTAAAACTAAAGGACAAAACTGTTATAGCAGGATGGAAGAAAACTCGTAGGGAATCGCAAATTCATAGATGTGTTTCATGAGATGCACAGGTTATGTTATTGATCTAAATAATCTTTTTATATTTCAATTTCTGATTAAATTAAAAATCATGAAGATTTTCTGGGAAACAAATAGGGAGCCTAAATCTCCTCCCCTTCCTGCCGGCTCATGGGTGAACGAGGCTATAAAAGTTATTTTCTGGTCCACTTTGCCTTATGCCCTGAGTCACACATATGTTTTAAATTTAAATGAAAATCCATTATGTGTGTTTTGACTATGTCACATAACTTGAGATTTATTAACTTGTAAAAATTTGTAAATTAAAAACACTACAAGTCAGATGTCACATATATGACATCACTGAATCTCTTCTCCCCCAGCGTAGCTGCTACTTACCACATGGCCAGATTTGTAGTGGATATAGTGGATTTCTCCACATTTAATGCTCCTTCTTTCATCCTGAAAGAAGGATGCAAAGCTCGCTAATATTCTCCTACTGTGTGTCTGGTTCAATGATGTCACTTTGGTGAGACGAGCATTTGTAGTCCTACGTGTTTACACATAAAACCTAAAGTAACTTTTTCCGCCTGTTGAAAATAAGCGCTTTCTTGGCATCAAAGTGTGTCTTTAAAATTCACGGACATCATATTCATAACGGATATTAAACGGGATCAGAAAATAACTTTATTGGCCCATAGTAGACTCCCATTCATTGTTTGGCAGGAGACCCAGAAGTAGATGGGTGTAACTTAGGCTCCCCATGCTAAGGATGGTGCATTCATGACCTGAAAAAAATTCTGATTTTTGAGTTTCATACTGTCTGATTAACACCATCCTAATGAGTATTAGCAAATTCTAATCAAATGGACTTATATTTTTTTTTCACTTTAGTTCTTCTCCATATGTTTTAAAGTAATAAACTAAAAATGTCTACTACTATGTTGAATATTTCTCTTTCTTTGATTTGCCGTTAAACCACAAATTAACCTCTAATTCTCCATCATGACACTAAACCTTTCCCACTGTCTGACCTCTTTTCCTCCCCAGCGGCGAGCGTTCAGGGTGTCTTCCTGGAGCCTGTTGAGCTCGACGTCACTCAGCACTCCATGACCGACGCTCAGACCCGGTTACCCTGCCATTATCAGGCGGAGGAGGGGGAGCAGGTGGTGCAGGTCACCTGGAACAAGATACTCCCAAACGGTGACAAAGACCCAATCATCATGGCCCATTTTACAGATGGACTCACAGGTAAAAATCTAATTTACCGTATGTGCAACAATTTCTTTTGCAAATTCTGATCAGGTGTTCATTTAAATTTTCTTTTACTGAATTAAAATGTTCTGTGTCTAAGATAGAAAGCTATAAAAAGCCCAAATGGAACAGCTGCATCAATGCAATGAAACATTTTCAGTTATTTAATACTATAAACCCAAGATGAAGGCTAAAAAGTATATAAACATTAAACTATAAAACAGCTTTACTGACATACATGCAGGAGGAAACGACTCACCTTACTGAAGTCAGAGGTGATGTTTGCATTATTTGACTTTACAGAATCTTATTTCCTGTTCATTGATCCGTCTGTGCTGCTTTTGTGAATCTTTGTAAACGCGTTAAGAATTAGAGAACGAGCTTTAAAGATGCATCAATGTATATTTCTAAAATCTTATTATAGTAGATTATTATTGGGTAATAGTTCTCTTTTGACCTACACGTTATCCTCCACAGCATCATACTGTTTTCCACCAGATCTATAAATCAAAATACTTTCTTTAGAAAATCTCTCCAACTAGCTCTTTTATATTAACTTCAGTACATCTGAACTATGGCTAGACCGACATATCGGGCCGATATTCGAATTTTTTAAAATTTCGGCATCAACCGATATACCTCTTTAGTAAAGCTGATTTAAAGTCAGGCACATCCCCGGGCAGCCCGGTGCTGCTGCAGAAATGAATTTAAATGTATATTTACGTTCCTGAATAACATCTGCATAATGAATGCTTTAAAATTATTTGTTTCTTTTTATATAGCAGCTTTGAATTTTTAATACTTGGTAATTAATTGACTTGTTGTAATTAACTTAAGTTAAACAGATGTCTGATTTTAACACCGAGCAGTGAACAAAATTAGGATTTAACAGTTGAGTCAGCTTTAGAACCTTTGTGCATCAACTGATGTTATTAGTGACATTTTAGCATGAAAATAAGGTGGAAAACGTCTAAATAATGGCTGTGAAAATTGGCCCAAATCGGCCATCGACTGACCTCTGCGTATCGGAATCGGCAATGAAAAAAACAATATCGGTTGACCTCTAATCTGAACCTGCACAGCAGCAGCTTTTCAGTTTAAATTCAGAAAGTGTTTACAAGTTAAACATACAAACGAAACCAAAATACATCCAACTGATTGTTGTTTTATGTCTTTGCAGCTGAAGTTGAATCATTTCCTGTCTAATTTTAGGAGAGCTCACCAAAGGGATCTGTTGCTTTGTGCACCTAGACGTCACGTGGCCGTCAGAGTCTTATTTTGTTCTGTGTTTAGCTCTCGTAGAGGCCGGAGTCGCTCGGCTCAACCTGTTCTTGTTGTTTTTGGCAGCGTATGGGCGTTACTCCGGCCGGGTGAAGTTTGAAAACAACATCCCCATACTGAACTCTGCCCTCCTCATTCTCAAGACGGAGGTGTTGGACGAAGGCGGCTACAACTGCCACATCTCCACCTTCCCTAATGGAAACTTTGAGAGGAGCATCGACCTTACAGTCTGGAGTAAGTTCACCCCTAAACTCCTCCGTTATCTCATAATCAAATCATAATAAACTGTTCAGAAGGAGAAGAATTCAAGTTTCACAATTCTCCTTATAGGAGGTCAAAAGGCCAAGAAAAAAAGGATTTGGTTTATTTAATAGAATTTGTTATTGCATGTGCGCAAATGGTTGCATAACAACCAAATCTGGTGCACGAAGCCAGCTTTTAAATGTTTTCATCCAAGCACAAAAATCATATTATAATTATGCAGATTTTAGTTTGCTTTTGTGTCAAATTTCCTTATGTTGCATGAACACATCTTTAATTCACCAGAAATATTTATTGAATTTAAATGAAATGATTAAATGAAACAAATGGGAGGAAGGGGTGGAATCCTGACTGTGGGAATGAGGATTTTTCCTTTGGGTGGATCCTTTCAGAGAAGAGTGATGTTATCACTTCCAGTTGACTTTCTCATTTCGCTGCCAGCCATCAGCGGCGATGCATCAGGCTCGGGCTTGCCTCGGCCTGCCTCGGATCAGGCGAAGCACACAGACGAGTAACCGACAACCTGTAGCTCTGAATCATCCAAAACACGAAACATTCTGTCAGAAAATGTGCATTTGCATATGAAATGTCCAAACAGGAGGCAACCTGCAGAGCTGTTATTACAACCTGGAAACCAAACCGACCTGTTCACCGATTCCTAACTCAGAACGAGACGCTCCGCTAAATTAAGTCTTCAAGTCATTAAACTTCAAAGGTTTTTTAAAATCTTGATAAAATAACTTTATTAATTACAGCAGATCCTAATCACCACCTGTTCTGCTGCAGGGGAAAAGTCAGTGTCTTGTAATCTAAACAATCAGATTAATTTGTCGGTTTGAGAGTTTTAGAGAGTTTTCAGACGAGCTGAAGCATGATGTCATTTGTTTTGGGGTTTCAGTTTATAAAGTTTCAGTTCCAGGTTAATCCGTAATGAGTGTTGTGGGTGAGGTCGAGTCCTTCTGACGATTCAAACCCCGTCAGAGTCAACCAGGTGTCCAGAGCTTCCAGCTCTCGTGACAGCAGCGTGAATCACAACCAGCTGGAGAAACATGAAAATAAAACTGTTTCTGTTTCAACATCTCAGGATTTTATTTTTTGGTGTTGCAACGTGATCCTCTGAGAGAAACGATCGTGATTCTGCAAAACGTCTTAAATGGAGATAAACTCAACGTTGTGGTTAAAGTCCTCCTTTTACGTGTTCTAACTACAAAACTGTTGACAATAATGATAAATGAAACATAATGTGTGCTATTAATCATGATGGTGTATTTTTTTCCCATTGATTTCCAGTCCATTTTAAAAGCATCAGATAAGCTTTTAATCCTCTTACATCAAATGAAGAAATCCTTAAAAAAGTTTACAAACAAAAAAAGTTTCGGTTCAGTTTGAATTATTTACACGTAAAATCTTGTTTGCACTATTTCTGAGTAAAAAGAGTTTATAAACTTGAAAAGGAAACGATGGAGAAAATTCAATTTCAGTTCAATTCAGTTTATTTATATAGCGCCAAATCACGATGAGAGTCGTCACAAAGTAAACATTCCAGTACAGTAAGGAACCCAGCAGATTGCATCGAGTCGGTGACTAGCATCAGTGTCTTTACAACAATCCTCATAGTAAGCAAGCATGTAGCGACAGTGGAGAGGAAAACTCCCTTTTAACTCATTAACTGCCAGCTGTTTTCTGATCAGAAAGCCCCTGACTGCCAGCGTTTTTGAGTGTTTTTACTGTTTTTTAAGAGTCACAGAACATTGTGCTCTATGATCATGTAAACGCCAAAACTACCAAAAGAAAGCGTAGACTCACTTCTTACATCAGGAAGAATCGCCATATTTCTAGCGTTATCCGTTCGTTCACAATCTGGTGCCCAAGCGCCGCTACAGAAGCATTTCCGGTTCGGCACATCGTTTTTTTCACAGCAGTGTCCCAAAAAACAAACTCGTAATCCATTGATTTTCCGCTTCCTGATCACGTGATGTGTGACATACACGGATGAAGATCCGCTTTAGACACGTGATGTTTGTTCTCACGGTGCGGGGGCTTGTTCTGACGCCCGTCCTGTAAAAAAAATGCAAAAGACGACTAAAGTTGTCATGGCAGCGAGCGGTTGGATTTGAAAAGACGACTTTAGTCGTCAATGGCAGTGAATGAGTTAACAGGAAGAAAAATAAGTGCTTTAATATAATGTGAATTAATATTAATATAAAATAATAACATGAATATTATGGCAATAATAAAGCATATATTAATATTTTATTCAAACTTCGTCATAATTTCAACCAAGCTGTTGACCAAAGGGTTAAATCTGCAGGTTTAGTGAAAATTGGGCTAAAATCTTTAAAAATCAACATGTTTTGACATAAATGATTACATAAATGTTTGCAGGAATCCATCAAATATAGGATTGAAAACAATCAAATACAGAAATAACTCATTTAAAATGTAGAGAAATAAACTAAAGAGCACTTAAAATCACTTCTTCTTCTCAGGTGTGCCCATCTCCGAGGTGGTTCCTGAGCATCTGGTGGCGGGTCAGCTGTCTGGTGTTGTGGCCACCTGTCGAGCCACTGGACGCCCCGCCCCCACACTGTCCTGGGACACCGACCTGCCGGGCACATCCCAGTTCCAGGTCAGCGGAAGCGGAACCGTGTCCAGCCAGTTCTCGCTAGAGCCGCAGCGCAACATGACCGGGAAAAAGCTAGACTGCATGGTGTCGCATCCAAGTCTGGAGAAACCTCGCAGGATCTCCTATAACCTGGTGGTTCAGTGTGAGTGCAGCTGATGATCATGATGACGATGCACTTATATCATGCAGCATTCATAAATCCAGTCAGTTTTTATGCAGTAGTGAGTAAAAGAAACACACTCATCTCCTCCAGAATAATTAAACTCATCAGACGTTATTTCTATGCAGCTGAATCACTGAAACTGGTGTAAACTCACGTGTGACTGAGTTGAGTCAGAGTTCTGATTAGAAACACTCCCAGGAAGTTACCAAACTAAACTACTAAGAATTTACTGTTAAATATAAGAACGAGTGTTATTGTTAGATTTCTCCCAGCTACAGGACACTAACTGTTCTCGGTTCATTCTTCCTACGTCCTTCCATCACAATATTTGCCCGTCCTTGCCATCTGTCTGTGGCGGTAAACGGGTGAGGGTCAGATAAAAATGAGACTGAATCTTTAGCTGGGAAAGTGCAGTGGTAACTCTGACCTTTACTCCTTCTGTGTTTAACCCGAGCTTTTAATTCTGCTTAACAGTTAACTCTTTGTCAAACACAGCGGATGCTCTCAGGTGTCTGAGGTGTGGACCTGACTCGTGAACTTGACAACTTTAGGGTTTCACCAAAAAGCTCAAATTAAATGTGGATGTAATTGTTTTAAAGTTTTTTTTCTACGCAAAATTAGAATTAATGAACATCTTACCTGTTGTAAATGGCTTCCTGAATGGCCTCAGTTTGGAGAAAGAGGGTTTACGCCCAGGATTGATGAGCTAACAGTTAGTCTGAGTGCAGCTAAGGCTAAAGTTGATATCGATCTCCAAAATTTTAGAGGCGTTTATGCAAGATTGTTTTGTAAATCTGTGCACTGTGCAAAATTATTGACATGTAATTCTGTTGTTTATAGAAACAAATCGATTCTGCTTTGTGAGCTGATACCGATTTTTGATTTATGCACAGCTCTGACCTACTGATTACATATTTATCTCAAAGAACTATAATCAGATTAAAAATCATGATTCTGGAAGTAGAAAACTTCCACACTGATCAACAACTGCTAGCACGAATTAGCTCTTAGCAATGGTGAGTTCACAGGCCCAACTAAAAGTCAGATTTTTGAGTTTCAGAATGATTGATCAAGCTGGTTATGCTGAATTCTTAAAATGTCAATTTCTGGTGCATTTCTAGTTATTTACAAACATAAATATCCCCAACAGCTGCAAAATGCTAGCCTGGCAAGCCGTCCTATATAATATAGTCTGAACACAAACCACTGAAACAGCTCACTCTTAGGGCCGGAATTGATTTGAAGCGTCGTTTGTGCGCGTCCTCTGAAATTAACGCAACGCGACGTTACGCGCCCAAACGCTGTAATATACGAGCAACCAGTAGGTGGAGTTGACAAACTCACACTCACCATGGTGACTCCGTCTCTGATTTAGAGGTCTTTCACACCATCTATGATGCCGCTGCTGTCTTTTTTTTCTGTCGTGATCTCAAAATTTACCAGTTTTGAGCTTTTTTACTGACGCCATGTTTGTACCGGCTCTCTATCCGGTCTGAGTACTCTCGTTTGCCCCCTAGTGGAACACTCCGGTACTACATGCAGTGCAGCGCTGTATAGCAGCAAGTATATGAACAAAGACGCAGCCTGCTGCCTGCGCCAACGCGAGGTTAAACAGCAAGTATATTCCGGCCCTTATGCGTGGAATCTACGGTTGTCTTTCAAACTGTCTCTGAACGCAACTGGACAGCATTAGGACCAATCAAAGCAAGGATCAATGTGACGTACTCGGCGCTACGGGGCAGTCTGCCTTTCACCATCGAAGAAGAAGCAAATACATCCTTTTTTGAAACAAATGACTTAAGTACCTTTATCTGCTCATGTCTCAAACAAAAGCCCAAGTGTAAATAGTCAAAAGTTGATGCCAAAGCTGTTTCAAACGAGCGTCGTTCCTGAGCAGACGCCATCTTTATTGTTTTTCTCTGTTGCAGCTGTAGCTTTACACCCGCCTAACAAATGCAGAGTGTTGTGATTGACTAGACATAAAACTGTTGGGTACAATGGCAGACCGGCTGAGGCTACAGTGGAGCGTGGCTAGACCGACCTGCAGAGCTAAATCTTTTTACTGCTATGGTTGATCTAGATTTCCAGGCTAGCAAAATGCATTATTTCTGGCATATCCAGCAGTCAAATCTAGCAGGTTTCTGAATGATCATAATAAACATGTATTGCAATTGAATTTTAAAGATTTGCAGTTGTTCTTGGCTGCACTGTTAGCTCATCAGTCTGGAGGCCCTTCCCCAATAGCTACTATGTATGAGTTTATATTCTTTTGGAAACATTTTTTTCTGCTCCTGCATGCTTACATCTGTGATGTTTGTGTCAGACCCCCCAGATCCCTCCATCTCCTCTCCATCCGGACACTGGCACGTTGGTATGGAGAAAGCTGAGCTCGTGTGTGAAGACGGGGGAAACCCTGAACCTCAGAGCATCATCTGGACACGGTACCATCATCACACTTTCTGCTGCTCACACAAACCCGCTCTTTAACTCCCCGTGTCCAACCGAGACGATGAATTCCCCCGACTGCTCTGCTTTGTGTGCTGCTAACCCGCTCTTTACACGGCTCTGGAATGTAACTCAAAACATATATAAACCTCCCTCTCAATTCACACGGATCACACACTTTTAAAAAAAACAAAGAGCGCGCTCTTGGATTTAAAATGGGACGCCTTTTTCTGCTCGCTCGATTCACTGCAGAAGAAAAGACGTGGTGTCGAGTTGCGAAACGAGACGAGAGAATTTGGGGAGGGAGTTTTTTTTCCACACGAGGGAGTGAACGAAAGACACGAGGAAGAAAAGGAGACACATGCTAAGCGTTTAATCATAGAGCCATGTGTTAAATATCACTCTAAAGTCTGGTAAAACACAGGGTCTGGGTTTTAATTAGAGACGGCGCACCAACCATTACAGCTCTGCCTGTGCACACACCGATCAAATGTTTGGTGAAAATATTCAGCCATGAGGCAATCTTCAGAGATCACAATGATTCTGGGTTAAATTAGTGAATTCACACAGATTATTGTGGTACATTTTTGTCAAAATGACATTTAAAGGTCTGCACAGTAATAATACCCTTTTCATATCTTTTCCATTTTTTTGTGTGCTAATTTGTGTCCTTTTGGTAATTATTTACAGTCTCATCACATCCTTCTTGAATCATAATTGACAGGCGTGTTCAAGGACAATGAGGTTTATTTTGGCGGGGTTACTTGGAAATTTCAGTTTTCCTGATTCTGTTGGCAAGAATTTCCGTTCCTTTCTAACATAACTTATCTGAGATCCCGAGGCTCTCTAGGAAATTAATTATTCCATCCAGCCAAAAATCGTCTCCATAGATTGAAGCTCCCATCCGAATGTTTGAGTCATTCAGAAGCTTTGTGGCAAATTCCCAGCATGCTTTCAGGCTCTTAGTGGTTCCTCTGTGTTGTTCTCATGTCTCTGAAATGTATCTGATCTTTTTATTAATGTCATTTTATTACCTAGAACCCTTTGTCTTCACACGACAGGTTTACTCATCATATACCAGAAATCCATCGGTGTCTTTAATCCTCTTTTCCGGAACGAGGAAACACTTTGACACGTCCTGTCTTTGGAAGTTTACAGAAAATCCTCTCGTCTTTAAGAGTTTTATTTCTCCGTTTTAACTTTATTTAGACATAAATAAGCCACACAAGTATTTAGGACTGATTCAGAGACCACGAGCATACGTCTGGTCTCTATTTCACCAGTTTGGAATGAGATTTTTTAAAGTTTAGATGCATTTGTGTGATACTTCTTTCCAACTCATGCTCACTAGTTGTGTATGAATCACTAAATCTAGTTAAAATAATACATAACAGATAACTCATGATTTAACTTACTGTGTATAAAAGTTAAAAACCAAATGTTTGGTTGAAAACTCTTTCCTGGCTTTGAAAGTCGGTTACGTGACAACGCCGTTGATGCTGTTGAACAAGTTCTAGCTGCAAAATATCACTTTTATTTTGCGGAATGCAGAACACAGAGCTAATGTAGTCACCTAGGAGCCTTTAAAATGAAACAGAATTGCATTTTTTAAGTTACGTGGTTAGATTTTGCAAAATTCAAACTACATTTTGTTGCATCTGACAAAGGAAAATGTACACATGCAACACTGATGCCTTTTTAAAGGTGTAGTTCACTGAATAAACAGTTTTCACTTATTATTTCTGATTATAATCAGTCACTCTGAGTTTAACATGCAGGCTGAACATGAAAATAGTCTCCTACACCTATCTCCTGCATTAGCTTCTGATAGAAAATAGACGAAACTCTAGGATTAGAAAAGCTTGACAGATCTATGTCACACTGTCACTTACCATTCATGGACTCACCCATCTTGACTCACGACGCGGAAGGCTGTTGTTGTTTAGCGTCCAGGAAACAGCAGAGAACGTCTCGGCTAGTAGACGCTAACCGTTAGCATTAGCAACTCCACCACACAGCAGAACTCCTCCATTTTTGTGTTATTAGTGGAGATAAAACATCAACGTTGCAGAGCAAACAAAGTCAGTGGTAGAGTCGTGTTGCTGTTAGCCAATCAGAGAAGAGATGTCAGAATATCAGGAAATAAGACTCCAAATCCTGCCGTCTGAAGCTCATCTCTGATGTGGCTCAATTCTAGTTCCTGAAACAGGCGCACTGGAGCTTTTTTCCCTCAGAGTACGACCAAAGACTGTATATATAAGATGGACGGATAACGCCCACTTCTTTGCGTGGCTGTGGATGAAGCCAGAAATAGGCGGTTCCCTCCACTTCTGAGTACGACTTACAAGCCATTAATTCCAACTAGAGATCGCTGCAGATGATTAAACGAGTGTTCAAAAGAAAGTTTGATTTATTCTTCCAAAGAAAAATCAACAGGTTAGAATTTTACATGATTATTTTGAAGCCCAGAAAGTTCTCTAATGTTTTTATTATCATGGAGCCGCTTCGGTTTGTGCTGAGACCCGCGTAGGTGGAGTAAGGCTTCATTGACTAGTTCCACTTAATGCTCAGTAGTAAACTGCCCTGTGACAGCGCTGATGTGGTGATAATTAACTAACAAAGATTAAATCAGTGCAGTCTGAGTGCACAGGTCAGGTTCAGGCCTCTGTAGCTGCAGAGAGAGAATTACTCTGTGGATTTTTATTATTCTAATCCGCTGTTTCAGATGAAACCTTCTTTGGATCAGAAAAGGCTGATCCGAGAAGCTAGGTGGGGCTTAGAGAAAAGAAACACGAGCCTACCCCAGATCTGGGGGTAAAGCAGCAGTTAAAAGCCCCAGCCCAGTGAAACCAGGGGCAACTTGACCCGTCTCAGTGGACCTGATGTGAATCTGACTCCATTATGTGGCCTGTGATGTCTTCAGCTGTACATGTATAACCCTGTGTGGCGTTGCTGCTCGCAGACACCAAACTTCATGTTTATTTGTTTAATTTGAATCGCTGGGCAGCAGGTTTTGGTTCAGATGCGTGTAAATAAATGGTTTCACTCAGGTGAACCTACAGTAATTCTTCAGGATTACTTAAATCTTCCATGATGCAGACCAACTATTGTTGTGTTATGCTGTTGCTTAAGAAGACTTTAAACTGGAATTCAGGTTTGCCAAAACAAGTCACACCTATTGTTTCTAGCATTGAGTCATATCTCCTCTCTGGTTCACCTCTTGTTGACTTTGCGGCAAATTAAAGTGACATTTTTCTCTGATTATCTGCAGGAGAGAAGGAGAGCTGCCGGATGGCGTGTCTGTGACTGGAAAGAAACTTACCTTTGACCGGGCCCTTCACTTGAATGACAGCGGGGCTTATGAGTGTGTGGTCAGGAACGCCGTGGGAACAGGAAAAGCAACCTATGCGATATCATTATCAGGTGGGAAAGCTCAGCTTTGGTGGTGGTTAAAATAAAATAAAAAAAGATTCTATCCTGTAACTGGGTGCTTTGTTGACGATCTCAAAATAAAGACAAACGTTCCTCTTGATTGGCAATGCTGCCCCCTTGTGGTGAAATAACATAATGCTACCAAATTAAAGGCTAATAAAGAGTGACTCCTAGATCATGTGATGCATTTATAATTATTTTCTCTCTATCAGAAGGTGCTCAAAATAAAACAACTTCTCCTCCCAACAACACGCTGCTGATCATTATTGGTGCTGCAGCTGGAGCGGCGGTCTTGATGCTGGTCGTTGCGGTTCTGCTCGTCAGACGGTACCACAGGAGAAAAACCAAAAGGCTTGAGACTGAACTCAAAGAAAAAACGTGAGTTTCTGTCTTTCCTCGGAAAGGCCGTATTGTGAGAATATGATAATCCCATCTGTTAAAAACTGTTAATTTGCATGAGCATTTGCCAAAATAATTCCTAGACTCACGTGTGATCTGAAAATCTGAATATTCTTTTTTTTTTCCTCCTCAGGGATGAAATTAACAACCTCTCAAGACAAAGCTCTTTCAGGCGACTGTACTCCTACAGCTCAAACAACAGAATGCCGGTACAAAAACACAAAAACTCTTCCTCTGAGAACAATAAACTTCAAGTTTAACAGAGATCAGGCTGACACACATCATCCTTCTCTGGTAGCATGATTACAGGCTGCTGCAGCTTCCATCTAACTTCGTTTATGCACTTCTGTCACAGATGCATGAGTCTGTGGTTTATCTCATGCATTTATGCTCACTAAGTTGTATTACATTTTCTCTGTACTTTCCAGGATGAAGAAACCGACTCCTTAAGAATAAGCAGCCGAAATGGAAACATTCGTGTGTCTTCGGTGAGTTTCTGATCTCAAACTAAAAATTGTAATATCTTTTTGTTTGCAGCCATGGGAAACGTTAAGAGGCTGAAAACAGTTTGAAACACAGCAGAGTAGCATGATTTGTGTGTGATTAAAAGACAAAAGATCATGTTAAAGGTGTGGCACACTAAAAAACTATTTTTAAAATCTCATTTCTGATTATAATCGAAGTTTTTCATGCAGGCTGAACATGAAAATAGTCTCCTACACCTATCTCCTGCATTAGCTTCTGATAGAAAATAGACTCTAGGTGAAACTTAAGGATCAGAAAATCCTGACAGATCTACGTCACACTGTCACTTAACATTCATGGACTCACCCATCTTGACTCACGACGGGGAAGGCTGTTGTTGGTTTAGCGTCCAGGAAACAGCAGAGAACGTCTCAGCTAGTAGAAGCTAACGTTAGCATTAGCAACTCCACAACACAGCAGAACTCCTCCAGGCTTGTGTTATTTGTGGAGATAAAACATCAACGTTGCAGAGCAAACAGTCAGTGGTAGAGTCACGTTGCTGTTATCCAATCCGAGGCGAGATGTCCAAATACCAGAAACTAAGGCCCAATCCCAATACTCGCACTGCACCCTACGGTCTTCTGTGAAGTGCACTTGGAGGAAGTGCGCAGTAAGGCTTCGAGGGCAAGTGTGCAAATAATTGCCAAATCAGGACAGTGAGCCTTGTGCCATCGACCGTGACGCAGGCCGGGATGCCGGTCGCTGTTTGGGCTACTTTTTAAAAATATCTTTATTAACAACTTTCTAACAAACATGGACAAAATTTACATTCATTGCTGTCCACATTAACCCTAAAGCAGAATAGAATCAGAGTATGAATAAATATCATTAATCGTCCTAAAATGAGCTTCTTTCATTTAAAAATACATCTTTTTAGAAAAGGCACTTGAGCCATTGCTCCGCCTTCTTCTCAAAATTCCCATGCAGCAATGGATTGTGGGTAATACCGCATCGATACAGACTTTGGCAAAGTGTGCAAAAGGGGCGTGGTCAACTTCCACACTTGCGAATTGGGACACCCTGGGCATTCGCACCCCTGGATGGGAACGCGCAATTGAAATGCGCAAGGGTGGAAGTGTGAATATTGGGACTGGGCCTATGACCCCAAATCCTGTTGTGTGAAGCTCAGCTGTGATGTGGCTCACTTCTAGTTCCTGAAAATGGTGCACCAGTGTTTTTCTTCCCCAGAGTATGACTTACAAGGCATTCATTCCTACTACAAACCACTGGAAATGTATTGATTAAATGAGTGTTCAACACCTTTTAAGAGTCAGTTTGCAGAGTGGAAACCATAACATCAGTACAGTGGCACCCCCAAGAGGGGGCATGGCCACCTGTGGATAATCGTTGGGGGCGCTACTGCATTCTTGGAGACCATTTCCTCTGGAGTTTAAACTTTTTCTTCTTCATCTGTGTCTGCAGAGGGGTTTCTCCAAGAAAGGCAGCATGCCCATTCTGGATGACGACACTATAGAGCGGGATAATTTAGGACGTCCCGCCATTGCAATGGAAGAGTTGGAGAGCCTGGGATCAGAAGACTTGGGTTCAGAGATGGAATACCACAGGAGGAAGATAGAAGAACTCAGAATGAAAGCCTATGGAACAGAGATGGTCTTGAAGGAAAGCAACGCGTCGGTGGTATGTGTTAGTGTTTGACACACAAGGTAGTAATATAGTTTGGTTCTTAAGGTGAAAACGTTTTCATTCACTTGAGTTTGTGTCACCTGTGGTGTCGTAGAGACGGAGAACAGATGTCATCTTGATTGTTCGGATAAAAACGTTTAATTCAAATAATCGCCAATTATTTGCTTAGTGCTAAAATGTTATAAAAAAATTCTAAATTTGCTGAAGCTTTGAACAAACTCCAGTGAAGACCTTTCAGTCTAATGTGGTTCTGATTGGCTAAAGACTTCTCCTCTAATTTGTCTTTTTATTTATTAACAGAATCAGTGACATCTTGTTAACCAACGTGGTCTAAAGGTTGGTTCTCAGTCCAGCCACTAAAATCTAATCTTTTTAATGGTTTTATGGTCTGACGGGAAATGGTTCTGGTTTTCTTTTCTTTTTTTTGGCCCTACTGATGTTTTAAAGGTGTTTCTGGCATAAGTTTTATTCAGTCTCGTTAAATCTTGTCTTCAGTCCAGATAGGATAATATCATCTCCTTATTGGTTAAATAAAGTCTGATATCTGCCTGGGTGATGAAGAATGCCGTTTTATTTTTCTTCATCCAGGATTCAGGTCACCCAGCATCTCTGGATCCCCCGAAGGCTCAGCAGGATGAACACATCGGGCCTAGAGAGCTGGACCTGGGCCACCTGGCGGGGAGTGACTCTCCACCTTTTAATGACTTGAAAGTTGACAGATTTGAGGATGGCAGCATCCAGATCTCAAAGTGTATGAGCAACCATTTTTACTACAGCAATGGTTCCCTCAGGCCAAAGCCACACCCCAATAACATCCTGCTGTCCTCCAAATCCGTAATTATCTAAAGCTCAGACTGTCACCCAGAACCCGGAACCAGAAAAGCCCGTCTGCATCCCTGCAATGATGGTGAACTTTTTTGTAATCAATGTTTATTTTGGACACAGTAAGTACTTAATTTCTCAGAACCTGTACCAAAAACTGCTGTTTTCACTCCTTTTTGGGGAAGTTCTAAACTGTTATTCCTTCTCTAAAGAAAGGAATAATTTTTATTATTTTGGGTTATTTTTTTTTTATTGTTTTTGTCGATTTGTTACAAGGAGACAGCGAGAGCAAGAGAGAGATGATGATGCAATAAAATAGGAGGGAAAAAAGAAGGAAACAGCAAAAATTCCAGTCAAGATTCACCTAAAGGAAAATTGGATTTTTTTATTGAACAGCTTGAAGGAGATTTAGCTCCTCAAACTGGTTTGGGAAAAATGCAAGTAAAATCTGTCTGTGTCCAACCCGCCTCCTCAGAGCCCCTATCCAGCATATTTTAGTTGTTTACCTGCCCTAACACCTGATTCACTTGTTAAATCACCTGTTCAGCAGGCAATCAAGCTCTGCAGAAACCTGTTACTCACCTATTGATTAAATGTGTTGATGCAAAGAAACCTCTATGAATGGCCTGTATTTGATATAGTGCCTTTTAGAGTCCTAGAACCTCCCAAGGCACTACAGCACAATCAGTCATTCACTTCACCCATTCACACACACATTCACTCCCTGATGGCGATGAGCTACAATGTAGCCACAGCTGCTGTGGGGTGCAATGACAGAGGCAAAGCTGCCGTGCGCAGGCGCCACCGGTCCCTATGACCACCACCATGTGGGTGAAGTGTCTTGCCCAAGGACACAACTGCAGCATTCTCTGCTGGGAGCTGGGATTAGTCCTACAACCTTCTGATTACTCTGTATGCTGGATAGAGGCCCTGAAGGACCAGGGTTGGACACCACGGCATCAAGTAATGCAAAAAAAAAAAAAGCTGTTTTTTTTCCCTCCAAAGACCATTAACATTATGACCTTGGTGGTCATAATGTTATGGCACGTTGGCGTTTGTATATGTAAAAATGTAAAAATTGTTATGTTTACTTTTTGCCATCAACTACCTTCCATTACCAAAAGGTCAAATAGAGGAGAGGATAAAAAAGAAGAGAAACGGGATAAAATCACATTTTATACCTGATGGAAAAACTGGACCAGCTGTGAATATTTTTGTATAAAAGCATTGCCAGTTGGCATATAACAGTGTAAATTGTTGCTTTAATGTTTTTTTTCTGTGAAACTTGTAAATACTGAAACCTTGAAAATACAACACTGAGGCTGTTGTGATTTGTCGCTTTGATTTTCATTCATCTTCAAGACAATGACATCTTAATTAGCCGGCTCGCACATATAGGACTTTCTCAGGCATCCGTGGCATGGTTTAGAAGTTATACAGGCCTTCGTATGCAATTAGTGAGAACAGAAGGTTACCAATCTGCTCCTCCACCTCTATGGGCGTTCCTCAAGGGTGGATACTCGAGCCAACCTTATTCAAATTCTAACATTGTTCATGCTGTTGACAGTTCTCATATACATTTATATGCAGACGACACCATTTTATATTCATGCTTTGTTCTTTGAATTCAGCTTTGTCGTCCTTGCAGCACAACTGTCTTCAACATGCCTTCTCTAACCTTCACCTTCATTTAAACACAAAACAAAGTTCATGATATTCAACCGTAACTTCAACCCACTTGCCACCCTAGTATTTCCCCCTGGATGGTACAGAACTACAACTTGTCAGTTCCTATAAGTATTTGGGTATCAGGCTTGACGGTACACTTTCATTTGACATTCACGTTAATACATTACTTTCTAAAGTCAGTAAGGGGGTCCTGTACTGCAATAAGTCATCCTTTAGTCATCCTGCAAAGTAAACCTGGGTCAAAATGACAATCCTTCAATTCAGTTTATTTATATAACGTCAAATCACGACAACAGTCGTCTCAAGGCACTTCACAAAGTAAACTTTCCTTAAAGTAAAACGTCCCATCTTAGATTACAATGACATCATCAATAGGACTGCTTCCAAAGAACTTCTTCATAAACTCGATGTCATTTATCACTCTGCAATCTACTTCGTCACTGGTGCCCCTTTCACTACTCATCATTGTGATCTGTACTCACTCGTTAACTGGCCATCACTCCATTCCCGCAGGTTGTTACATTGGTATCAATTTATATACAAAACAATCAGTAGAATCCCATCATATCTTCGCTCATTACTCATCACTTCCAACAACCAGCGCAATTTACGTTCCAGTAAGTTAATTTCTGTGGATATTCCTAAAGCTCGCACCTCCTTTGGCCGCTCCTCATTCCAGTTTGCGGCTTCCAACGACTGGAATGAGCTGCAAAAATCACTAAAACTCACTACCTACGTTCCATCTTTCCATCTAGTTTCTGATCAATGTGCCTGCTTCTGAGTGCTTAAAGATTGTTTTAAGTTTGTTTTGAATCCGAGATTGTATATGATAGCGGTCTTATGTCTGTTTTTATCTTATCTGTTTGTTCTTTGGTGCAAAGCTACTTATGTCTCCGTTGCTGCTGCCTCTTGGTCAGATCGTCGCAAATGAGAATGGGGAATCAACTAATCTGGTTAAAGGATAAAAAAAAAATTACTCAGGTAACGTCACAAAATATGAAGGTGTATTCAAAATATTTGAGTTGCAGGAAAAAAAAAGTTCTGGTTTCTAGCTGGATTGACTTATTTGCCTCCACTTAGAAGGAAAAGTTCCCAGCAAATTAATACCCGCCCCCTCAAAAAACAAAACCCTACAAAACACACACATATTCAAGATGAGATGTTTTTATTTAGCAAATCAAAATCAGTACTTGGTTAATTTAACAAGGTTTATTTTACTAAAACTTTTCTTTCTTTTATTAAAAATCAATCCCAGTTCTAAGGGCTAAGACGTGTCCCTTAAAAATGTGAACATAAAAATAAATCAGTTACAATGTTTAATAATAAAAGTACTAAAAGGATTTTTCTTTGTTAAACTACAGTTTGAGTAAGTTTCTCTTTGTGAGTTCGTTGATGGGTGCGCAGGTTACTCCTCTGAGAAAAACACTTGCCACACGTGTCGCAGGTGTACGGTTTCTCTCCCGTGTGTATTCGCTGGTGAATCTCCAGGTGGCTGATGCGATCGAAGCTTTTGCCACAGAACGGGCAGATGTACCATTTCTCCTTGACGCGGTGACTCTCTGCTGTTTTGTGCAACTCTTGGTCATTCAACAAAAACACTCTGCTTTCTGGGTTAAAGGCTGACGTGTTTTTAATTTGCGGCTTTTCTGGAAAGAACCCGATGGAAGTCTCTCTGTCAGGGTAATTGAATGTTTGAGTTGGCTGAGACTGGCTGAAAGACCCAGGAGCGCTGGGTTTAATTGAGCCACCGTGGATCGCCCCAATGTCCCTCACACACCTGTGGGAATATGCCGCCTCCGCTGAATTATCAAAGATGTCCAAGGCGTTCTGAATAAGCAAGATTTCCGAGTCTACATTTTGCGGCAGCTGCTTTGGTTCAAAGAAGCAGTCCGAGTCGTCTGCTGTGTCGCTGTCTCCCACCGATATGGACAACCACTGCTGCGCCTCCTGTTGCTGTAAACCTTCAGCTGGTTGTTGGCTCTGATCCATCTCACAATGACCTGCTGTCTCACTGCTGCTGGGATCCGAATCGGCTGCCTGCTCCACAAACTGAACATCGTCGTCATCTTCAAGCTTGACGACCAAATCTTCATCCATTTCTTCACAGATTTTAGATTTAAGATGATTAGTTTGGTTTTGATCTTCCTCTGTCTGAGCAGGTGGAGGCGTTCTATTGATCACCAAAGAGTCCGTTTTGTTTTGGATGCTCGAGTCAGGAGATGATGTCTGAACTGAATCACCTGAAGGCCCTGCAATGACAAAGAGTCAACTGTTTATTTTACTTTTGGCTCACTTCATGCTATTTAACCTGTAAAAGGTGCTGTACATAAATCCCTACCATAGTAAAATATTTTGGTACTTTTAAACCTTACTCTGGATTAGATTAATCTAGTCAAACTCAGAATTTCTAGTTAAACTAGACACCCATCCTCCAGTCTTGGTTTAAAGGAGTCATCACCTATAATACCGTGGATATCTACGTCCTATTATAGTCTTTTAGGCCATTAAAATAAATTGTATTGGAAAAATAAACTAAAAATGTTTTTTTCTGATCCTTTTTTGTAAAGGGCATATTTTCTCATGAGATCACACACAATATTTCAGCTGTGTCGGACACGCGCAGGACTGAGGGGCGCGGTGATTGGTGGACGGAAGCAGCTTCAGCATCTTGCTCCAAAATAACAAAAGTTATAACTGAACCCGACCTGGCAGTGACCTACAGGATCCAACAGTACAAGCCCGAGCCTCGCCTCGTGCGTAATGGCTTCCTCGCTTGTTGTTGAGTTTTTTTTCAGCGAAGCGCCGTAAACCGGAAAATGACGGGACGCGGCATTGGAGATCTGTAAACAGTCTGGATGGGACAAAGCAAGCCAAACAGCCTGGCATTGGCTCATCATGCTGTTGTGAAGATTGAATACACAACCCGATTGGACTTTTATTCCCCCCGTATGTCAGATCAGTAACGGTAAGACATAATTTATGCGTTTCATGTTATGAAACGAGCTTTGTTGTGCTGGTTTGTTCGCTGCTGGCCTCATAATTGGTTATATTTGGCCTTTGTGACGACATATAGTTCTTGTTTTGGAATGCGCGTGCTCGTGGGGTGCATGTGAGCTGGTTGAAGAAGGCAAGAGTAAACAAACGCGTCAATGTTAAATATCGGCTTTTCGGCCAGTGAAAAATCATTAGGAAGCCATTATAGACATTTTTTCAAGTGGAAAAGTGAAAATTTCAGGTGATGACTCCTTTAATATAGGTTTTCTAAAGTAAAAAAAAAATGCTGGGACAGCGATTAACTCACTCAGATCAGAAGGAGCCAAAAATAGAGACACAAACACTTTCTCATCTAAATTCCTGGAATATTATGGTTATGCATTCATTTTTACATGAATTATTCCTGTGGAACCTGACAACCTAAAGCTGCTGTAAAAACAGACAATAAAAGGACACATTTTGGTTCCTTCATTGGACCAATAATAGAAAAACAGTTTCCACACTGCAGGACATGCACGCTGTTTTTCCTGTTCTTGTCACGCTTTTATCTGCATAGCGACCAGGCATCTCGTCATTTTTGACTGATTCCTCAATTACTGAAACTTTTAATAGTTACAAAAATTCTGTGTGAAAAAAAAATGTTCTATTGTATGCATTCAACTTTGGATGGCTAGATCCTGTTTAAAACCAGATGCAAAGAATATCACATTTAAGAACAAATAAATGCAAATCAGAACCAGCCAGGAAGTAGGAAAAACAAAACAAAAAAATCTAGAAAACTGTTTAAATTTTGTGCATCATAAAGTTTCCAGTCCACCAATGACTGTGCTGGAGCGCCATCTTATGGTAAATTTGAAAATTGTGATTTTTTTTTTTTTTTGCTTTGACGTGTTTGTGGTTTTGCACATTTGAGTAACTGGTGACAAGACAAGAAAGTGACAAACTGCCAAACGGGTTTGATCAGTCATCATTTCTATGGAAGTTAAAGAGAGAAAGCACAGTTACTGGCAGCATTAGTTAAACACAAATATTGAGTAGAAGGAGAAAAAGACAGCAAAGTGAAATGCTCAGCTGGGAACATCTGGAACAATAAGAGCTGTCAAAGAGGGTGGAGCTTGATCTTTCAGAAGAACATTTTATAATTCAGTTCTGGCAGGAAGCAAATTAAATTGTTCTCAGCAAAATTCTGGAAGAGGAATCAATGCTATATTTACTTTGTTCACGGATTTACAACAGGGCTGCCAACTGTTTCTGAAGTTAAAGTTATTATAACTGAAGTTACAGTAAGGTCATACAATATGGTAGCAGCTATTCACAGACTGTGGCCGTGTACCGTGCAGCACTACTACAGACGCAACAGAACTCAACACTGCCCCTAGAGCCACAAAATGTGAAGGGTCGCAGAATTTGGTGCAACACCTGCATTAGTAAAATTAGAAGAGTTGCTTGTGAAGCAGAATAGGAGCAAAAGAAAATAAGCACCGATCGATCGAGCTTAAAAGTGCTGTACTCCCAAACACCGGAAAGCACGGCGGAATTCCCCCACTCATGTTACTAAACTCCCGACACTGGAAAAAACACAGCGGAATTCCCCCACATATGTTACTAAACTCCCAGCACCTGAAAAAACACGGCGGAATTCCCCCATGCCTTAATTCACGGGGCTTTGTTCTCACGGAAAAAACGGAGCTTCTTGTGTCATTGAAAACAACATTTTACATCAAGTAGCTGCTCTTGAGCTCAGAATAGTTTAAATATTGATAAAACCTTTAATATTATCTAATGTAACTGTGGATGCTTTTTGGCGCTGATCAGTGACATCACTCACTGCCGAAGCAGTCGCGATATGCTGACGTCTGTGCAAAATCCTAAAAGGACTGAATTTGAATGGAGACACAACCGGACCATCGTATCTCCCGTTCAATTCCCCCTCCCAGAATTTACTCTGAAGTTCCGACAATGAAAACACGCGAATCCAAACAGAAGTAAAGTTGTTTGTTTTTAGTTTTGCAGTTGTTCTTACCATCACCAGCAGGGGTCAGTGTCTTGTTTTGTTGCTCTCTGATGGAAAAAGATGAGTTCATATTTGCAGTCTGAGAAATAGCTGTTAACCGCTCCTTTTCCATCGACATCAACTTTATATTTAAGGCTTTAATTTCGCTGTCTCTGCGACGGAGCTCGACTTGAACGAGGGCAAAGCCGTCCTCCCACAGTTTGCTGATTTCCACCACGGCTGCTTTGGCTAACATATCCATGATGGAGGTTAACTTGCTCTGGAAAGCCAAACAGTTGTCCATGTCGGTCCGTTTCGGCGCCTACGCTGTCCGAAGCCACGTGGCGGATGTTCACCAGACTTTTGTATGAGACGACAAACAGCCAAGCGGCAGCAACTCTCGCCGGTATGGTTTACGTAAAGGTGAAAACCATGGAAGTGTAGTACAATAGTAACAGGAAGTGGTCTAAGTCACGTGACAAGAAAACACCGCGCTTCTGATTGGCCAACATTTCTGCTGGAGTAATATGACAGTTCACTGTAAGAGAGCACAGTTGTTTATCTTTATTTTAGAAATAACTGTCAACTAATAAAACTGAATAAAAGATGAAAGTCCTTGTATTAATAAAATTATATTATTGTTGTTAAATATGTTTTAAATAGAATTTAATCTTCAGATAAAGTTGGAATAACAACTAAAGTTTCTTTTGGCTAAAACATTAAATCTGTTCCAGCACGAAAAAGTAACAAAAAGTTTAATAAATTCAACATTTGTGTGCAGCAGCATGATGGAATTTTATAAAATGTAAATTGTTGCTATCTATGTTTGTCCAGCAGGGGGGGCTGTATTTCCATACTATGTAATAGAAATCAGGCATACGATATATAACCATTGCACAAAAAACAAAAAAACAAAAACCGCGTTAAAGTAGACATTTTAACCTTTTCATCACTGTAAGCTGTTTCAGTAATAGCATTGGCAATTTTAAATGTTCCTAATTTGAAACAAATCCACATGAATTAATGTTAAGGCTTGTTTATTAATTAGATAAATGATTTGCATGCAGCTTATACTTCAGCCAGTAAGTTTCTTGTTTTAATACAGTAACCAAAGATTTGTTATTGTAACCACAGAGCATTTGGTGAAGCAATCAACTTGGTTCGAAAGAATAAAGTTGCTAAAACAAACAAAACATATGCCTCAAAGTTCTCCACATCAAAGAACTGGACAGTGGCAGTAAAAATGGAATTGGTTAAAAAAAACAGAATAACAGTTTCCGAGGTTCTTTGCATGCAAAAATAAACTAGATTAAAACAGAGGTTGTTTGAATTCACATAAGTACATTCAAAACAAAACTAAATAGGACTGCAAAGAACAAACATTAGCCTGTCTACACACTTTATCTTTATTTCAGAGGAATCAACCCAAGTAGGAAAAATAGCAACAACTACATGTTTTGATCTGTAGTTATTATAGTACTTGATTAAATATTTTACTTTCCCAATTTAAGTTTTTATTTTTGTTTAGTTTGGCTTTTCCATACAGCAAATGCACAACAAATATGATATATAAAAAGAGGGAGGTATGAAACTGTAATATTATCTGTTTATATACAAAATTTGCTTACCAACATATTTGTTATTGAAATGAACTTAAAACACTAACATAATCTCAAACTGTAGTTTAGGGCTTTTCTGTCCATTCCTTGAGGGACCAGAATTGAATAGACCAACTAGTGATCATACTGGATGATGACACATGTATTGTTTTATCAAAACATCTCACAATTTGGTTAAAAAAAAAGGAAAGGATTTTATTATCCTTATAAACCACAATAATCTTGAAAAAATAATTCAGTATAAGAACATAAAACTGTGTCATACTATGATTTGTAATTTGTACAAGCTCTAACAAAATGCTTGCAAACTAGCACAAATACACTTTGTTATGATTATGCAACAAAAAATCCACAAGAAAACTCTCCACCACACATCTAGAAATAGAGCTTGAAAACGGATCTAGAAGAAAACACTAATTTCATCTCAAATTTCTTTTAATTTTTAATGAAATTAATTAATTGAATTAAGACTTCATGAACACACTCAAAAATATTTCGATTCAAGAAACATTTGATCATATTCTCAACATAGTCACGTGCTCAACCGCGAATGCCCATTGGTTCATTTATGTGCCATTCAAATGTGGGCGGAGTCAGTGGGATGGGAGTAGAAGACGACGGAGCTGTCAAACACCAACAATCGTTTGAAATATTATCAAACGAGCGCTACAATTACAAACGGCGTGCTTTACTAATTTCCAGGCACAGTAAGGTCTTGAGCTGACGTTGCGTTCATGTTCTGGATTCAGCCTTTGGATATTTTGGACTTTTAAGTCGTCGCAGTGAGCAACTTGTTGTTTTGTGCGTGTTTGTAGGGTCTCGGGCTAATGTCTGTTAGCTTCTCGCTTCGCTCCAGTTTTGTTGATAAACGAGCCCGTTCGCTAGTCCCCACGCTAGCCGCACCGACACCGTTTCAGGGTTTCCATTAATATTTTCTAATTTCGACAGAGGCATGGGACTCAGCTTGGACTGTTCATATAGTCTCTCCAATGAAATAGCAGGTGAGTCAGTCCGCTAAACTTTTAACGGGAGCCAACATGAATACTGCCTGTTGCCTCTGTGATTTGTTTACATTGTGTCTCCAGGGGAATATATGAAGCTCTCAACGAATTAACAAATATTCATCCAGCTGTTGGTTTTTATTTATTTGTCTCAATTTTATAGGGTTTCTGGGATAAGGATTTTCTAGCATTAGAGGCACATTTGTTGTCATCCAGGTAATAGCAGGTTTTTTTCCCCATATAACTTGTCCAAATTGGCTCATTAGTCGTAAACCATTGAAGAATGACTGGTATGCACTGGTTCACATATCTTGAATGTTAACCAGAGTAGATTGTGCTCAGATAAGAGATTGCTGCTGAATGTGGCCTTGCTGAAATTCTTGCTATTGTTGTTTATTCTTTTGTAGTATTAAAAAAAATCACTGGATAAAAGAAAATCTCTAAATTTACCAGTATTATTGTTTTAACAAAAAGATCTACAGAGAATACAAACATGCCAGTTTCATATGAAGTGACAAGAAATGATTTGCTACAACCTTACATTGGAACATTGTTTAACTTTTGATTTATTAGTGACATGTCCTATTAGCCTGTAGTCCTCTGAGATGCAGCTGGATTGTGCTCAGCCTTCCCAGACTACTCTTAAAACATTTGGCCCGAGGCTGCTAGGGTGATGCCCCATCTGTTTTGGAGAAGCAACAGGCCACATTTTACAAACCAAAAAAAGCAGCCTTTAAAATTCCGCCCTTTTCCTCACAGTGGCCCTTTACTGTGGTGTTTTAAATGCATGCCCTTTGAAAATACAGGCACCAGGGTGTAGTTTGGTAACAAATATAGTAATCAACATGGGTGGTTTGCCTCTATTTTTGTTTTCATCATTTGCAATGTCGTGGTGAGTTTAATTTATTGCTAATGCAAGTTTTTGACATAAGATTGGATCCTTGCCAGAATCTGTCTAAATCATTTTTGCATATGAGATTTCAAAATATTGGTCATATTTTCTCAGAATAAAATAGCAGAATAAGATAAAATTATGTTTGTATTCACTTACTGTCATTTATGTTGCAGATGCAATGTGTAATGCTTTAAAAAATACCCTGGGTGATTCATAAACTAACCAGACAGTAGCCACAGCTAGTGAATTCATTTATTTACATCAACATGTTGACATAATTTAAAATAGGGCATATGTTTCAAATATTGTTTTTACATTAATTACACATGTAATATCTTAAATACATTACTAGTTGCAACCCTAACCCTCTCAACTTTTAAAAAGACTTAGCCATATAGTCATACTTGTCATAACACAGTTATTCAAGTTTTCCCCTCTCACCTCAGAATGGTGTCTTGCTTTTCTCTGCTGCTTACCACTGCTTGTGTTTAAACTAGAGCTGCTTTGTAAAGTAGCCGTGTGTCACAAGATGCCATAAAAGCTGAACAGATGAATGCCATAAAGAACTAAACCAGACTCACCTTCACACAACCCAATCTGATTTATCCTAATATTAAATTAGAACTTTCTCTGGTTAAATTTACCAACGTTTCTGACAATTAAAAGCCCTAAAAGGATTATTAATGTTCTGTGGAGCCATTTAGTGTACTAGCGACATGGAGATGCTATTGTGTAGAAGCTATTTTTTTAAATATTTTTTTTCATCAGGGTGTGTAGTTAGGTATTTGTGGAAAACAGACTAGTTAATATCTTTTCTTACAATAGCAACAAACTCAAATTAATATTTAACCTCACAGTTTCTCAGGCTTTTCATCATTAGCATGAATGAGTGATCATGCATGTTTGGGGAAATGTGTGTTTTCTCAGTAGGAGCTGCCTTTGCTCTAATGTGGGTGTGTGCGATCATAAAACCTATTACCGGTTGCTGCAAGCGGTTATGAATCAAAAGTGAGCTAATGTTCTTCTTGTTGACCTATTCTCGTCTACTCACTTACTACATAAATGTGTCTCTGCTTCTGCTCTTGGATGGAAACCCCTCTGAAAATAGATAGGAAAACTTAGGCCTGGTGCTTTTGGCTTGTGTTTTTCTTGGCACAAGCAACCATTTTTTCCCCTTTTGCTGTACCATGTTAGCAAGGCATACAATTAAGTGTCATTGGGAGAATAAATAAATACTTTTTAAAAAAGATTGAGAAGAATTAAGACCCTTTTAAGGACACAACTGGGACAGAGAACGCTCTCTGAAGCCTTTCAGTTGGGCTACAGGAATGCTCTTTGTGTCATTGTTGTTGTTGGGATCTAATCCTTTTAAAATCCCTTTTAACCTCATCTGGTCCCAAGATTGACTTCTGTATTCTGACATTAGTTCTTGAGACCTCCACTAATCTAATTTTCTAGGACCTATTCAGCAATGTTGTTTAATCTGCATCATGCACACACAGTAAACTCATAAGATAATGCAAAAATGACTGCAATGCATCAAATTGGCTTGCAAAAACAGACCTTTCAGAACACATAATTATAGGCTTTGTTGTTTGAAAAAGGATCGTGACCTTGAGGTCACAGTGTGTCACAAAATCAAAAGGATTTCAAAGGTAAACAATCTGTTTAAATATTTAGCAGGGAATTTAGGATAAATCATAAATCTAATCATCAATATTAAAGCAGCATTCCCCAACTTTTACACCTTAAAATTATGCTTTTTTGTAAAGTTTTTGCGTCATACTATCAGCTATTATGTTCATTTTCATACCTGTGATAGTGTTGGGGGGTCCCACGTCTGTTTACTGCGCTATACAGTTTTTGTGCTTCGGGTAGCGCCGGAAGTACTGACTGGGTGTTGTTTTACGGCAGAATATGGCAAGCTAAAGGGATAAAAAAGTGAGCGTTCTAAACGCGCGTTATGTCTGCCAAAATGCGCGTCTTGAACGCACATTTTAATGCCAAAGGGGGCAAAAACTCGCGTGTTGTAAAAGCGAGCATTATGTCTTGAACAAGCGTTTTGGTGGACATAATGCGAGTTTAGAACGCACATTTTTTTAATCCCTTTGGCTTGCCATAATTGTATAACGTAGACTCGCTGTAGCAGTGGCAGATTCACCAACGAAAGCTAGAAATCCCTTATCAGAGGAATATAGGAAAAGAAAAGAAGAACGTCATAGAGCAAGAGCAAAGACCAGAGTTATTATTGGGCCGTCTTTTCCTCTCTGGAGAGCTCTTTTAGAAAGAAAGGCATGAACTACGGACTCTAACCTAGCCGTGCTGCTAATGGCTAGGTAAGTAATAAATAATTTCACCGGGGTTATTGTGTTTGGTCGGGCATAAAGTTGTTATACAGCCCTGATAAAACTATTTATTCAATGTGTGGGGGTGGAAAAGTTTGTTTTCGTTGTTTTGCCTGACATCAGAAATGTAAACATGCCTCTTATGCCCGAGTGAGAGATTTAATGTTACGACAGTGACGTTATGCAGCAAGCCTCTAGAGGGCGACAGAGACCATATAACTGCAAAGTTGCGGAATGCTGCTTTAAAGTAACACTAGACCGTTTTCTGCTCCTCCACCCTACTGTTTGAAAGTGGAATTACAACTACCGTAAACAACCCTGCTGCAGTCTGCTGTAGCTAGCGCTAACAATGAGCTAACACTAACATGAGCCAACTAATACTAAAATAAACCACACTGTTGAACAAAAAATATTATTACTTACAAGTCCAGTAGCAACAAAGCCAGGTCACCATCAGTCCATGATTATGTAGCCTGCTTTAGCTCCCTCAGTGTAGGCTGAGTTGACGTTTACTCCGGTTTTAGCTCTTTGCTTGATCTCCAAAGACATTACTCTCTTACTTTTACTTCCAGACTCCACAACAAAACAGCAAATTTCTTTTTCTTCTTCTTGTGCTTTTTATTGACGATCGGCAAACTGAAAATGCTAACCGCTAGCATTACAGCTAACAGCCGTAAAGCAGGTATAAGAGCGCCCCCCTAGAACACCTACCCACTCCACAAAACTGTTAAGTGCGGTTTTTGGTCAGCAGAGGGATGCAGAGTGGTGTCAAATATGAAACTGGTCAAGTTTCTAACTCAACAATCACTGAGATCCATGTTAAAGCTCTAGCTTAAAGTAAAATAAATATATATTTAGTGTTACTTTAAAACAGATATTTTACTTTGATTGCTGCTGATGAGTTCACCATTTGTAAGACCCTCTATATTATGTGACATTTAAAATTGCACAATGGATTTCACTAATGTCCTCCAAGGGAAACATGAATAATATATTTCCTGCTTTATATTTCAGGAAATGGGCTTTTTACTTTGGCCAGGGTTAACATGATTAATACAGAAATCTTCCTCTGGCATAAAGTATTTAGCAAGTTATGAAAGCCACATTGTTCACATATTTGAAAAAGAGCTTTAGTTGCAGACTTCCGTTCCTGTCCCTATTTGCACCCCGCTGACTTTGTTTTGGATGGCAGAAAGGTCCAGGACCTGAACAATTTCTTGGCTAATCTCCCATAATTGGACAATCAGCCCCTATTACACCCATTACATTTGAGCCTGTTGAGCAACAACGATTCATCTCATCAATCCTTAGATCAGTCAGTCTACAGATATAGTTGGTTTATAAGCTCTTAATTTGTTCCTTTATTTTTCTATAAATTTACAAAAAAGCCTATGAACAGTAGCCACATTAGGTTTTTTCAACACGACATTGTAAACGTAAAAATACCTGCTTGTTAGTTATTTTCTGCTTCCTTTTTCCAGGTCCCCGAGGACTGACTGTTCCCCTGTCAAACATGTGAAGAAGTTCTTATCATGCAGACGTTCTCATTTACAAGCAGCGAGGAACTGGGCTTGTTAAAGATCCACACAGATCCTGGCAGAGTTCATCAACAGGAAAGCCCAAAATAAATCAGAAAACTAAAGTCTATGTGTGTGATATATTTTCTCCCCGGACACAAGCTGAAGACACACTGTGCTGCCGCGAAACACTCGGCACCGTTAAAACAAGCCAGTCCTCATGTCATGTGGGTTCATTATAGAAAAAGGCCCATATTACCCTCACTGGTGTCACCTGTTTTCACGTCGCCATGGATCGGAATAAGCGCAACTCTATCGCTGGGTTCCCTACATGGCCCGAACGCCTCAATGACGACAGAGATGGTACTGGAGGGGTAGGAAACTGTGAGATGGGACCATCTTCACCGGTTAGTTTTGTTGATTTTTTATTGAAAAAGTACACAAAAAGTGAAGTTACATTGAATAAAGTTGCATTTATTGATATTTAAAGATTAAACACACAAACACATCCTTCAGATAAAGAAATTGTTTTTCCCAGTTTTCACCAGTTGTTGGTTCTTGCTTTATCCAGGTGGGCAGGGTGTGTCCGTCCTCCTACAGAGCCCTCATCAGTGCCTTCTCCTGTCTAACACGCCTAGATGACTTCGCCTGTGAGTGGATCGGCTCTGGGTTTTTCTCAGATGTCTTCAAGGTGGGTGGAGAAAACATGTTACTTCTCAAGTTTCTTATGATTGATGTTGTTTTTGTTCCTCCTTTCTTTTTCAATACACTTTTAAAGGTCTCATTTATGGAGAAACCATGTGATACTTGTTCTTTTTGAAATGCAATTGGTCACTCTGAGTCGCATATGCATGTTAAATGTCAGAAATTTCTTTAAAGTAACAGTGAGCAATTTCCTTCTCCTTCGCCCTACTGGTTGAAAGTGAAATTACAACTGTCGTAAACAACCCTGCTGTAGCTAGCGCTAACGATGAGCTAACACTAACATGAGCCAACTAATACTAAAATAAACCATGAAGTAAAAAGATCCACACTGTTGGACAAAAAATATTATTACTTACAAATTCAGTAACAACAACGCTAGGTCACCATCAGTTAGCCCCGCCCATCTTGGATTGTGACAGCAGGAGGCTGTGTTGATTTTGGTGCCAGGAGAGAGCAGAGTGCGTCTTGGTTAGTAAAACTAACCATTAACAACTGCACAACATGGCGGAAGATGTTCAGGCTCGTGTTATTTGTAGCAATAAACATCAGTGTTGCTTTTTTTACTCGAGGGAGAAGAGCAAACGAAGGCAGTGAAGGTGTCATGTTGCTGTTAGCCAATCAGAGGCAAGACGTTTGAACATCATGATCATTAACGAGTTAACGCCTCCTATTATTCAGACGTGTAAGCGGCGTGTAAAAAATAGCTGCATTTTACACACAAGCTCCCTTCCAACTGGGACCGATTCTGACGCGAAACAGGAGCGAAAGTGTTCCACACAGCTGATCCCGCGAGGTCACAAAATCACGGGAGAATTGCAACACCACGCGTGATTTCAGAAATCCACACAATAACAAGCAAGGAGGAAGACGGCTGCATGTATCCAAAAAGGTCTGTGGCATATTTTCTGTTCTGTTTACCGCGACTATGGGGGTTTTAACATGAAATGACTTACGTTTGTCTGCATGTGACTTTTATTTTGGACGTTTCCAGATGTTTTACACTGCTTTCGTGTTTGACTTCCTGTCTGGCCCGATCTAAACTGCGGAGTTGTACGTGTTTTGGAAGCATAGCGCATCAAAAATAAACTCAAAACTTAACGATGGCATCCCTTCGCTTCTGGAACGCATCCAAAATGTTACACTTTGATGCTGGTGGAAAGGAAACCATCCACTATAACGGCGGCTAAGTACGTGAAGTACGTTTTGCGATGCTTTCACGTCCGGTGGAAAGGAGGCTTAAGACTTGTAATCCTGTCGTTTTCCACCCACCACTCCTCCAACAAACAAGAAAGCTAAGTGGTTTGGGATTTTGTCAGTGACGCTGTTGAATCTAATGTAGTTTTCCATTTGATCTGATCTTGTCAAGTTGATTTGCTTGGTCTGTCAAAGGCTGATTGTGGGTTACGTTCAATAACTGGTTGTGGTTTGACATTTTTAGGTCAAGTTAGACCTCACTCAAACACCCCCCACCCTCAGGGCTTGTGACTGCTGGTCAGAGTTGCACTTTTCTCATCACCCGTTTAAATACACAAATGCATATTTATTTCTTGTTTGTTGTAATACTAGGACCACGATCTTAGAGGGATATTTTGGACTTAGTTATTTTGAGTTGCAAACGTGTGTCAGATATCAAACTATTTGCTGTGAAATTTATTGGCAGTTTTTCAGGAATATTTTTGCGTAAATAAATTATTCCAGCAATATAATGACCAGACTGATGTTGTGTGTTTCTAAAAAGTTGTGGAGGGTTTTTCAGTCTTTCCTGATAAGATATCTGATAAAGTAGAGTTGGAACCAGCTCTGTTTTATCGTGCATGTTCTGCTCCGTTCCTTTGCATTCATGTTTTATGACCGATTTATTACAAGCAGATAAACCATTAACTTTGGTGTTTGTTGGTTTAGATAAACGATGTTCAGCTCTTTCATGGTTTGATGAACTGGTTTGACTTTGTCCCGTCACGGGGATTGGCTGCTCGCTGTTACAGTGTTGACAAGTGACGGCTAATGTTTAAAATATGTTCCTGTGATTATCACTTAATTTTTATTAGCACCATCCCGTTTGTCATAAGTGCTTTGTTTATTCTAACCTCATTGTGTCCTCTCTTTAGCAGCTGTCAAAAGCACGTGTTGGGCTATATAAAAACACAGCTGACATGAGCCAGAGTGACACTAATAGGCAGTAGCTTAGACGTTCACTTAAGTGTTTTTAGTGCTTTATGTTTAATGCATGTGAAAGTGAGAGAGATAAGTTTATCTGCATATTTCATCCTGCGTCTGTTTTTTTTTCTTGGTCTAGATGCAAAGGCTTTATGATCCATATCGTGTTCAGACAGACTTTATAGTTTAGTTACTAGCACAAATACCCCCAACGTGCTATTAAATATATGTACCACCTCAGACTCGTGGGAAATTCCTGTGCTTTGATTCCTGTAAGAAAAGAATCTGCATCTTGACAGGAAAGTAAATTCAAAGGTGAGGACAGTGCACCGGGCTTCAAGGAGAATGATGAAAATGAAAAAGCGGTGAAAACAATGAGAGAAGCCGCGGCTCAAAGAGGGGGTAAACTGTGGCGGGAATGCTTTCTGTTGTGAGAACTCTGTTGAAGGAGGTGAAAATGGGGGAGTTTAGACGGGGTTTTTGATGTCCAATGAGTACAAAGGAAGGTATGGACAAGGGATGTAGAGTAGGAGAAGAGGAGAAGAGGTTGGTTGGATCTTTGGACTCAAGAGATGAACAAGAGTTAAAAAAAGGGTTAGGTTTTCCTTCAGAGGTGGGGGTAGGCATCAGAGGAAGATGGAGAAGAAAGATATTACTGCTACCACTGCAGGGAATGATTAGGATTGGGCACGACGGCTTGTTTGAAGTCGCAGCATGGAGGAGAAAAGAGGGGGATCAGGAACACGCACATGGGGGGGATGTGAAGAGTGAGGAATTGGGGGTCGGAGGAGGATAGACGGATGTGGGGGAGGAGGCCTTTAGAGGAGTGGCCATCTGTTGTTTCTGCTGTCCTGTGGTGGAGACTGACGCCTCTTATTGCCCCCCCCCCTCTTTGAACTTGAACAGAGAGATTTTTGTCTTCGTTTGAGTCTCTGAGACGTGCATCATCTAAATCCATGAACTCTGTGATCATGTAGGTAACGGTGACGATCCTGTGCCACATTTTCACATACCTCAGTGTCTGTCTGTGCATTATGAGTGCTGCCTGTGCAATCTATTCTGACTTTGTGAGCCGTCAGTTCCACTTCACGCAGTAAATGATGCCACTTATTGTCATTGTGGCTGCGTTTAAGGAAGACACTAAATAAAAGAGCATTGTTTAAAGATGTCAACATGGCTTGCAGCTTTTGTAGTCAATCTAGGGCTGTTTGTACACAAAACTTTTATTTATCCATTATTTTCATAAATCCGTAAATAGTTCATCTGAGAATCACTTTAGCAGCGCTGAAACCTCTCGTGTCTTTTGTGCAGTGAGGCATGAGATGGCCACAGTGATGATTTACATGTCAAATCTGCATTATCACAAATGAGAAGAACAGTGAGCGGCTCGGCTTTGCATTTATTTTGTGGGATCTTTGAATAATTTCTAGCAGCTAGCTTCTTATCTGAAGCTATGGGGACAGGGGAGGATCGGTGCGCTGGATTAACTTCATCTTGATCTAAATATGTTGCTGCTTCCAGGAAATGAGCTAGCACATGTAGGTAGATAAACGCCTCTGTCTGCAGCAGCAAGCGTTTTGTCTGCTGCCTATTTGCCTGCGTTCATGTGAACGAATGAGCAGTTCTTGTGAAATAATGCGACAGCTCTGAAACCTGTGGTTTGATGATGTTTGGTGACCGTACTATTAAAAAAACACAAGGCGTTGGGGCAACCCAAAGAAACCGTGACGCTGTAGAAGATTTAATATGACAAAATGATGATTTTTGTCCATTGTTTATATGTGTATTAAACACAAAATACATAAATAGTTCACTTTTTATTGTTTTCACAGCAGGGAATGTCCTGTTTTAACGGTGAACCAGAACATTTTCAGCCTTTCACTGAAGGCACACTTAGATCCTGTCAGTCGTAGTGCTGGTTGGTGATGCCACAACCCAGTGCTCCCACAGCACTACAATATAAAATTGATCATACAGTTTTGAAATGACATATGTGGCTGGCCAGCAGTGACTGACCTCATTTCACTCGTCTGTTTCCTGTGTGATCCCACTCTGTGTCAAATGTTTGCATTCTCACAAAAGTTGTTTTTATTACATGAAGTCTAAGTCCAGAAATGTCTGAACCTTTAAATTATAGTAACGTTAAAGTGACAGTGTGTAGTTTCCTGGCGATAGGGGGCAGTAACTACTTTCAGGGTAGTTTTACACCATATTGTCGTGACTGTCGCTAGTTTAAAAAACATTACAGTAAATGTCACCTGTCGAGCAGAAAGCATGCGACCTCGGCGTGACTCCTCAGACTGATAGTCCTTCAGTTAATTCCATGGAGAGAATGCAATGCTGATGCTAGTCTTCTGGCGGTGTAGGTTCTGGATCTGCTCGGGGTCCTGCGCCTGCCGATGACGTCACTACGGCAATACCACTTGGCCAAAATATATTGCATTGCTTTTTTGATTCTGTTCTTTCACATAGGTTTTGGAAACAGTTTTGTTATTAAAGTCATGTTCCTTTCCACCTAAATGATTTCAAACTTGGTAACGTAACTTCCGTAAGTCATACGTCCAGCCAATCATCTTGTGTGATGTCATCGGGGCCAGCTCACGTAGAAGGAAACATGGCGTCTAATATACCCACCCTGTGTATTTTAGACCCAATTTTTATGGTTACATGTTACGAAGCCACCAATATTTTTCAACCACTGGACATAATTTTATTCATTTTCAACAACATTTCAATGGATATTGCCTGAGATCAATGGTAAAAACTGCACATTGTCACTTTAAGAATACATTTAAGACACATTGTTTTTTGCAAACACTATAATTCAGTAAATATTATTTGCTCTGACTATACTTGAACCGTCTGTTACAGGTACGTCACCGAGCTTCAGACCAAGTTATGGCTTTGAAGATGAACAAACTCAGCAGCAACAGAGCTAACATGCTGAGAGAGGTCCAGCTAATGAACCGGCTTTGTCATCCCAACATACTCAGGTTGGTAACAAATGATTGTCTCATTTATTATAAAAATTAACGTGTTTGAGAAATTGCAGACTTTAAATTTAAACTACAAATAGGAAAAATAATGTGACTTTAAATCCTCTTGGTTATTAATGAGACATCAACTGATCTCTAATGTGAAAGCAGCTAAAGAATGAAATACATTTATTCACATAAATGACTGAAAAGGTGTTTTTTCACTCTCAGCTACCTGTTTTCTTTTACTCTCAGCCTCTACTTTACCTTTATCTCTCCTGCGACCAGGTCTGTGGTTGTGACCTGTTTCCTTTGGGGAGGACTAGCGACCGTATCAAACACAGAGCCTGTTAACAATGAATTTGCTAAACTGCTACTTCCTGTTAGAGTTGCAACTGATGCATAATAGCACCGGTGTCCAACTCTGGTCCTCGAGGCCCCTGCCCAAGCATGTTTTAGAGGTTTATCTGCTTCAACATACCTGATTTTAATCAGTAGATTAACCGGCTTTTGCAGAGCTTGATGACCTGCCGGACAGGTAATTCAACCATGCAGTCAGGTGTGTTGAAGCAGGGAAACGACTAAAACATGCAGGCTGGACCAGTGGACATCGCTGCATTGGAGGCAAAAAGCAAAGAGGACCATTTGAGTCGTTAGGAAAAAGAGGCTCTGAACAGCCATTTGCGATGATCTCATCACTGATCAGTTAGAAAAACAGGCAAAGTTTTGTTCCATGTTAACCTTTTGTAACTAAAGTAACATGGTAGTTGGAATTCCAGTAAGGTGCTGTTTGAAATGCTCTTCATGCCAGACAAAAACAAAAAAAACACAATTTTTGTTTGCTGAGCCCATTTAGCATAGAGCTACTGTGGTCCAGTTTTTCAGATCAATGCATTCCATCAAAGCTGCTAGAACAAATGGTGCCTCTGTGATGCTATAAAAACTAGCAAATGTTTCATTAATTCATATTTTATGACCTACAATTATTTTAAATGTGGCTTTTTGTCAACACTGAACTAAAAAGGAAGTTGGTTCTTTTAGTAAATGTTCAAATTTGTGGAAATTACAATCAGTGCAGAATAACAAACGGTCCAGAGCCGGATTGTTGTGGTTTTCCTTTGTAGAAAACACTTGTTCTGAGCTTCTGGGTGGGAGAGTATGTGTTCAGAACATGCATATACATGCATAAATATCTTTCTGTGTGCATACACACACACACACACACACACGCACACGCGCACATCTTTTTCAATGCCATCTTTGTTGAGCATGCCTTGTGCTGCGTTGAGTGTGTTTCCTTGTGTGAACAAACACACTGTGGAGTCATTGTTTGGTAAAATCCAGCAAGGACCTACAAATTTGACCTTTCCATTGCCTCCAGAGTTATGAGGTCTTCAAAGCAGTTCGTGCACAAAGTTTGTTCATATGTTGCTCTGCAGACACACGCTGTGGCTCTTTGTCGGCGCAGTAAATGGGATTAACTCGTTCAGATCTCAGGGGAACTCTAGATAGCTGCAAAAAAATATGTTGCATTGAGTCCTGCTAATTAAATGTTTGCAGCTTAATAGACTTGAGGGAAATTCACAAGTATCACAGATGGGGGGTGGGTTGCTGAGTTTGAAATTGATAGGCAACAGGAAGAATGCAGGTGAAGCGGATGAGCTGTTATTATTCTCCTGTTAACGGTAATCACCTGTCCGGTCTTGCCCTCTGGAATTTTGAAGTTTGCTGCGCTCTGTTTTTACTCAGAACACAGAAGTATCACATTTTGCTCTGATGTTGACACAAATCTGTTTGTAACAAAACTTTAAAACTACGTTTATTAATCGATTTCCAGTTGAATTCTCTCTAATGTCCTCAGGGGTTAAGGTTGTAGTTTGGGTTCTCAGGTTCTCACCCACAATTAATTCTGCATGTCTGGTATCTTTCTAGGTTTAAGGGAGTGTGTGTCCATGAGGGCCAGCTTCACGCTTTGACGGAGGTAGGAGGAAAACACACACACACTGTTTCACATTAACGTTTTAGAACAAACTAATGATACATCAGATCAAAATGCCCCTGCTAATAAAAGGCACTGCAGTGGCGCAGCTATGTCCTCTCTTTTGTTTTTTCTACCGTTGAGCATAGTTTATGTTCCTACTATTCTTAGGCAAACGTCATCCATGTTCACAACACTTTGGCACAAATCCCTGTAATTGTAGAAAACCCAAAGTACTGAATGTCCTCAAGTGTGCATAACACTTTGGCCGTGCATTTGAGGCAGTAAGGAGATAGGAAGAATTTAATATAGGAGATATCCTGAATAGTAACAGACACACCAAGAAGGTCGCAGAGAGGCGTGCATCAACTTGTGCATCACTTCAAGTGTCAACTTCCTCGTCTTCTGAACGTGTGAACAAAAACACAGAGGAAGCGATTTTATTGTGGTTGTGAAAATCATTAATTAGTTGCTACAGCAGCGAAGTAAAACCTCCAGAATGAAAAAGCAAATGCTGCTAAAGGTTATGGTCTTTTTTTGTATGATGGAGAATTAAAAGAAGCAGAACCATTTTTTTTTACTAGTGTTGTAGCTGCAATGACTGGGTTGGCTCAGAGAGTTAATTTATAGAAGTGCATCTAATAAAGAGTTTCTGTGAGTCACATTAAAATGTTTTGTTTGGTTCATGAGATAATCTGGTAAGAAATACATTTGCACACCTTTTGCCAGTGGGTGGGGTTAGAGTTAGGGTAACCTTATTTCTACTGATGATGAAGACAACAACAACAGCAATAATAATAATAATAATAATAATTACCCCGAACATTCAGATCAATCCAACCCTATACAACTTGGGAACATCAAGTATCTAGGCATCAATATTTCTACCAGGCTGCAAGATTTATTGCAATTAAACCACTGCCTCCTGCTCAAAACGGTACAAGATGATCTCACAAGATGGAATAACATATGCTCTAAATGTTGTCCTATTTTGTAAAATCAAATATTTTCACGCAAGTAAATAAATTAGGAAATTTTCCTTGGATAAAGTGACAAAGTCTGGATTAACAGGAATTTAGCCAGTAGTGATTATTCATGTTTTTATTCAGTTCATTTGTAAGAAAAATGAAAATAAACAAACAAAAAACACGAACATGAACTTTATAGTTAATGTATTACACACACAAACTGGTAAAATGTACAAAAACAAAACAAAGTTGAAGAATAAGAAGAGCTTAAACATAAATAAGTAGACTGAAAAGAAATAAAATAATTAAGCACAACTTTTAACAAGATTAAACTACTTAAAAAGACAAAAAACATAAAATAGTAGTAAATAAAATTCTTGTCTTGCAATAACATATTTTAATAAATATTTACAGATATAATAATAAATAAAGGACAATATTTGTTCTGCATACAACATAAATACTTTAGTTTTCCAAAGATATACTCGCATAGAGACAGAAAAACTACACACATTCATCCCTGATATTTACCATAACACAGATAGCTCAGCAGCTCAGGAGTTTGTCCAGTAATCGGAGGGTTGCAGGATCAATTCTGAAGAATTCTGCTGTTGTGTCCTTGGGCAAGACTGTTCACCCTCCTTGCTGGCTGGTGTTGGTCAGAGGGAGCGTTGGCGCCTGTGTACATTAGCCTCGCTTCTGTCAGCTAGCTGTGGCTATAATGTAGCTCATCACCACCAGTGTGTGTGAATGTGTGTGTGTATGAGTGGATGAATTATTCACTGAAGTGTAAAGAGCGTTGGAGTCCTCTGCCTCTGAAAGGCGCTACACAATCATTTATCGTTTATCCTAAAAGTTTAGTCAAAGGCTTAAGATGATGAGTTTAGTTGATGTTAAAGATGTCAGAAGGCTTCACCCCTCAGCTGTAGGAGGAACACAACTGATGCTCCTAGAGTCACACATGTGTTCCTAATTACACTGTTGTGCTGCACTTTGAATGGACTTATTGTAGCCTCATCTAAGACACACACCAGCTTATTTCCATTGCACACTAGAATGCATCTTAAGAAGTTTACACATTCAAACACACACACAGACACATTGTTACAGAGTGAATCAACCCATTGTGAGACACAGATTACAGTATGAATTAGCATACATAGATGCCGTGTTTGGGCGTGTTTTCGGCGTAAACAGATCCTGTTGTTGTTGTGTCAGTACCAAATGGAGTACAGGGGCTGGTTTAGCTACCTGACCCCCACTGCTGCGTTTACATGCACATCCAAGTCGATCGAGGTCGATCTAAGGTAATAAGCTTGGAGCCTTGATCCTACTTTACATGTAGGTTAGAAAATCAAACTCTCTAATGAAGTTTGTTCCACTCCGGTACAGTAGGTGGTGACATTCGCCCTTTCGCGTTGGCATTCTTCCAGTTAGCTTATAGCAACACAAATATTAAACAGCGCAAGCGGGAGTGAAGCAGATGAAGTTAAAACAGGATACGCACACTAGCAGAAGGAATGGACAACGGCAACGCTGCAGCACAGCTTATTTGGTATGTACTGGACTGTGTTACTTTGTGGCAAAGATATTATCAGAACGCTGCTTCCGCAGTGTCGTCACTTCCGAAAGGCGAGCGTCCAACCCATAGACATGTATATAAACACTAGATGTAGCTCACCTACGCTGTTCGCCAATGGAGTGAGACGTAGCAACGTGGCGGCCATCTTACTTCAGACAGCTGCCCCCTTTCGTAACATTGGTGTCAATGGTGAATGTATTATTTAAATAACTCTTATTTAGTCAATTTTCAACCGATTTTCAAACGGTTTGATTTGTTATAAACGCCAGAGATGTGGCTGTGAAATATGACGGATTTGGCCCGTTAATTTAAAAATGTGCAAGTGTGTCGTCTCAAGCCTATGTGTTATAAGGTTTGTAATAATGCAACCTGCTTGAAAATCATCAAGTTAAGAGTGTTCTTGTTTAAGCTGTTCACTCACCTTCCATCTGCTACCATTGAGAGCGGGGCGCCTGCTGTCTGAAGTAAGATGGCCGCCATTTAGCTATGCCCTTGACTCCCGCTTTCACCATCTAGTGCTTATACACATGTCTATGGTCCAACCAGTCACAGCTTGGCGGAGCCGTTTACATGCTGATGAAGTCAGTTTCCTATCTGGGTGCTTCAGCACGATTAAAACCAGTTCGCCTTCAGCAAGCCTAACGCGTTTACATGCATTTAAAAGAAACAGCGTTGGTCTATTTAGGGCAATAGTTAGATGTTCTGGTGTACATATAAACGCACTGACGCTGAGCTCAGAGGAAACTTGGAATAAAGTTACTTCATCGCCCCAAGTTACATCAAGGAACTCATTAACTAACACACAGACACATGTGAAGACGAGGAAGTGCGCTGCCTTCAAAGTAAACCTTTAACATTTTTGTTAAAGATGTCATTACCGACAGATACGGTAAGGATTAAACTAAAAACAGAAGTGTCAGGTTCTGTGTTGTCTCTGATTGATTTAGGGTTACGTTTCCTTGTAAAGTCTCATCAGACACATTTTTCTGCTTGCTGGTACCAGAACAGCTCCAACCCTCAAGAATTTAGCATTCTTAACATTTACACATCTCCTCTGAGGGCTCTGGAGAGGTAAAATGATCTGAAGCATGATGCCTTGTTCTGGTTGAGCTCAGCTTCACTTTATTGCATCTTGCTTCCTCAATCACACTCGGGGCAAACGGTGAGTCACGACCCACGGCGGGATTACTGTTGGAAGCAGCAAACAAGGATTCTTTGTTCAACTCTTTCCAGGGGTCTTAGCCTGAATCGCCAACGGTGCAGCAGAGCAACGTTTATCACCTGGCATATGTTTCTTATTTCCTTTTCTCTCCACATTGTGATGGTGAGGTGCTTAAATGACCCAAACACTTATTACTGTGGTGCATCTGTAGCTCTGTGTAATAGATAAAGCAGATTCCTGGGGAATAATAAGAGACATTTTTGAATACAAATTTATTTCTACATTTAGTTGACACAGCAGGTGTACTTCTCTCCCAAACCTTAGAATTTGCATTTTAAGCCAGGCTCAGGCTGCGGTAGTCGCACAGTCTTATCAGTGAAACAGTAAAATTTGTCCTCTGGTTCTTGAAGTTGGGTCATTCCGAGTCAGATTCTGCCTCAATATCTTATAACATATTATTAAAATGAAATGAAATTATTCATAAGGATGTAAGGTGTGTGATGTGAGGACAGGAATTAAGTTCTTATCGTTTATGTTGTGTTTTATTGAAATAGGAGATAATAAACAAGTAAAAAAGTAGTTTGGCAGATTTACCTTTGTGCAACGAGACAGTATTTTTTACCTGTAGTAAAGGATACAACTGGTTAATCAGTTTCTTTTCATCTAAATGGTACCTGTTGGTCATGCAAACCAACATCAATTGGGCTGTTTGACCTTTTTCTTCTAAATGTACCAAAAAATTATGCAAATAGTTCTTTGTGATCTCTGTGCACGATTGCAAACCTGCAGCCTCCACCTGTTTCCTTCTTTCTAGAGACATTTTTGGCTAAAGAAACAAATATCTCGTGCAAATTTGCATTCTTTTTCTGACACGCTCCTGCTTATCATACATTTTTTTGCATAACTTTTTTTTTGCACGGCAAGTTCTCCAAATAGCCTCTCCTATCATATTTCAGGATCTCTTGAATAACATGAGGGGATGTGTATGGTTTCTTTCGTTGAAGTGACAGATGATCTTGTTAGTGTCGTTTAAAAGTCTGACTTTTAATTCCAGTCTGCATTCACACGTAAAGATAAAGTCAGAGTTGAAATAAACGTAAATGGCAGCATTGAGGACCCTCTCCCTGCACCACCAACAGCCCCCTCCTAATCTTTGCTCTAATTTTGTGCCCGTCAATCATACTAGTTACCGCAGATAGACCAGAACATCTCTTTACTCCCTGTCAGCTTCCTCTAGTTAACTACTGTTGCTCATGATGTGTGACATGGGATTAGTGTGTTGGCGTGTTTAATCGCCAACAGGAAGGTCAGAGAGGTTCTTAAGGATCAAAGCTGACAAAACGATGTCTCCACTTGGTCAAACAATCCACGTATAAGATAAATCTGTTCTATTAGGCCATCGCAGACTACAGAATTTCAGATTTGTTCATTTTTCAGGATGTTACACTCACCTGCTGCTTTGCTTCCATGTCAGACTGATGTGAAGTGTTTGGTGTGTTTCTCTTTCTCTAGTACATCAACGGTGGAAACCTGGAGCAACTTCTAGACAGCAACAAGCACCTGAGCTGGCTCACCCGGGTGAAACTATCCTGTGATATTGCCAGCGGTGTGGCTTACCTGCACTCCAAAGGCATATTCCACCGGGACCTGAACTCCAAGGTTAGCTGAACTAATTAGGAGGAGAAATTAGAGCAAAAGTACATTAAAAAAAAACCCTGGTCTGTACCATGCAACCTCGGATGAAGAAAACATGTTATATAATTAATTTTGTCATATTTAAACAATAACGAGCCAAAATGCAGAAGCAGAGTGTAAAAACATGACATCTTTGTAGCCGTGATGACTTAAAGAGAGCACGTTTAAGAGTGGTGTCAATTCTTTCTTTGCCTAAGGGGCTTGAACTCATTCTGGAAGCATTAAAGGAGTCGTTTTCTGGAGTGAGCGGTTGCTGTGAACGGACTTTTAGGACATCCATCAAACATTTTAGGACAGTCCATTATCATGCTGAATAAATTTGCTGAGTTCCCCCAGATGTCCTAACCTCATCTCTAAGGCTGAGCCTGGCCGCCCTACGGAGGAAGCTCATTTTGGTCGCTTATATCCGGGATCTCCTTCTTTTGGTCACGATCCACATCTCATGGTGAGGGTTGGAATGCTCCGTCTTTACTACAACAGACTGGAGCAGCACAATCCATTACTGATTAATAAAACCCGGACCGGTTGGTCCTTCTCCTGCTCCGTTTTACCCTCGCTTAAGAACAAGGCACTAGGATACGTGAACTCCTCAACTGAAGACAAAGACTTATTCCCAACCTGGAGGGAGCATCCCACATTTTCTGGAGACCAAGTGGAAACATACACATCTCCACTTCAACTTTAGAGCCATCAAATACACACACATGGCATTAGATGAGTCATCTTTTAGAAGTAGGAAGTCTGCTGACTAATCATATGCATTGCTTATTGCTTTAGACTTAGTGATACAAACCAATGCCTTTGTATATAATTAAATATGACAACACATCACACCCCCCTGATGTTCTGCAGCCACAGGACCAGAGCACCTTGCAGCCATATTTGAGTCGACCTTGAGAACTCAGGAATTTCAGAGATAAACATGAAGGCGTTTGTCCCACAAGCTTGGCTCAAATCTGTAGAAAATCTACAAACGGTGGTCCAGTCAACGTCCAACCCTCACCCAGATGGACGTTGCGTGGTGGGAAGTGATAAAAACTTTGCTAACATCCTGCAAGCCTCGGCGATCAGAAGCAGCACCATAAAAACAGTTTACCACTTAATATGTTTCCTTTGCCCTTTAGTGTCCATTGAAAGGTTTATCAGCTGTTTGTCAGGTGTTTGGGGTTTTGTAAAAGTTAGATGAAATAATGAAATACCCTAAAAATGTGACGTGAGACTAAAACAAGAGTAACTAAACTCTATAAGAGGTGCTCAGTGCTTTGTGGATTCCAGTTTCACGTCAACAGTAGATTATTTACGAGTCGGCTGAAGAGGAAGCACCTGAACTTGTAACGCACACTGTACTGATAATAACTAAATAGGAAGTACAGGTGCGGCTGATGATGCTCGGCCGCATTATGGTTTGTCTTTTTTGATCCGCCTGTGTTGCAACTTCCTCAAGTAGCCATTTCTGTTTATGGTTTTCTGTCTCCACAGAACTGCTTAATAAAATGTGACGAGAACAGCTACACAGCGGTGGTGGGCGACTTCGGCCTGGCTGAGAAGATCCCCACCAACCTGTAAGGAGTATTATCAGTAGAACAATCACAACAAGAAGTGGGAGCTTTTCTTTCTCCTTGTTCTGCTCCTGTTGTGGTGTTAGGCTGACTCTAAAATGTGTGTAAATATGTGCTGAATAGTTTTGAAACCTCTGCCAGTCACTGATGTCTCCACCAGAGGAAAGAAAGAGGCAGAATGTTAAACAGGTGACTGAAACGGAAGGACAGGACAGACGTGTAACTCTGGGCACGACTCGTTTTAGAGCTAGTGATTCTTGTTTCTGGTGCTTATCTTCCCCCTTCTGGCTAAAAATCAACTAGTGCCTCTTAAAAAAAACATTCATCTTCCTTCCGCTTCATTTATAGACAAGACTGTCGGTATTTTTGATTTAGATGAACTAGCTTCCTGGGATGTCAGAAATACAGTTTAAATGTCATTTTATTGTCTATAAATCAGGTTTTAGGAATTTAACGTCTCCATCTCCTCTTCATTTTTTCACTTTAGCTCTTACAACAAACTTGCTTAAATGCATTCCTCCTCCTCTTCCTCCTCCTCATACCAGGGTTATTTATTAACACACAGGTCAGGCACTTGCATTAAAAGCCGCCTCTACAGTCCACTTTATTCTTTTGCTTGTGTTGTGATAGCAGGAGGATCCCATCAGCCCCTGAGTTTAATTTCAAATCTGCAGCAGGGCTAAAAGAGGAGGGCAAAAACTGTTTTTGTTTTCTAAAATGATCATAAAATTACAAAATTACACCTGTTTTGTTAAAAAAAAAAGCCCAGTTGTAATCTGAAGGAAACAAAAGATTAACATTACTTATGATAATCTTCTTATTTTATTTGGCACTGGAGTTACAAAAGATATTGTAGATTTGAATGTGTATTTGTGTTTGTTTAGTGCTGAAGGAGAGAAGCTCTCAGTGGTCGGTTCTCCTTTCTGGATGGCTCCTGAGGTGCTGAGAGATGAACCCTACAACGAGAAGGTAAAGTCACTTCCTTAGAAATGTTTGATTTAGTTTTTATTCCATTTGAATTCATCTTTTGAGAAAATTAGGATTCAAATGTCTCAATTTCCTTTTCTATCTGCAAGAGAGTTATTTACTTTCAGACAAACAGATTTTAGTGTTTGAGTCTGTTTGTGTGCTCTTGTTTTCCAGGCTGACGTTTTCTCTTACGGAATAATCTTGTGTGAAATCATTGCAAGGATCCAGGCCGACCCGGACTTCCTTCCTCGCACAGAGGTAACTAACAGCTCATCTCCCTTTCACCTCTTTCCACCACCTGACCTCCTAATACTCCGTCTGCATGTTTGCAGTGTAAACAGACTGATCCTGTTAGCGTCTTATCGGCTACACTTGAAAGTATTCCCACACAGAAAAGAACAGGGAAGGGATGCTTTAATGTTTGTCATCGTTGTGTTACACTCAAAGCTCTCTTAATCTAATTTGGCTTTCCATATAGTATCGTGCAAAAGTCTTGCATCTTTCCTTTCCTCCTTATATAAGGAGAGTTTCTCAAGTGATAAATAACCTTTTAGGTTTTGCACTTTTTAACAGATGCAATTAAACACATAAGCTAGTGCAAACAGCATTCTCGAGAGAGTTTTCAAAATGTTTTGAAGCGTTTGCAGTGACTCTCGGTTCCCTTGTTTGAGTTGCAGGGGGGTCACCGTCATTTGTTCAAATACTTAAGATTTTACAAGGTGCTTTTGGAACTTTTTCTCAAACAAGTTTCAGCAACAAAATTGAAAGATACATGTTTGGGAGGTGTTGGTGACCAAATTGCAAGTCAATTGCAAACATATTCAAAGACAGTTAATTCATGGATATGCATGCATGTACATCAGATCCCCCACGTTTAGTGTGATTTAACCTGGAAGTTTCAGTATTTTATCACACTTTTGTGTCTCCAGCTAGTCGACAACAATCACTGCCCAGTGAGATTTTGACATTAGGAAAAAATGTGTCTTTATTCTAGGTTCTTTTTTTACGCCAGGATGACTTGTGTCATGTCATTTGAAGTAACATAGCAGTTTCCTACTCCTTCGCACTACTGGTTGAAAGTGGAGTTACAACTGCAGCCTGCTGTAGCTAGCGCTAACAACAAGCTAACACTAACATGAGCCAACTGATACTAAAATAAACCACAAAACAAAAAGATCCACACTGTTGGACAACAAATATTATTACTTACAAGTCCAGTAGCAACAAAGCCAGGTCACCATCAGTCTGTGATTTTGTAGCCTCCTTTAGCTCCTTCAAACTAGCGTCGGCCACGCCGATGTTCACTCTGGTTTTAGCTCTTTGCTTCTCCTCCAAAGACATTACTCTGTTACTTTTACTTCCAGGCTCTGACATGATGACAACAGGAAAGTAAACTTCTTCTTTTTCTTCTTCTTGTGCTTTTTATTGACGATCTGTGAACTGAAAATGCTAACCGCTAGCATACAGCTAACGACCGTAAAGCAGCTATAAGAGCGCCCCCTAGAACACCTACCCGCTCCACAAAACTATCTAGTGCAGTTTTTGGTCAGCAGAGAGCTGCAGAGTGGTGTCAGTTATGAAACTGGTCAAGTTTCTAACTCAACAATCACTGAAATCAATGTTAAAAAAAACTATCTGTTGTTACTTTAAGAATCCACTCCTCTGCAGAAATGACCAGTTGCAAAAACTGAACTGAGATTCAAATGTTGCAGAGCAACTGCAAAAGATTGCTTTAAGAATTCCAAGAAAGTCAACTTCTTCTAAAGCAAAATAAAAAAAAACCAGAAGTGACTCAAGTCTTTAGCACGGCGCTGTTTTCTACATAATGTTTTTTCCAAATTAAACTCTGTCATCTGTTGTATTTGCTGCATTTCTCAAACATGTTAGCTTATTTGGTAACATGAAGTTATGCACAGTTTGAATTGTTCGACGTCAAAACTGAGCCAGCACAAAATCATCAACCAAATTAGCCGATCGGAGGGATGATCCTTTGCATCCTAGCGCAGATTGCACCTTTAAGTCGGGTTTAGACGTAAATCCGAGCTAGAAATAAGTTGCTGGTTATTTGTCTTTGATAGCCTGCAGGCATATTGGAACAATGTCAGAGGGATTAGTTCGACATGAAACTGGCTTTGGCAGTGGAGTTACGCTATGTCAAACATCTAATGAAGCATGTCTATATTTAGTTTTATCCCTCCTTTATGATGTTTCCTGTGTGTTTTTCGCGTGTCGTGTATTAAACCTCTTGCTCTTCTCACCTCGTCCTGTGGTGCAGAACTTCGGCCTGGACTATCACACGTTCCAGCACATGGTTGGAGACTGTCCGCCTGACTTCCTCCAGCTGGCCTTCAACTGCTGCAATGTGAGTTCATCATCCTGCCGTCCAAACCGTCTGTGTCAAATCAGAAATTACGATTTGTTCCTGAAATCCAGCAGCTGCTGTTGGCTTGTGGGAAAATTGGGTTGAGTGCAAAAGCAGACGAGGAGATTTAAATATCCTTCTAAAAAGACTTTTTTTTAATCTTGGAGGTATGTTCAGGGGTTTCTGGATTTGCTTTTTAATTTCTTAATCAACTTTTGTTAAGAAATAAAGGAGCAATCTGCTTATCTGACTAATCTGATTTAGCTTTTGGGGTTTCTGTTCTCTCTGGTCTGGACCACCTACTTGTCAGATTCAAGTTAATGATCCAAGAATAAATGAAGTTATTATTCAAACATGTCATTTTTTTCTGCTTTAGGTTTTCTTCTTACATGACGTTGATTAAACTGGTTTCCTCTTCCTCCGTGTTTGCTGATTTTAATTACACCCACAGAGGATCGGGGCATTAACGATATCGAAGCTCCCTGCTGATTGATCCTTTAAAGTCTCTTTTATCTCCTCTGATCCATGTCTTTTGTCCTGCTTTCATCATCCCCGTCTCCCTCCTCCTTCCTCTTTATTCTTCTTAATTATCAAAAACATTTGGGACTTGTGCGTTTAATTTGTGTCTTTGTGTTTTCCCAAAGCAATGGTATCTAATAGAGAACCGATCTGATCCTGGATCAGATCAATCCCTTTTGACCCTAAAATTAAAGTTCCAAACATAAAAAATCACATTTCTCTGGACACAATAGTTTCTTATTGTCTGGTTCTGGTTGTCACCTCATTAGAAACTGTAGCGAACTGCGTTTAGTTGGCGCTTTTACGGTTTTGTTGACCACCCAGTGAGTATTCTACACCACAAGCTGCTTCACACACACATTCACACTCCCATTAGCAGACCAGGGGACACGTGGGTTTGGTGTTTTGTCCAAAAACACTTCAAGTTGTAATGGAAGGAGCTGAAACTGACAGCCTTCCTGGTGTCATCTAAAAGCTCACTCGTGATTTAAGAAGTTTTCTATGCAGCCTGTAATTGTGCTGTACTCTGTAGTACTTTGTATTTAGTGTATTTTTCTCCATTTTGTTGTGATTTTCCATCACCTTGTTTTTAAATAGCTTTTTTATTCTAAACAAATACAGAAAAATACTGGAAAATGAGTTACCTGATAAAAGTTTATTATAAAAACAAAAAGAGAATATTTTGATTTGAAAATAGAGGAAAATGATATTTAACCCCTCTAAATACATAAAAGTATTAGAGAGGTCATAGTTCTTAATATATCTGCATTTTTCTCCTCTTCAGATGGATCCCAAACTCCGTCCATCATTCCCAGACATCGTCCGGCAGCTGGATGAGATTTTTGCTCGCCTTAAAGTTGTAGAGATGGAACACGAGTGCAGCGAGGACGAGAAGAAAACGATACCTAAAGGTAGCCACACTCATACTGGTTATGGTCAGAGTGACCAGTGGCGCCTGTGCGCTGCTGCCTCGCCTCTGTCAGTGTGCCCCAGGGCAGCTGTGGCTACATTGTAGCTCATCACCACTAGTGTGTGAATGTGTGTGTGAATGGATGAATGATACACTGTAGTGTAAAGCACTTTGGAGTCCTCTAACTCTGAAAGGCACTGGATTATCAGCTGTTGATTGTTACGTCAGGGACCACACCTCCCTCTTTCCCTCGGTCCTTCTTCTCTCTTTGCTGATATTATCACCGTTTCCTGAGGCCAAAATTCCTCATGGCAGGAAAAATTCGTGTTTCATAACCGAAACTTCTGGAGTATTTTTTTCAGAGGCATTTTCTGTTCTTGGTAATGACATGGTCAGATATTTCCTGCAACAAATGGATGCAGAAAGGTGATATTGCATTCAGAAGATAAGAATGTGAACGCTTGTCTCATCTTTACTAGACAACATACATGGTTCAGATTTTATTCTTAAAAGGTACACAAGGTTTTGTTTGTGTAAACATGCGAATTAAAGATTTTGATTTTTTTCCTGCTGCTGAATTTCTAATTCCAAACATCTCATAATAAATGTTTAAAGTCAAGGTTTAAGTGAATCTTGCTGCTTTTTAAATACAGAAATTAGCCTGCACTGCCACCTAGTGGTGGTATGGATATTACTTTGCATTTTGACTGTTTAGTAATACATAAATCATGCTTGTATTTTGATATTTATTCATGTAATTTGTGTGTAAAGCAGTCACAACAATTCCAGTTTCTATGTTTAAGGTGAGAAGCTCCAGGGCTTCAAGCGACTGAATCCTCTCGGCTGCCAAAATGATAAAATCCCTCCGAAATCCCCTCGCCCCAGAAGAAACATCTGGCTCAGCCGCAGCCAATCGGACATCTTCTCCTGCAAACCAGGAAGAAAAATCAATGTCCAGGACCCTTACTACAACCCCCCCACCTCTTGCACGACCCCCAAAACTCGCAAGATCAACCCTTTCATTGCTCGAGAGGATCTGTGTGGGGGAAAGATCAAGTTCTACGACGTTCCCAGCAAGTCGGTCTTCTCTCTGGTGTTTGACCTGCACTCGCCTCCAGGAAGCGCGTTCAGTCACCACCCGTCTCTTAATGGACCTGGAGGATCTCAACAGGAGGCGTCTTTTTACTGGCAGCAGCTGCCAGGGAGGCAGTGTCACTCCTTACCGGTGTCGCCACAGCTACCCCGCTCTGAGATCTGCTACCTTGCCGCCGCTGTCGGCTCCAGTAACAACGGTTCCGTCACCTGCACGTCCAATCAGCTCTCCGTCACGCTTCCAGGTAATCTCACTGAGTTTTCCACATTTTACATCTAACAGCTCATTTCGTCTTATAGAACAAAAAAATAAATCCCAAAAGAATATTGACGTTAAAAATGAGGCCTGTTTTTCTTCTTATGTGGATGAAGAACACTGATAGAAACACAATCTTTGTGATAGGACTCATTTTTAGCTAGAACAATATGACTGCAGTTGGTAATGCAGTAATGAACTGCATGTTCTGAACGTCTGAAATAGTTTGTTTTAAGCGTCTGATAACAGTAAATTAAGGATTTATTTAAAGATCTCGTTCTCTGAGAAAATGTGTGATACTTGTTCTTATTGAAATAAGATTCCTCACTCTGAGTTGCACATCACAGTCATATATAGGGGTACGGAAAGGGTACACTGTTGTGATCCTTGGTACAAAAACGACATTAACCCAGTCTAAGGACAAATATTGGACCTCAGAGAACCTATCTGTATCTTTTTTACTGTCTGAAAGGTACATAAATGTTTCTTAGTATTAAAAACTAACCCTAACCTCCAGTTAAACAAACACAATGGTACCTTTGAGGGTACCACCCCAGTGACAAGACATTGTCCCCCTAAAGGTACAATTCTGTACTTTAATTTCTGAGTTGCACATGCATGCTGAACGTGAACCTTTTCTTCAACCCTCATCGCCTGCATTAACCGAAATAGACGGGAAAATGATCAGGTCAGAAAAAGCCAGTCTCTTCTACATCACAGGGAAAATGGGCATTCATGGCCCCGCCCACCTTGGCTTGGGACTACCCATGGGAAGGAGAAAGCAGAGCCATCTTGGCTAGTAGAAGCTAACCATTAGCATTAGCAACTCCACAACATGTTGGAACACATTCAGGCTTGTGTTAGTTTTGGAGAAGAGCGAACGAAGGCAGCAGAAGAGTTGCGTTGCTGTCAGCCAATCAGAGGCGAGATGTTTGCATATCATGAATCATGCCGTTTTCCACCCCTCACTCCTCATAAAAACCTCTACCCCCTTAAACAGGAGCGCCAGAGCTTTCTTCTGACAGAAAACGACTCACAAAGCATTCACTCATCAGACTCAGACCACAGCAGATCTATTGAGAAAGCGAGTGAACGTGACCTTTAATGTCAGGCTTTTATGCAATATTAATACCAGCTTCAGCCTTGTGATGTTTACCAAAGGAGAAGTTAGGTGATTCTGAACAACCTGAACATTTAGTTTACTGATCAGAGGAACTACTTGTTCTAATTTCCATCTACCTGCCTGAGGTGAATCATTTAGAATATTTGTTTTTATATAAAAATGTTAATGTTAGACATGTCAAACAGGATCAAATGTATGAATTTTTTCTTTTTTCTTTCAAAAATGTTCAATTTATTCCATAATTAGTCAACTCTTTAGACTGCTCCAGGCCTCTGAAGGTGGATTCGTAACAAACTCTGACTTCATTCTTGTTTGAGAACACGTAAACACAGATAGCTGTTTTTAGAAAGTGGTGTTTAGCTAAGACCAGCTGTAAAACGTGACCCCATACTCTGCAGTTTTCAGCTCTCAGCCTTTATTTATGCAAACTCTTGTCATCCTTCAACAGGGTTGGGCATCGTTTGCATTTGAACGATTCCGATTCTGATTCCAATTCCTTGTTTTGATTCTGGTTCCTTTTCTTTCAAGAGGCAGGGTCCAAAAATTTTTTTCAATGAGCTAACCTTAGGTCTTTCCTTGATGAAATAGTCTTAACTTCAACGTGAGTTATAATTCTATGAACAATAACATCACCTTAATTTAGACAAAAACATGTTTTTACTTTTAAGAGGAAAAAAAAAGACTTGCTGCACAATCAGTGTGTTTGTTTCTGACAGCAACTTCTAAGAATCCTACTCACAACCCAAGGTTTAGAACTGAAGGAGCCTCTAGGATGAGAGGCAAAGCGTCTTCAAGATAACCAGAAAAGTCCAGCTGTTTTCAACTAAAACTTTGAGGATGATCATGTCCAGGATGACTGGGAATCTACACCCACATGCTGCAGTAACGTTTCAGCCTAAAGGGAAACTGAAACTTAAATGTAGCTGCAGTCAGTAACAATCTAACAGATTTAAACCAATAAAAGCTCTCAACAGACTACATAGTGCAGAAAGCAAAAAAATTATTGCACAACTTTGTGTGTTGAGAGTTTTAGTATTATTAAAACATTTATTTATTTATTAATTACCTGTAACGGTTCCTAGTGGGTGGAACCCGGTGAGCCTTGAAAACTTACCTCACTTATCCAGAGTTTGTTCTTTAAAACTCGTATTAAAAGGTCATTTTAGCAGAAACTGGCTCAAGAAAATGATTTAAAAATATGAAAAATGTGTATAGTATGCATTTAAAAAGACAAACATACAGCGAGGAGATAAGTTTCACTTTTGGTTCTACTAAACGGACACTAGGGGGTGCTAAAAGCAAGCCAAAATTTCGCAAACCTTTCAAGATATTTTGGAAACTCCGTTGCAAATATTGTTTTATTCGCCAGTATGATACTGGTTATATTTTTGTGATTCAGTCTGGTTAGAGTTTTGATACTCAGCTGTTTGCAGTTTTGTAGTAAAATGAGCAAAATCATTCAAAGTTCATTTCATTTGTTCCATTTTTCTCAGCTACAAACTGCAGGTCCGACTCGAGCTCGATGCTAAACGATTTCCGACAGAAAGCTGCATCGAGCGGCTGGGCCAAGAAGTACGTCGTCGTGGAGATTCCACCTTTCTGCAGGCAGAGGGGAGACGGGGGAGGCGATGAAGGGGTGGAGGGAAGAACGGAGGAGATGAGCGGAGAGAGCTGGTCTCCGATGCTCACCAGCAGCGAAACGGACAGCGGAGAGGCGATGGACTGCTCCAGCAGCCGAGAGGAAGAGGAGGAGAAACGAGAAAGAGGGACGCGCGCGTGCCCGGTGTGAAGCGACATCGGCAGAAGATTCAGACTCCTGGTTGTAAGGAGATGGTTTCAAATCAGAAAAACAAACAATAAAAAGCACTTGAGTATTTTTCATCATTCAAGTGAATGTATCACATTTTGGATAAATAATAATTTAGATGAATACTATTTTTGGAAGCTATCACCCGCGTGTGACTTTCCAGCTAGCACAAGAAGCTTTTATCCTCACACCCTGCATACATTCATTTCTGAAACAAAGTTGTTTATATTTAATATTTGAGATGTAGATTTTTTTTCTTATTGGTCTCGTATTTGATTTGGGATGTTAAAGATCCCTTGTGTTGTGTGTGTGAATTTAAAAATCCGATTTTTTTGTTTTCATTGTGAGAAAATGCTTGTACTAAATCAAATCCTTTCTCCTGCACTCAAGTCTACATAAAAATCAAATCTTGATTTGTTTTTGTGAACCCTTTAAGAACCTTTTTACAGCAAACTTCCTTTTGCAGCTGCCTCTTAAAGGCACGGTGTTCATTTCAGTAGATGAGTCAACTCTTTTAATTTCATGTGTCAGAATTTTCAAAACAGGATTATAATTTGTGAATTACCACAATGTGAAAAAGGGCAAAAAAATACTGATGATTATAATAAGGAAACACCCAAAAATATACAATATAGTAACATTTCTTTAAAACAAACCCATTTCATACCAATATGACCATGGTTTGCATTAAAAATGAAAGAATATGTTAATTTTGGATAAATAAAAAAAGATTTATGGTAAAAATGGAGACACTAGTTCATGACAACAGTGTTATAGCAAAGAGATTAATGCTGAAACATCATCAGATTATTATGGATGTATTATATTAACATGTTGGTGCTCTGATGCATTTTCTTCTGAAATGTGTCTGAATCCTCCTCTAGCACCTCCTGATTTGGTTAATTACTAGCTGAAAATTTAAGAGTTGAAGTTAAGGGAGTTCTTTATGTTGGAGATGATTTATTTGCAGCAGGATTTGATTTTATGTCTGTTTATCAGTCCAGTTTTATGGAGTATGTTTACTGAATAAATTATAGCTTGTTTTTCCCTTAAAACGCCTCCAGATGTGGAAGCTGCTAATATTAGTTCTCTTCACTCCATAAAATATTTAAATTAGATCCAAGAATTTATCCTCTTTTGTCATTTCTGTTGTTTTGTATTTAAACTTTTGCAAATGTTTAGCAGTGTTACAGTTCCAGCCTGACCATCCCGGACGAGCCCCATTGTGTTAGAACTTGGAGTTGAGAAGCAGGTGCAGGGTTTAAATAAGAACTTTACCCAATAAAGTGGTTTCCTTTATTTAAACCGTGCACCTGCTTCTCTTGAGTTACACCCTCCTTCACCTTACTAACTCCGGGTTGTAACACAATGGGGGCTCGCCCGGGATGGTCAGGCTGGAACCGTAACGAGCAGAAGAGTTTCCAGTGTAAACACTTAATGGTTTGAGTTTTATACTTTTTTGTCACATTCGCCTCGTCTCCTCCGCCGGCTTTAAAAAAAACGCCTGCAGGAACTCTTATGGACTTGCACAGGGACGTACATAAAGGCTCCTATCACTACTTTTCTATGCAACTTTACATTTTACAGGATAAAAGATCTAATTTGCTATTTATGGAAAACATGTCTTACTCTTTGTATATTTGTGTAAAAAGTTTGTGTTACCTCGCTTGTTGAATACAGATTGAAATGTTGTCCTTTTTCTGATCAAATAACAAAAGTTTCCCTCAGCTTTCCTTGTGAATTTTATTTCTTCTGTGTGACTAAATTAAAAAAATGTGATTTGCTTTCCAGGAAACTATCAATTTTCAGACATCTTCAGAAATAAGTTGTTTTTAGAGACAATTGATGACATCACATCCCGACGAAGCATTGTAGAGATCTGAGGTTAGATGTGGAACAGCAGCGCCTGATTATTTAGATCAGATTCAACAGCTCTATGTGCAAACGTAATATTCCTCTAGTTGGTTGTAACATTTTTGGCAGCTATCGAGTATTTCTGATGAGTTTCTCTCAAGTTGCTTTGGGGGCTTTTTTTTTTGTAAAATTTGTTTCAATTTGGCCACTTTGGGGGTTCTTCCTGCATAAAGGCCTGCTAAAGGTCAGAAGAAACTTCCTGGTACCATCAGTTACTGCTGAAGCAGCCACATACCATCACACTAACACCACGCCTGACTGTTGCTGGGCAGCGATGGTTTTATTCCAGATGTAACGGGACGCTTCAGAAAGCTTCACTATTGTATCGTGAATATTTTCTCAAAAGTCTTGGGAGTCTTTGTGCCTTCATAAATGTGGGACGGGCCCAAGGTTTCGGCTTTGGGACTTTTACGTTTAAGTCTTTCTTGTTGAATCATGACCTTTGAACTGAACCAAATGAGGCCTGCGAGGCTTTGAATATTCTGGATTTTTAAGTTCGCAAGTTTCTTTAGACCGGAGAACGATGTGTTGCTTTTTGAGATCGTTTAGCTGAATTTATTTTGCCAGACAGATTTTATTAATTTATTAATTCTGACGTGGCTGCTTTTGTCAAATCTTGAAATTGGTGTCTTATGCAATATTGCAAAATCTTGTGCTATCAAGTAGCAATAGGAGTATGTGTTAACAATGACTGTTGGCTACTTTGACACCAGATTTGGCTCCATATGTATAAAACCGTCTACATTTGTTCCTGATTGGGATCAGCTATGGTGGCCATGTTGGATTAGGTTGACTCCAAAGCTCAGAATTGTAGCTGTTCAACAAATGACACAAATACGACTCTTTGATTCATTTTGCTTGTGGTTTTACTTTTCCATCTAATATGGGAACACATTTTAACACAATAATACATGACTGATGTGCAGTAATGAACAAAAAAAGAAGAGGAATGTGGTTAAAGAGTTAATGTGCCGTTTTCTGGTGCGATGTGAGGCTGGAGCGCTGTGTGAAGCACTTCCCACACAGCGAACACTCGTGCGGTTTCTCTCCGCTGTGGACCACCGCGTGTCGAATCAGGTTGCACTGCTTGGTGAAGCTGCGCCCGCACTGCTTACAGCTGAACGGCTTCTCGCCCGTGTGACTCCTCATGTGCTCTTTGAGTTGGCCGAACCTTGTGAAGGTTTTGTCGCAGTAAGTGCAGGTGAACCTCTTCTCGCTGAGGCTGGACCTCTGAGGCATTCTCATCCTTCTCGCCGCGCCAAAGCTGCTGTGGCTTTGCCAGAAGACGGAGACTGTGCCGTTTGTCGCCATCAAGTCTTTTGAATTCTCAACAAGAGGTGTCTCGTCTCTACAATGACCCTGTGATCGTTGAGGAGTCGAGCTTGAATTCATGGAATTAATCTGGGACAAAGAGCCTTGATCTGTTTGTGGTCTCCTATATCCAAACGTTCTTGCTCGTCTCTTCGCCCTCACCGAGCTCAGGTGCCCAGAATGAAATTTCTCCACAAAGTGAATTTTGGGCATCGTATCCTCCTGTAATCTGATCTGAGACCCAAACGAGGCGTACGAGGTGCTTGGATCATCTCTGATTGGACTGGTTGGCCACAGCTGGTCGTCAGCTTCCTCTGTCACAAAAGAACTGAGCGGAGCAGCGTTCTCTCTGGGCTCTTCCTCCATCTCGTGTTTCACATCAAATTCTGCCTCGTTTAGGTTTCTGCTGAGCTGCTGCTCTGGGAGCGTGCTGCTGCAGCCGTCTGCAGAGTTTCCAGATGAGCGGTAACTTTCTAGAAGGCCCTCAGTCTGAGTCGGGTCCGTGGCACTGAAACATGGCAGCTGCTCGGCTCCAGAAACTGAAGGAAAAACAGGGAAACGCATCTTAAAGTACACGTTTTTAACCACTTTGTGCAATAAATGCTTCTTTTTATTTACGAGAGCAAACACAAAATGTTTAGTCACTAAAACAAAAATATTGAGCAGGTTTTTTTATGCAACTCTTGTCTAAAACTTTAAAATATAAACCTAAACATGCTTTGTGAAAATGCAAAAATATTTGGCTTAATCACTTCAACACTGCAGCAAATTTATGTTTTATATGTGGAAGATTAACTGGAGTCAATCCTCGTGGTTTTCACTCACTTTGTGTATCCTGTGCATCGCTCCTCCATGCATCCTCCTCTGCACATTCTTCCTTGATCGGCACATTTTCAGCTTCAGTATTAAAGTTTATGTCTGAACACTGCAACAAAACACACCATAGAGCCATTTAAGTACCCTAATATAAATGCACACACTGTGGTAGAGTGACCCGCGTTTTTTTAGCCTAATTAAAGTTTTGGAGCTGATTGTGAAACTTGCACACCAGATTTTGAAGATCGTTTTAATGATGGATGAGGAAAACATTACAGTATAGCCATTTTCATCAGCATAAGTCAGGTTTGACGGGTGAACTCTAAGAACTCTCTAAGGCTTTGGACAGATAAATGAGCAGATAAATACCTGTTGGTGTGTATTTGGAGACTCCACCGGTCTGTCCCAGTCTGAGCTCTGAACGGTTAAAACCTCCGCAGAAGAAGCAAGCGTCTCGTCTGCAGGAGCGTTGCAAACTGAAAAGAGAAGATCGGGACAAACTGTTAAAGTGTCCCGAGTGGCTAAATAACACGTGTACGGTAATATTCCCTCCATCACCTCTCCTCCTGGCTCTCCTGCTTCTCCTAAGCTCTGCCTCCATCACTTCACACTTGCTCTTCAGCAGCTCGATGTCCCTCCGGCTCTGGCTCAGCTCCAGCCGGAGCACCGCGCAGCTATCATCCACTCTCCGGTTTATCTCCGCCACAGCAGCCTGGGCCAGGACCTCCACCACGGACAGCAACTGGCTCTGGAAGCTGCTGCTCTCCATGATTCACCCGTTAATGAAAGCAAATAAATCCAGCTGCAAACGCTTGGGTGAAATGTAGGGCACTAATAAATCTCTAAATAGCTGTCCTCGGACGAATGTTGTCAAACATTTCAGACAGTAGAAGATGTATTTGTTTACGACACTTTTCTCTGCGTACGGCAGACGAAAGAGCTCACTTGTTTATAAACTCGTACAGTCCGCACGAGCGGAGTCCAATTGTTTACATTTTCTTTACTAAACACTCATTGATTTTCATAAACATTTTATAAATAAATCTTTTGCACTCTATAAAATTAAATGTACTCTTATTTATATGCAGTTTAAAATGCTAATTGTTGTTATATTCGCCCCTAAGGGACGTGCTAGTATATAAAACGAGCTGTCTCATACAAGTGACGTTTTTTACATTACCGAAATTATCAGTTTAAAGGCGCACTATGACAAAAGCTGGGAAAAGGGTATTTTGGAGTGAGAAATGTAGCATTTAAAGCTATAAATAGAAGATATGAGTTAGGCTAATAAATATTCTAGGAAGACATAATTGATGTTTTACAAGTTTTATCTGTTTAGTATTTTTTAGATGAAGTTCTACAGACAGTATTGATGTTTTATTATTATTCATTCTATCTGTTTATGCAGAAATGAATGCCTTAGAGAAAGAGAAGGGGGACATTTTAAAACTATAGCTTATCAGTTTTACTCACTTGCACTTTTGCTTCTACACTTTGATAAACCACTGTGAAATATCCCTTATAATAAACATAATAAATTCCCACGTTACGCACAAATTACCATTAATAAATATGTTGTAACATATGAGGACCAGGTTTTTAACATCTATTTCTTTCAAATAGTATTTTTCCCTCTTTATATTGTTGAAATCTCTATAAAGAAACAAATATTTTTGTAAAAGGAAAAAAGCTAAATGCTACTGCAGAACAAACACTACAGGAACCACAGGAAGTTAGAAAATAACATCCCCATGCACACAAATGAGTTTAGTTTTCACAAAAATTAGCATAACGTATTATCAGAAATTGTCTAAATGAGATCTGAATAGACAAATTTCTTCTGATATTCTATTGAAAAGAAATGCACATAGCCTTGCATATACTTAGTATAAAATGTAAAACTTATCTTTTACCTTTGAGCCCTTATAAACTCAATTAGCCCCATTTATTTAAATTATAGGAGCAGCAAGGGCACAAATGATCATCCAGACCCACTGAAACTATAATAAAACACGAATTCATATAAAAACTGCACCAGTTTGGGCCTTTTTAGTGCTGACAGTAGCTCAGAGTCTACATCAGTTTCACCACCTAACACTGAAATTTAACATGATTAAAAATCTTGTTATTAAAGGGAATGGTTTCATATCAGCAGCCTCTGTGTTACTCATTTTGAACATGTCTCCTCCCTATCAGGGCGAGTAAATCACTCGGAGCTTGGACAACAGAGAGACAAACATTGTTCATAAAGGGAAATAGATGCTCTGAACAGATATATTGAACTGATTTCCCTACTGTGTCACAGAGGTGGAGGAACTGTGAGCTACACGCACAGAGAAAGCACAAGAGAAGGAGACTCAGGAAGTTGACAGGGGAAGTTTGGTGGTTTTTTGCGTCATCATTTTATGCTGCTTCTTGTGTGCCGTTGCAGAGTGAAGGTAGGAACACGGGTTTTCGCCTTTTAACTCATTTCCTGGTGTTTTAACCGTTAAACTCCTTGTTATTTAAAGGTTGATGTTTACAGAGGGATGGGTAGATAATGGGAGGGAGGTGGCAGGTGGCAGGAAGATGGAGAAGATGGGGTGGCGAGTCGTTGAATGTCTGAGTTTGTATTTTTGAGCTTGACTTCCGCTACAGTGAGATCGGGCCTGCAATGGCCGTGACATGTGGATAGGGAGGGCAAACGGGGCTGTAATGTACACAAGCTCTGGGCAGGAGCTGAGATTGGTCCACCTGCTCAAAGATGATCAGAAAGTGGGACTAGGTTGGTCATTCAGGAGGTTTTTGTAATTGTATGGGAGAAGTACCGGGGCAAGGGTGTGGCCTGTTATTCGAAAATAAATTGAGTTCATCGGGGGGAAGTAGAAAGCCGCATCCGCACACTATGGATTGATTGCAGTTTGTTTGATTTTGCATGGATGGTTATGTGTAACCTGAAGCTGTTGTTTGCACACACACAAAAACATTGTTATATATGCTTTTGTAGGGTGGAGAAACAAAACTGAGACTTCAGCTGCAATGCTGCTCAAGAAGGAGGCAAAGGTTCCAGAAGCTGCGGCTCGATCAGACCTCTGAAATGTGCAACGCCGTCACAAAGTCACTGTAACGGAGTTGGACAGCACATCCAGCACAGAGAGCCGGCGTAAAGCCGACAGCGGTAAAGGAGCGGAGAAGCAGAGGCGGCTCTGAATGTGAGGTGGAAACAGCTGGCAGGAAGAGATGAGGAGGGTTCGAAAAAAAGGGGCCAACAAAGAGAAGGTGTTTGGATGTGACCTGTTGGAGCATCTGACCACCTCCTGTCAGGAGCGTAAGTGAATGATCTCCATCTCAGAGCCTTTCAGAAACACATTAAGGCCACAGACCTGAATGAATTCTGTCTGCATCTAAACTCAGTTTTTTGGACATTTACATGACTAAACATTTACAGACTCCTTAAAGTGATCTTTATCAATATTTCTTGAAGGTTTTCCAAAGTTTGTCTTGTCAGTTCAGTATCAGAAGAAATCTTGTCTTTTAAATCTCTAAGATTCAAGATTCTTAGGATCTTTTGGTATGAAAAAAGGCTCAGAAACTCAAAGGATGTGCCAACATATAACAGAAAAGTTGAGATCACAGAAAACGGACATGGTTCCCATCGTTAGAGAGAACATGAAACATTAAAGGGGAACATTTGAAATGCTACTTACACAAAAAATAACATCAGGATCATGCAGGTAAACAAGAATGGAAGCAAAGATGATAACAGAGTAGTACTGGTCAATGAGAAGAAACTGAGGAGTATGAGCAGTTAGGTGGATTAACAGATGCTCCAACACACCTGGTTCAATGACGGAATCACCTGTTCAGCAGGTCATCAGGAGCCTGTTATTCACCCACTGGTTAAAATCAGGTGTGTTGAGGCAGAGAAACCTAAAACATGCTCAGTTGGACACCAAGATCATCTTCATCCTATGGTACAATTAATTTATTTTTAACGTAGAGTTAGATTTATGTGTTGTCAGCAGGCACAGGTATGTAGTGGCGCCCCCAGAACATTTTCATTGGGGGTGGGGGTGGGGGGGGGGCAGTGATAATTTTGAGTTGGCGTACCAAATTGGTCCTTGTGTTAGCTCTCGTAGGTTTTAGCCTGAGGCTGTAACAACAGATATCGTTTTCAACTTTAAGCTCGAGTTTTAACATTGATTTCACGGATTTTTGGACTACAAACTTGACCAGTTTCATATTTGACACCACTCTGCAGCTCTCTGCTGACCAAAAATCGCACTTGATAGTTTTGTGGAGCGGGTAGGTGTTCTAGGGGGCGCTCTTATACCTGCATTACGGCTGTTAGCTGTAATGCTAGCGATTAGCATTTATAGTTTGCCGATCATCAATAAAAAGCACAAAAAAAAGAAAAAGCTTACTTTTTTTGTTGGCATCATGGCGGAGTCTGGAAGTAAAAGTAACAGAGTAATGTCTTTGGAGGCGAAGCAAAGAGCTAAAACCAGAGTGAACATCGGCGCGGCCTACGCTAGTTTGAGGGAGCTAAAGGAGGCTAAAAATGACAGACTGATGGTGACCTGGCTTTGTTGCTACTGGACTTGTAAGTAATAATATTTTTTGTCCAACAGTGTGGATCTTTTTACTTTGTGGTTTATTTTAGTATTAGTAGGCTTCTGTTAGTGTTAGCTTGTTGTTAGCACTAGCTACAGCAGGCTGCAGCAGCGTTGTTTATGGTAGTTGTAATTCCACTTTCAACCAGTAGAGCGAAGGAGAAGGAAACTCCTTGTTACTTTAAAAATCAATATGCATCCAATTCATTTACCTGGAATTTGAGAAACAACTATTTCAGAACAAGACATAATTTCAAAACAGTTCAATTATTGTTTGAGAATTTTATAAAAGTTTAATTTGCCTGTTGCTATCTTAACAAAAACATGCAAAAAAAGTAAGATTAAGACTTTTTTATTTTTAAATGGTAGCCATGGCACCCCTGGCCACCCCTTAGGAGTGCCACTGCAGGTAAGATTGAAAATTAATCTTAAAATACAGCAAAAGGCCTCTAGAAAACTTGTGAAAGGCCAACTGAAAGCCTTTTGTTGAAGGCCACTTTAAATGAATATAAGTCTGGTTGTTTAGAAGCAAAATAAAAAGATTAGAGAGATGATTTAAAACATTTGACCAGTTCTGTGCATTACTTTATTTTATAAAATAATAATAAATGTCTGTGTTTTTAGGGTTTTATTGTGGACACAACATCTAACATTTCAAAATGTGACTGATCATCTGACAAGCTGCAGATGCAACAGGATGATGCATCTGTTTGTTTAGTGCACCTGTCAGTCAATCAGAGAACTGATGTATTGTGCAAAGTTGATCAGACTGGTTTATCACTGATGGATGAAATGAGCATAAATATGAAGAGAACAGGTTGTCAATAATTACAGTAAATTAGTTTTCTATCACACAATTTTGAAAACGATAATTTATACAGAATAAAAGAGAAGAAAAAGCACCTTGTGCAGCAAAACAAAGCAGTAAGACTAATAATTAAATGTTAAATTTGCTTTTATCACATTAATTATATAATCCACTTATTTTTAAAAATCTGGAAAACTCCCCAAAACATCTCTTTCCTGTTAGAAGTTAAATGCCTAACACATGGCTCTGGGGCTGCAGGTTTCAGACGCCTATGATACAATATTTAACCTCTAACTGTAGAACTCAGATGAATTATTTCTGTTTTTTCTATTTTCCTACAGTTCCGGTGGTTTTAAGATCCTGCAGCGAGTTTGTTGAACAAAACGGAGTCGTTGATGGAATTTACAGGTTGTCTGGAGTCTCCTCCAACATCCAGAAACTACGGTCAGTGTGTGTATGAGTGTGTGTGTGTGTGTGTGTTTTAACCAGATTTCTGCGTTAATTCATCATAACAGAATCTGTTTGTGTGAAACCAGGGGTGAGTTTGAAAGCGACGGGTCTCCAGATCTGAACAAAGATGTGTACCTGCAGGACATCCATTGTGTCAGCTCTCTGTGTAAGGCCTATTTCAGAGAGCTGCCCAACCCGCTGCTCACCTACCAGCTGTACGACAAGTTTGCTGTGAGTAAGATTCAGCTCTGCGCAGGTGCGAGTCCAGAGGAGGAGCCTGGGGGGGCACTGGCCACCTCTCCAGAAGAAAGGCTGGCCACCCCCGGTGCCCCCCCCCCCCCCCCCAAACTGAGACAATTAAACATCTGTATCATATAAACATAAAAACACAAAATCTAAAACATAACATATATAACATATAAACAATAAAATATTACATGACATTTTCAAAGTGAAACTCAAAATTCAGATTGCAAGTGAATGCAGCACAGCACTACACGCAGTGGTCTTCATTCTCGTTAAAATACACCAAATAAATCATCAAGGCTCTTTTTTTTTTTACAGAAAATATGGTTTTGACATCAAATGTTGAAATAAGAGATCAGAGTGTTCACTTCCAGGCATCTTGATCTGTTGCACAACTTAATCGTCAGCTCTACGTGTACCTGAACACTACGTGAGCAAAGAGGGACTTTAGTAGAATAACAATTGAAGAAAGTATTTGTTGAATTTTGAGAAAATATAAAAATATTAAAAACAAAACCATAAAATAATATTTAAAAATAATTAAATTTAATGATTATTTTGTTATTATTATATTTTATAATAAAAATAATATTACACAAATTTGTACAATAAAAATGTATTAAAGCAACATTTTTACGAGGATTTTTCAGGTTTTCACTGCAGCTTCTTTTAAATTTTTCTTTGCAGGTAAAAAGTTGATCTGTGAGGTTTTTGCTGGTGCCCAGTAAGAATAAAATAATCATGCATTGTTTTGAAAATGTGGAATTAACCACATTATTTGGAAAGCTGAATGCTGTTCCAGCAGCGACACCTAGAGCTGATTACTGACGGACTTTTAGAATTATGAGATCACTTCAATAGAACCCGTCCGGCAACATGAAGTAGGCTAAAACATTTAGAAAAACAACGCATCATGCTCCTGTCTTAAGAAATTGATAATTAGAATTTTTAAAGAACTGCAGAACTCACTTAGAGGAAGGTCAGAGGTCAAGATCCGAGGGGCAAATCTGTCACAGTGAGAGCTCTGAGGTTTAAACAAGTGCTTGTCTCACATTTACCAAAAATAATAATAAAAAAACATCTGTACAGCGTCGAAGACTTTAAAGTAACATTTTTGGATTAACAAGACAAAATTTTTTTTTAAAGTGTTCCCTGTTACATCTGGTGTAAAAATAACAGTCAGACATGGTGCTGGGAGTGTGATGCTTTAGGTCCTGGACCACTTCCTGTAAGCAATGGAGCCATGAATCCGGCTCTAGCAGAAAATCCTGAACGGGAAAGTCTGACTTTAACCTTAAATAATGTCAGAAAAAGCTTAAATGTTGCTGAATTAAAACAATTCTGTAAAGAGCAGGACAGAATTCCTCCACAGTGATGTGAGAGGGTTTGAAACTGCATTTTGATGGTTATATCTGTCTGACGTTCAAATTTGTTTGCTGATCTGATACATGTATGATAAAAAAGAGGTGAGGAAATACTTTTCAACACAGCTGTGGAATAATAAATTAAAACTTTTGTCCAACACGTATGATCCTGCAGGAAGCTGTTGCCATCCAGCTGGAGGAGGAGAGGCTGGTGAAGATCAAAGATGTGCTGAAAGAACTTCCAGCTCCACATTACAGGTAGGATTTTCAAAAATCTAGATAAAAAACTACTAAAGGACAAATGTTGAGGGCTTTATTACAGATACTATAACAGTTTAATGACTCAGGAAGCACAGTAGCTGTTTAAAATCAGAAGTTTTTTTTTTTATGAAGTTAGACTAAGTTGAACTTTTCGTTTAGTTAAGATTTCAGACCATTTAATTTAAGATTATGATGGATTATTTTCAAAATACGGATCATCTCAAACTTAAAATACATTTATTCTTCTCAAATAAGTCCCCATATAAAAAGGTTTTGTGGCGCTGTAGCTAGAGGAGTGTGAACGGTAACAGTAACGCAGTTTTTAGCTCAGATAGCTAAACTTTTTTCAGTGTGAGAGTTGGCAGCCCTGTTTGAAATCTGTAGCAACTGTGAACAACATGCTAACATGCTAAGGCTTCTCTTCTTCTTCCTTGATCTCCGTCTGGTGGAGATTTGCAACATTACAACAATACTTCAACATATATTCTTTTTTGCTGGTTAGGTTATCTGATGGAAGAAGCTAAATACATCTTTATTATGATATCATAATCTATGCAAAACACAGTAAAACATTTTTTTATGAAGTGCAATGGAGAGCATTATGGCTGAAGATGTAACGCTCCATTTGTGAGCGTGAATCTTTATGGCTTGTTCAGACAACAGATCCTGATCTCTTTACTGCTGGACAAGACATGGAGGGGGGAGTTATTAAATCAGCAAAAGTTGAATGACAAGACAAATATGGAGAAGTGTGCATAAAGGTGATGATCATAAACTGTGTTGCAGGACTTTGGAGTTTTTGATGCATCACCTGGTCAGAATGGCTTCTTATTCCTCGGAGACCAACATGCACGCTCGGAATCTGGCTATTGTCTGGGCCCCCAACCTGCTCAGGTGAGCTCACATCGGACTCACCTGCTGTATTAAACTGAAACAGATGTTTGGTTAAATTTAAAGCAGATCAATTAGTTTTCAACAATCGAGTCATTGAAGTTCTCTGCTCGTCGATGTCTTTAGGTCAAAGGACATCGAGGCGTCTGGGTTTAACGGTACAGCAGCCTTCATGGAGGTTCGGGTCCAGTCCATCGTGGTGGAGTTCATCCTCACACACGTCCCTCAGCTGTTTCCTCAAGAAGGTCAGAACACACACACACACACACACACACACACACACACACACACACACACACACACGCACGCACGCGCGCGCACGCACGCACGCACGCACGCACGCACGCACGCACACACACACACACGCACGCGCATGCGCACGCACACGCACACACTCACACGCACGCACGCACGCACGCACGCACGCACGCACGCACGCACGCACACACACACACACACACACACACACAAACACACACACCTCATCTCTTGGCTCCTACAGGTGTTCCTACTGAGAGAAGGAAGTCCCTCCCCTCCCCGTCAGCCATGCCCAACCCAGAACTAGCATTTTTCAAGTCCTGTCAGCCGAACTTTGGGAACATCAGTCCAGGAGATGGACCCCTCCCAATAAGACCCTACCATGCTATCATCGAGGGCACAGACAAGTGAGTTATTCCTCTTCAGGATCCGTGCACAGATCAGGTCTAACTGTGCTTCTTACATAGTAAAAGGATAAAAATGTTTTTAGGAGGAAAGGATCGCTGAAAGGGAGGAAGTGGATGTCCATTTTTAACATCAAGGAGCGATTTCCTGATCCCAGACGGAAACACAAACAATCATCTAAAGGTACAAAATCTTAGAACATAGCAGAAGAATTACATTTGATTATTAAAAAAATTAATAAAAATAGTGTTTGTGAATTCTTGAAGCTTCTGTATAATAATGTTGGAGCTTCTTTCTTTTCTGAATCCTGTTTTTTGTATTTTCAGAAAAAGAAAGAACTCCTTTGAGACCTGCAAGAAGCATGGACTCCCTCAGCACTCCATCCTATCCAAATGAAGGTGCTGCCTTCTGCTCTTAAGACTTAACCCTTTATATATTCTGATTTAAAGCAAACACAAGTGATCAAATAGTCACTCGCCCTATAAAAGGTCTATAAAACCTAAAAAAATCACCATAAATACTACAAAAGGGCCAAATCCAACCTGTTAGTGAGCCAGAGTGCTTCAAATGGAGGCTTAAACATCAGATCATTTAAATTTTGTTCTGGAAAAAACTGAAAATGAGTCTCAAGATGCTGCAAAAGCTGAAGATCACAGTAAAAATATTTCACATAATCCAGAATAAGCAGCAGACCTCCTTCAGGTGAGTGGAGACGTGTCCAAAGCACTTAAAAAATAATTTAACAGAAATCTAAGTAGAAACTAACAATGAAACAAAAACAATGAATAAATATGGAAAATAGAAATAAAGAAATTAAATTTAAACACAAATAAACCCTAAAATGATAACAAAAGCTGCATCTTTAACTGATCAACTTCATGTTCACTTTTCCAAACCTGCTCCTTGTTTTTCAGGTCCCAGACGTTCTGGTCCGCGTCCTCCTTCCATCAGCATGTCTCCCGACGTCGCCACCTCCACCCCGTCTGCCTCAGACGTCCCAGTACCCTCTGGTGGGATCAGTGGAAGTGAATACGCCGTGACCTACCGCAGGGGAACCGGTCTAGTGAGCGGGGGTGCAGGGACCCAGGGTACCTACACGGCTCTCGACCCCGATGGTTTAGGAATCCCGAGCATTGACGGGGTTCAGTCCAGATCTCCTGGGCTTTCCAGTAAAGCTGGTCGAAGAGCAGCCATGCACATCACAGGCCCCACGCTGGTCACCGTGCCGCTGCACATCACCTCTAACCTGGCTTTGGGGGTGCTGCAGGGGGGAGGAGGTGACAGAGTCATCCACCGTGGCCGAGAGAAGGATGGAGGGGACAAGCTGGATGCCAAGGAGGAGGGTGAGAGGAAGGAGAGGAGGGAGCGCAGAGGGATGGAGTGGAACGTGGAAGAGCCTAAAAAGGTGGAGGAGAAAGAAAATAGTCACAATGAAAAGGGAGAGGACTCATCAGGGAATGAGGGAGAGAAGAGAGGAGGAGGAGGAGAGGAGGAGGGAGACAAAGAGGTGATTAAGGGGGATGAAGGGATGAAGGGACGAATAAAGTCCAACAGAGAGGAAGAGAAGGATGAAGATGGTGCAGTGGAGGACCAAGACGCTGATGAAGATAGTGAATACATGGGTAATGTAAACTACACTATTATTATTATTATTATTAATAAAACAGGCAGTTTGTTTTTAAATCAGCAACATTTAAATTAATTTCTATAAAATTCAACAAAAATGATCAAATTCACTATTTTTCCTTTTGGTCTAAAGTTTGTTTTGGAGCTTAATGAATTTCTTTGACCTGCACTAATCCCATTTCAATTAAAAAGTGTTGTAAATAGCGTTGGTCGTGGTGTTTTTAAAGGACAAACCTTTTTTAATTCTCCTCTTGCAGATATTCACTTTTTTGTGCTGCACAAACTAAATGATTTAAATTTCACCAAAAACCTGCAGAACCCTTAGCATCCCTGTCAGATTTAGATACGTTTGGAACAGCTAAGAGGTAGAAATAATTTAACCTTTTGTGACCATTAAATGTTTTCCAAATGCAGCAAGTAAATCATCATCAGAACATTTAAAAACAATAAAAAGTGACCAGGAACAGCTCATAGGTGCAAACTCATGTAAAAAGTCTCTGGATGTTTTTAGTACTCTATTGAACATAAATGCCAACAATCTTGTTATTTTGGTTTCAGATAAAACCCAGACTGTGTTCTAATAATTCTGATGCTTTATTAACAGTGATGAAGAGATCAAAATCAACAGATCATCAGTCAAAAGAGGAGAAGCATCACGGAGAAGACGGCGTGTTTGATTCTTCTGACATCCTCAACTCGACCGAAGTGGAGAACGACGACAACCAGCTGTCCGGCTACATTGAAGATAACTTTGAGTTCCTGGACCAGATGGACTGCAGCGTCATGGACCACATGGACTGTAGTGTGTCCTATCAGGTGTGCAGATTGTTTGCTGAGGTTTTATTTACTAGTGTGTGAATTATTCATGAAGACCACAAACTTCCTGTCCCCCTTTTCGACCCTCCAGGTGAACGAGTTCTCCGTGGAGCCTCCTGGTCACTCTGATGATGAGTACGAAGTCATGAACCAGTCCCAGTCATCCCAGTCGCGAGCCTTTCTGAGTCCTGATTATGTTGCCCAGAGTCCAACAGAGTCCAATCCTCACAGGCCGCTCAGCCTCGACTTCCACAGTCGACACACTAAGTCGCTCAGCTTGCCCTACATGACCTCCCCTATACAGGAACCGGGCCAGTTCTGCTCTGAAGACGAGCTCTCAGAGGCCGACAGCAATGACGATGATTACAACAGTGAGGATGATGATGAGAGCATGTTTGTTAAAAGCCTCCCACCAGATTTCTTTCTAAACACCTTGGCCAGATTTGACCTGGACGCAGCACACCCCGATACCCAACGCAGCCCCATCTCTGACCTAGATCCAGCTCCAGAGCTCCAGAGCTGCGGACGACACGAGCCATCAGATCTGGAGCTTCCTGCTTGTGAAGAAACAACAGCTGCAGATCAGAAGGAGGGAGATGATGAAGATGGACTGGATGGAGAACAAATAATAAAGATGGAGGATGAAGAAGAAGAGCACCAGCTGGGGAATGACTCCCAAAGGTGAACATTAGACCTTCAAACACCTCTAACTCAGCCAGTTTCACATATCGGGTCTCAGAATATAGATTTTTTGTAATCTAAAGTTTTATAAGACAACAAAAATGCCGAGCTGTTTACTTCCTATAATACTTTCTCCTGTAACACCCATTATAACAACATCAAAACTGAACATTTCTCTGAAATCAGACCCGTGACATAACCAGAATCAAACATTTGGAGGTCTTGTTGCATCTTTGTTATGTTCTTCATAAATCTGATGGACACATTTGAACTGAACTTATTTGTCGTTTCAGCAAAGCAGCAGAAAAAGATGCTCAAAGTGAAAATTCGTCGACTTCGGAAGCACCGGCGAGCGTCCGTGTGGAGTCGAGCAGCGAGGACCACCAGGAATCAAACGCTGAGACCGAAGCGAAGGTCGAGGAAGTGACGGAAGCTGCTGGAAACCTTCCCAGTGATTCTCTCACTTCTCCTTGTGCTGCACAAAAAGACAGTAGTCCATCAGAGGAGTCCAAAGACACTTCTGTGATTCTGACTCAACAACCTGAGATTTGTGTCGAAGACGATCCGAATGAACAATCGAGTCTAGAAGAACACAGAGATGCAGAGGACGGAGGCTTCGAGCAGGATATTAAAGTCTGTAGGACAAGTGGTGAAATCTGGAGTGAGCTGGAGGAGGTTGTACGTGGAGTGATAGAGGACGAGGAGAACAAACAGGAGGCAGATTTAGAGAAAGATGGCGAGGGAGGAGAGCAAACAGCAGATGTTACTGGAGAGAAATCAGAGCTTGATGAAGTTGTGACAGACAAGACGGAGGATAGAACACAAGACGAGAAGGAGGCAAATGAAGGAAAACTCACAGATGGAGAGATGAAGGAAGAGAGAAATAGATCAGAACAAACAACCCATGAGAATTCTGCTTTCAGTCAAGACGAGGACAGCAGAGAAGGAGTCAAAGATGCAGAAAGAGCTGAAAGTAGAGCACAGTCAAATGTAGAAAAACAACCACTGGGGGATTTAAAGGAGAATAATAAGTGTGAGAATAGTGACGACAGCTCGGGAGGTGTTGGACGGAAGCTGGTTGTTTTCAAACAACCCAAAATTTACCAAGTCAAGGCGGTGCCGGTGGTGCCCCCAAAGCCTCAGCACTGCAAGATCACGGCCCTGACCCTCCGTCAGCAGCAGCAGCAGAGAGAGAGGGGAGACAACGCAGCGAGGGCCTCCGCCGAGCCGGAACGGGCCGGGGATGGAGATGGGGACAACGAGAGGCCGACCTTCCTCAGGGAGAGGGACAGAAGGAGAGATGGGGTCGAAGGCGCCGCGTGGGACACCAAGAGAAACAGTCCCCTCAGCATGTGCTTTGATGAGGCGGTTGCCATAGCAACCATGAGACGAGAGAAAGAGCGCGTGCGAGACGGAGAGGCAGAAGGAAAGGGGGAATCGAAGTGAACGAGTTTATTTTTTGTCCCTGCAAAGTGTAGCGATGTCATGGTACAACTGTACAAAGTTATCTTCCCTTAGCTACATGTAGCATCAAGTTTTAGTTTCATAACTTTTTTTTTTTAGTTTCTTAACTAAATTAAGAATATTCTGAAATATGACTTCAACTGTTGTGTCTGACTGATGCAGCTGCACATGATGTTCAGGTGGCTCCATTCACAAACACGATCAAAAATCATGTATATTTTTTCTGCTTTGGACTTTTTTTCCCCTTCATTTAATAAAAATATAGATAAAAAATGGTTGAAATTGTGAAATTTAAAAGAACAGAAATGGACTCTAGATATTTTCATGCTGCCCACAAGCCTTAAATAAAAACATTCATTTGAAATATTTGAATTGCTGCTCTGACGTGTTGAATTTTATGGATCAAAAGCATTCCTTAAGACGTAAATACTTTGGGACATATATATATTTTTTATGTTTTTTGTTTTTAAATGAACTCACTTTGTAAAAGTATTTCACATCTCACTGCTTGAACCTGAAAACTAAATTTCTTTGCTCATCTGATCTCAGAGTACTTATTTCTTTCAAAGTACATGTAAATAATGGGAAAAGTGATAAGAACATGGTTTGAAGTTAATAAATAATTTGAATTTTGGATGGATTTGTCTGTTGATCTAAATAATTTGAATATATATTGAAGAAACTCTAATTTCTAAATTATTTTAAAATGTTTTTTTATCATTGAATTTAGATTTTAGCTGATGACTGAATTAAAGAGACTATGTGGAAGTTTAACAGCTAATACAAGTATAGAAATTTTAAATTTATTCCTCATACATTCTCCTGCAATGCCCTGGTCCTGTAGAATGAGCCCTGGCATTTTTACTGTGATTGCCTCTGTAGGCCTGTAAACTCACAGAAAAGATCATGCTCGGGTCGAGCAAGAGGGCTTCCCCAGTGTCCTCCAGAGGCAGCGTAATGCGCCCGCAGCGTTTGTTTGCTAGCTGTAGCTTAGCGGTAGAGCGAGAGGTGGTTTTGGTAGCTGATTCAGCCAAGAACAAGAAGAGAGCTGCTTCAAGCACCAGCGAAACTCCAGCCCAGACCCCAAACAAGACAAAGAACCCAAGAGTTTATTCCAGCGCGACAAAAAGGGCAAAACTCGAGTCTGGTCGCCGAAGACAAAGAACGAAAATAAACATCGCTCTGGCCGGCATTTGAGAAGTGGAAAATGCTGAAACAAAAGACCCGCAGTTGGCATCATTGTTGCTGGACAGGTAAGAAATTATTACTAAATACATGTGGGGTAAGGGTTGTGGGTGCTTTCAAAGCAAACCGGGGGCTTACGTATGTCATAGGAACATTTTAGGCTGCTTGTATAGTGTGTAGAGTCAGTGCTGGTCAGGATATTAGTCTTATTCTTATTTTTACTTCTCAGCGCACTGGGACTTTTTTTCCAGGGTAGGATGAGTACCGGTACTATTACCTCTCATTTATTAGTGGAAATCTACGAGATTTCTGAAAAAATATATGTCCGTCTCCAAGTAAACACATTCCCCCCCAGCGCCGCTGACCCGAACCTCCCGATAGGCAGAACACACGCTACAAGAGGGGACACAATTTGCGCACCGTCAGTCTCCTCTGGGCTGACGGGAGCTGACGGAGCTGTACGCGCCGCGCACAGAGAATGTGCGCCGCGCGTACAGCACCGTCAGCTCCCGTCAGCCCAGGCAAGAGGAGAGAGAGAAAAAAGACGAGTTATCCGACACCGTGCACGTTCCCTCAATGACTGACAACACGCAGCATCTGACCAGCGTCAGATGTGCCGACAGACAGGTGGATCCGTGGAGGTGGAGAGGAACAATAGATCAGGAGCACAAGAAAGTAAAAGTCATAACCAGAGGAGTGTGTTGTTGGAACAAAAAAGAAAAACTTTGTGGGCATAAACATCCCAGCTTCTGTTCATGAGACAGAAGATAGGATAATTGTGTCTGGATGTGGAGAATAAATTATACAGCAGCCCTGGTTATCATTTATGAGAAGTCTTGGTAAATGCAGAAACATGCAGAGCTTTTATCATTTGATTCATAACCTATGTTTTTGTAATTGATGTATTCTGTTTGTTTTTGTAGCATCAAATCGATGGAGCTGGAAGAACTCTTTAGATGAGGAACAAGCCAATAGTTTGGAAACAGTGTGTAAGTAACAAATTATTCTCATTGAAATGCAAAGACCCCTTATGATGAATAAAATAAATGGAACCAGTGTTCCCTCGCCCGGACGCGGGTCACCGGGGCCCCCCTCTGGAGCCAGGCCTGGAGTTGGGGCACGCTGGCGAGCGCCTGGTGGCCGGGCTTTCCCCCATGGAGCCCGGCCGGGCACAGCCCGAAGAGGAGACGTGGGTCCCCCTTCCCATGGGCCCACCACCCGTGGGAGGGGCCAAAGGGGTCGGATGCAATGTGGAAAGGGCGGTAGCCGAAGGCGGGGACCTTGGCGTTCTGATCCTCGGCTACAGAAGCTGGCTCTAGGTACGTGGAATGTCACCTCTCTGGTGGGGAAAGAGTCGGAGTTGGTGTGTGAGGTTGAGAGGTTCCAACTAGATATAGTTGGACTCACCTCAACGCATGGCTCTGGCTCTGGAACCAGTTTCCTCGAGAGGGGTTGGACTCTCTACCACTCTGGAGTTGCTCCCACTGAGAGGCGCCGAGCAGGGGTGGGCATACTTCTTGCCCCCCATCTTAGTGCCTGTACGTTGGGGTTTACCCCGGTGAGCGAGAGGGTAGCCTCCCTCCGTCTTCGGGTGGGGGGACGGGTCCTGACTGTGGTTTGTGCTTATGCACCAAACTGCAGCTCAGACTACCCACCCTTTTTGGAGTCCCTGGAGGGGGTACTGGAAAGCGCTCCTTCGGGTGACTCCCTCGTTCTGCTGGGGGACTTCAATGCTCACGTGGGCAACGACAGTGAGACCTGGAGAGGTGTGGTTGGGAGGAACGGGCCCCCTGATCTGAACCCGAGTGGTGTTTTGTTATTAGACTTCTGTGCTCGTCATGGATTGTCTATAACAAACACCATGTTCAAGCATAAAGGTGTCCATATGTGCTCTTGGCACCAGGATACCTTAGGCTGCAGGTCGATGATCGATTTTGTTGTTGTTTCATCTGATCTGCGGCCACATGTCTTGGACACTCGGGTGAAGAGAGGGGCGGAGCTGTCAACTGACCACTACCTGGTGGTGAGTTGGCTTCGATGGTGGGGGAAGATGCCGGTCAGACCTGGCAGACCCAAACGTGTTGTGAGGGTCTGCTGGGAACGTCTGGCAGAGTCTCCTGTCAGAAGGAGCTTCAATTCCCACCTCCGACAGAACTTCGAACGTGTCCCGGGGGAGGCGGGGGACATTGAGTCCGAATGGGCCATGTTTCGTGA
>SSNS01000068.1:1056110-1130168 GCA_006937985.1 Aphyosemion australe | reverse complement strand
CTCCATTGTCGAGGCAGCTGACCGCAGCTGTGGCCGCAGGGTGGTCGGTGCCTGTCGTGGCAGCAACCCCCGAACCCGCTGGTGGACACCAGTGGTTAGGGATGCTGTCAAGCTGAAGAAAGAGTCCTATCAGGTCTTTTTGGCCTGTGGGACTCCGGAGGCAGCTGATAGGTACCGGCAGTCCAAGCGGAATGCGGCTCGGGTGGTCGCGAAGGCAAAAACCCGGGCATGGGAGGAGTTTGGTGAGACCATGGAACAAGACTTCCGTACGGCTTTGAGGAGATTCTGGTCCACCATCTCAGGAGGGGAAAGCAGTGCACTACCAACACTGTTTACAGTGGGGAGGGTGTGCTGCTGACCTCGACTCGGGACGTTGTGAATCAGTGGGCCGAGTACTTCGAAGACCTCCTCAATCCCACCGGCACGTCTTCCAGTGTGGAAGCAGAGTCTGGGGACTTTGGGTTGGGCTCTCCAATCTCTGGAGCCGAGGTCACTGAGGTGGTCAAAAAACTCCTCAGTGGAAAGGCTCCAGGGGTGGATGAGATCCGCCCGGATTTCCTTAAGGCCCTGGATGTTGTGGGGCTGTGTTGGTTGACGCGGCTCTGCAATATCGCGCGGACATCGGGGGCAGTTCCACTGGACTGGCAGACCGGGGTGGTGGTCCCCCTATTTAAAAAGGGGGACCGCAGGGTGTGTTCCAACTACAGGGGGATCACACTCCTGAGCCTCCCTGGTAAGGTCTATTCAGGGGTTCTGGAGAGGAGGGTCCGTCGGATAGTCGAACCTCGAATTCAGGAGGAGCAATGTGGTTTTCGTCCTGGCCGTGGAACACTGGACCAGCTCTATACCCTTGGGGGAGTCCTGGAGGGTGCGTGGGAGTTTGCCCAACCAATCTACATGTGTTTTGTGGATTTGGAGAAGGCGTTCGACCGCGTCCCTTGGGGGGCCCTGTGAGGGGTACTCTGGGAGTATGGGGTACAAGGCCCCTTGATACGGGCTGTTAGATCCCTGTACGACCAGTGTCAGAGCTTGGTCCGCATTGCCGGCAGTAAGTCGGGCTCGTTTCTGGTGAGAGTTGGACTCCGCCAAGGCTGCCCTTTGTCACCAATTCTGTTCATAACTTTTATGGACAGAATTTCTAGGTGCAGCCAAGGTGGTGAGGGGATCCGTTTTGGTGGCCTAAGGATCAGGTCTCTGCTTTTTGCAGATGATGTGGTCCTGTTGGCTTCGTCAGAACGTGATCTCCGGCTTTCGCTGGAGCAGTTCGCAGCTGGGTGTGAAGCAGCTGGGATGAGAATCAGCTCCTCTAAATCCGAGACCATGGTCTTGAGTCAGAAAAGGGTAGAATGCCTTCTCCAGGTCAGGGACGAGGTCCTGCCCCAAGTGGAGGAGTTTAAGTATCTCGGGGTCTTGTTCATGAGTGAGGGAAGGGTGGAGCGTGAGATCAATAGGCGGATTGGTGCTGCGTCTGCAGTGATGCAGGCGTTGTACCAGTCTGTCGTGGTGAAGAGAGAGCTGAGCCGAAAGGCGAAGCTCTCAATTTACCGGTCGATCTATGTTCCTACCCTCACCTATGGTCACGAGCTTTGGGTAGTGACCGAAAGAACGAGATCGCAGATACAAGCAGCCGAAATGAGTTTTCTTCGCAGGGTGGCTGGGCTCTCCCTAAGAGATAGGGTGAGAAGCTCGGCCATCCGGGAGGGGCTTGGAGTAGACCCGCTGCTCCTCCACATCGAGAGGAGCCAGTTGAGGTGGCTCGGGCATCTGATTAAGATGCCTCCTGGACGCCTCCCTGGTGAGGTTTTCCGGGCACGTCCAACCGGGAGGAGACCCAAAGGAAGACCCAGGACACGCTGGAGAGATTATGTCTCTCGGCTGGCCTGGGAACGCCTTGGGATTCCCCCGGAGGAGCTGGCCCAAGTGGCTGGGGAGAGGGAGGTCTGGGCTTCCCTCCTTAGGCTGCTGCCCCCGCGACCCGACTCCGGATAAGCGGAAGACAATGGATGGATGGATGAAATGCAATGGCTATATGTCAGGATATATAATCATGTTTTGCTGCTGTTTTTACTTCCAGATTTAGACCCGTATGATTCAGATTATGTACCTCCAATATCAATAAGGTATGTTTTATTATTGGGTTTTTTTAATACCATAATAACATCCCCACTCTCACTTTCTATTCACTGATTATATAACATTTATTTTTCTTGTGCAATAGGTGTGCATCACAGGATAAGGTTGACCAACTTCCTTGCATTGGCCTGGATGAAGCTGACAATTATAACAATTATAATTATATAACAATTATAATTATTATATAGGCTAACAATTATATGTGCTATTTGAGTTTCACTCAATATGCTAAAATTCTGCTTACAAAGTGGCCTGCACAGAACCCAACTAATGCTGCTACTCTGTGTGTATATTTGCACATATTATTGTTGATTTTATATTTATATTATTTCTGCATTATTTTTTGTATTCTTTTACGTTTTGCACAAAAGGGAGTGGCACTCCAATTTCACTGTACCCTGTACAAAATCAATAAAGGCTATTCTATTCTATTCTATTCTATTCTATTCTATTCTATTCTATTCTATTCTATTCTATTCTATTCTATTCTGTATTGGACATTGCTGATTGTGTGGAGGCAGATTTGAAAGACAATTTAGAAGAGCCATCAGCATTAATAATATAAGGAACCATCCTCTTCTTTTTGATCGAGATCAACTATTTTTGTGAACTGCCTCTAAGCCAAACCAACTTCACCAGACGCGCAGTCACCGGAGGTAACCCACGACCATTGGTTCGTATCAGGGCCCGCTACAGCTCGGTACCTAAGAGGCATCCTCTCTGACTCTCGTCAGCCCGACCTCTAGCTGACCTCTGGATCAACGGGAGCTTCCGCACACAGGTGAAGTAGCCCTGCTCGCTGGTGTCAAATGGTCTTTATTAATTTGATAACTTATTAAACCATCCAAATTTGATTTAACCCAGACATCACAGGATCTAAGACACTTACTGCTGATTTTGCAACCTCATCTAGCTTGCATTACCTCACCTCATTAATTGTCTCAGTATCTTGTTTAACCATCATTCATAGCAATTTGTCCTTTGTCATCATTGAAATATAGTATTAAATTTATTTTTATAACTATTTTCTTGACTGTCTGAATTGTTCTGAAGTGTGCGGATAACTTTCTGTAAAAATAATCTAGAGTAATGTTAAATTAACATTCAAAGATCATTAAGATTAATAGTTCATATTTATATGGACTATTACATCTTATTGATCCTTCTTTAAATATGTGGCACTAGCCCACGCTACACATAACATAAATAAATAAATGCATGCATATTTATTTATTTATGCGGCAGTGTGCACCCCCACAAATGTTACATCAAAACGACCGGCTTGCCTGTGGTATGTCATGATGTTTTGGTGGTCACCCCAACATAATCAGAGCCTCAGACCGCTGCGATTGGAGCCGTGCGCCCTGGCTGCTTAAGTGAGCTCACGCTCCGCTCAACTTCGGGGGAGTTCAGCAGGACATTAGCTACATGCTAACTCAAAGCTAGTGAAGTTTTTCGGGCGCTTTTAGCGAGAGAAATGCAGTTGAGTGGCTCCAAAGTACTCCAAGCAAGGCACATACTTTCATTTTAGTATCTGTTAGCAGACAAAGGCTACTTCATTGTGTGCGTCAGTAAAAATCGGCGTACAGGAAACTCTTGCAAAGGTTCCGCCTTGCTTGAAATTCAAGCTGTGATTAAATGCGTGAATTTATTTTAAAGCGTAATTTTTTCTAATTAATTAATCATAATTAACACGTTAAAACCCCATCCCTAGTACATATATATATATATATATATATATATATATATATATATATATATATATATATACTGCTCACAAAAATTAAAGGAACACTTTTTTTATTGGGCCTGGCATGAAATCAATGAAACCTGTCTGATAATTTTCTGGTTGATTAAGCAGCTGAGGGCATTGTTAATCACTTTCAGCTNTGAGGAAGGTGCTTACCCAGTTAAAAAACACATTTTATCAAGTTAGTACGCAGATCGGGGCGCAGGGCACAACGTGGGCGGAGTCAAACGTTTGACCCCGCCCACCGTGCACAGGCAATATATACGTAGACGCCCCTCTCCTATTGGAGCTGCCGTAGTAGCCGGCCACAATCTTAGATGGGTCTCCATTTGCCCCCAGAGCATCAATTTCTACTGAGGAAGGTGCTTACCCAACTAAAAAACACATTTTATCAAGCTTTTTCACAAAATCAGGCACATGGTATGGCATGATATTTAAAATATAAATATAATAAAATAAAATAAATCAAAATATAAAATTTCAATTAGGTAATCTACATATTCATGTCTATGATGTCAAGCATAACAATGGTAATCAAATAACCTGTTCAGTGGATTTCAATAAAATATATAGAAAGCGCTGATGATTAAGTTAAATGAAATAGGTGCCAATTTTGATCAAATCTGTCCCGATATTCTTATTATTCTTTATTGTACTCTCTTGTATGGTATTTGTGTATTTTATAGTATGTATTTTAACTATTTTTGGTACCATAATTTATTATTGCATCTGACACCAAGACAAGTTCAACTAACTGACCTTTACTGCTATTGACAATAAAAATAGTTCTGACTCTGATATATCACACCTAAGCTTATAATTAAATAAAAAGCTTTTGTATGGGGCACCATTCATTATTATTTATATCATGATCAGGTCTGGTGCCAAAATGTGGATCTTTGGTATAACATGTTTCTTTATGTATCTTAAATGTAAATACCACCATACTTAAAAATACTAAGGTTACATAATATTCTATATACATTCTTGTCTAATAAAATACTAAAACAATGGTAATATGTTTACCTTTCCATGAGCCCTCACAACTTCCCACACAACTTTTTACTGAGGTACAAGCCTCACTGAACTTGAAACCTGTTACTTAGGCCAGCTGAACTGGAACATTGAAGTGAAATCAACATTTAATATTGGCCTAACTATAATAAAGCAGAAACAGCTATGAAAAAGTTTCATGCATTTGATACACTTACACATTCTTATTTATAACTTATCAAGTCTTATTTTTTACTGTAAGTCCATTATTTTATGCATGCTGCCTTTATTTAATTGTTTTAATATTAATTTCCAAGTGAGTGTAAAAACAGTATAGATGTAGACACATGTAAAATGTTTGTACGCTCAGTTATTTCAGCTCCATTATTAAGGGTAACAGAGACTGAATTGTGCCATTGATACTTCTTTAAACATGCCAGGGTTTGAGGTGGGGTGGTGAGACAGTGGACCAAGGATGCAGACTTGATGTTTCAAAAAGGTAAATTTAATAACGCAAACAAAAGCCAACACAGGAACACAGGTACAAACAAAAGAACCAAAAAGCACACAAAAACAAGAAAACCTCCAGAAAACAATTTACTGAGGAAACAGAACACAAAAATTAATACCATAACACTCAGACACAAACACTAAACACATTCCTGCAGTGTGTGGACAGAAAATTATTCTATGGCATTTCAAATCCAGAAAACACCTGCATCTTCCTTTTGTCTATAATTTCTACATAGAACTCCTCATAGTCTGCCTGCAAACTAAAAATGAACAGGAATGGTTCCATGATATCTTTGATCTCCTCTTCATCCAGGCCATCATACATACGTTACAGTTGTACTGCCCTCAAGCAAGCTTCCTTGTCCATGGTGATGACCTGGGGAGGCAAAGTTTTCCCTTGAAGGATCTGGTGCCACGCCACCTTCCTGCCTCAAAGGTGTTCTTAACCAGAGAATTCTCCTAATCCAAAGTAAAGACAATAAATATTAAAATACTGGTTGGAGAAGGCAGAAACAGTGAAATAAGAAAAGCCCACAACAGGGAACATACTTCGTTCCCCATTCATGTCATGGATGCTAACATGTACTATCTCAACAAGGAAGCCCAACATCAATTTCCTGCACATTACTCAGATGTAGGCTATCAGAATGTCTAATGCTTATGAATGGTACCTTTTCAAGTCTGCTTAAATCACATCATTTACTAATTAGTTGCTAACTAGTCAAATTGATTATTCTTACCTTATTCTATATTTAGCATGTAACAACGATCAAAAAAACTAACATTTTCCCCACGTAAAATATAATATTTCCCCCAAAAGTAATAAAGATCACATAACATTTTCTCCCCAAAGCTCAACAGTATGCCAGATATTATATTAATCTAAAACTCAGAAAAAAACTTTTTAAGTCCAGGTTAATAAAATTTTATTTTTTTAATAACATTTTGCTTCTGAGTACTTAAAGATTGTTTTAAGTCTGTTTTGATGGCTTGTACATATTATATATGAGAACAGTCCTTTGTCTTTATGTCTAGCTGTTTTATCTTATTTTTATCTTGTATTTTTTTTATCTTGTATTTTTTATCTTATCTGTTTTTTTATCTTATCTGTTTGTGTAAAGCTAACTATGTGTCTGTTGCTGCTGCCTCTTGGCCAGATCGTCGTCGTAAATGAGAATGAGTTCTCAATCGACTCATCTGGTTAAATAAAGGTTAAATAAATTTTCGGCCAAATTATATTAATCTAAAACTCAGAAAAATACTTTTTAAGTCCACGTTAATAACATTTTTGCCCTAACATGAATGCTTGGTATCGTTAAAAGTGAAAAACGGTGCCTACCTCCACTCTGCCAGCAACTTCTGTCACACAGTAAGCACACCCTCCCTCCAGCGGTTTCAGTGAGCGGGGTTAAACCAAAGACTATAGAGTTAAACGTTTGACTCTGCCCATGTTGAGCCCCGCCCCGATCTGCGTACTGCAGTCAGGGGCTCCTCGTAATGTTGCGCAATCATGTCCGTTTTATAAAAGATTACGCGATGGCGGCATAAAGGGGGTATGGGGGCGGTCTCTGCACTGTCGCGGACTTCCGTGTATCTTGGACATAATTTGCTTTTTATTGCGATCGAAGCTGCACAGGTGTCTGTCCTCCACCATCCCTGTGAGCTGTCAGATGATCTGAGCTGCAGATCTAACGCAGAAAAGCTCCCGGAGCACCGCAACGCTCTGATCATCTCAGCTGATTAATGTTTACAAAAGTGAAACTTAAGCGCGTGTTTACTTTCATTTTCAAAATAGTTCCCGGCCGGAGCTCGGCATTAATTCATCACATGGCCATGACACCTCCCTCTGTTGCGCCAACGCTTAATGTGCGTTTATAAAACCGGCGAAGCCGCAATATTACCGCAATATTACTATCAAGCGTGGCGGCACGAATGCCGCAAAATTCCCGCAACATGATGCCGCCATGGCACGTTCATAAGAAACATGTTGCGGTAATATTGCGCTGATTTGCCGGCATGGTGTGTCTTATAAAAAGGGCTCATGATCTCCTTCCTATGGTCACTAAGCTTGTGACCATAGATGAGGGTTGGAAGGTAGACTGATCGGTAAATCGAGAGCTTCGCCTGCTCAGACCTCTCTGAGGTGGGCACAGAGGCAGCCGTAGCTCAGGAGGTTGGTGGTTGTTGGTGGTGGTCAGAGGGGCTGATGGTGCAAAATGGAAGCTTTGCCTCTATCAGACTGCCCCAGGGCAGCTGTGGCTACATAGTAGCTTACCATTATCAGCAGTGTGTGAATGTGTGAGTGCATGAATAATGGAATGCGCTTCAAGTGCCTAGAACAAGACCCTGAGCTACTTAAACTCCTCCACTTGGGGCAGGACCTGACCTGGAAAAGGCAATCTACCCTTTTCCGACTCAAAATCAGGGTTTGAATTACGGGGGATCTAAGGGGATCCCAGCTCCACTGGAAGCCCTCAACTGACACAACAAGGGGGAGCCCGAAAAAAGACCCAGTTTCAACGTATTTTAGATTATTTTTATGAACTCTCAGTGTACCGGGACTTCTTTTAACAAGCGAGGACAGAGAGCACTGGTTGTTCATGCGCTCCAGGCAGCTTTCTCTTGTGCACGGCACCAGTAACATTCTCAAAGGGGCGTTACCAAAAGAAAATAATTAACATGCAATCATTCATGTCTGCTCACATTGGTACGTTCTGTTTTTTGACTAAAACTAAAAAGCATTTTCATCCAAAAAACTAAGACTAAAACTAATACCTGCCAAAAACAACACTGGTTCACATATTCTGTGATTTAACCAACATAGAAAATAATCATTTACAAACCTGGAGGAGTGAACAGGATACCAGAAACATTCTCTTCATTGACAGGAACCCGGCTGACCCCGTCTCCCATCAGGAACCTCTCATTAGTCGCCTCAGCCAGCATCCTGCCCTCTTCATGAACAGAGAACTTCACCACATGTGGTTTTGAAGAATTAGTCTTCTGAAACATTTTGTGCATGGTCTCTGGCCTCATGGACCACAGCAGACCCATGGGTTCAACTCCATGGTAGCTCCCACTGAGTGAGGGGTCTCTGTTCAGGTCGATCTCCCCGTTACCATCAGCTCTGTAGGTGGCCGAGGAGCTGAACTCCACTCCCTTCTCATCGGTGGATCTGGCTCTCATGGTGACCACCTGCCTCGACTTCAGCCCGCTCACCTTCACCTGGACGGGGTCATCATACAAACACCTGGCTCTAGGGAGCAGCCTCAGTCTGACCTGGGCAGACATCTCTCTTTGGAATCAAGAGAAAAGTGAACCAACGTTTTCTGTAATCGTTCTGCTATTGCTTGTTTAATAGAGAATAGCTAGTTACCACCGTGATGGTACAAACTGTGAGGACAGCTGGGTTAAGGTTACTTATGAATAACCTTTGTTTTAGAAATGATGTCATGAAATTCCTCCCACCAAAAATTGCATCTTAACCCTTAGAGGTCCCTAGTGCCTTTTTTGTGCAGGCAGTAGTGTTTTTTTAATAACTTTGGCTGTGCTGATTCAATTCTTTTAATTTTTTGCTCCAGTGTGTATTTTTGGGGAAGTTTACCAAAAATAAAACATGTTCCTTCTACTCCATTTATAACATTGCATAGACAAAAAAGGAACACTGAGGTAGATAGTTTTTTGTGTCCATTGACTCTCATTCAAACGACATTTTTCTAACAAAGCTAAAAAGCACCGTTAATACATTTTTATTTTACTCTGTGTTCCTGCAGCCACCAGGGAGTAAAATTCTTTTTATACTGTTTTCCACCAAATTACATGAATTCTCTATAAATAGCAGGGCATTGATTCTGAATGCACTTTAGTAGTTTACATTCTGAAGATCTTGTGGCCTCTGTATTCACAATGCAATATATATTTCAAACAAAAATGGTTTGAGTGTTTTGTAGAGACGTCATACACTGGTGTGCATGTGTGTTTTCATCATTTTTGTGAATGTGTTTTTTTCAGTCTTCATAAAAAAATCAGTTCTCACCCAAAGTTGAGTATCAGTGCACAATCCTAAAACAACAGGTTTATATGTGCTTATTGCTTAAAAGCAATTCACAGATACTCAGAGGAAAATTTTGTACATGCTTTTGGGGGTGATGAAGGGTAGGGGGGTGGAGGGAGGGGGCGGGATTTATATGCTTTTGTAGGACGCTTTCATCTACACCAAAGCTTCGCAGTAACTGAATAAATATGGAATGTGCTGCAAATTTTTCAAATTTACTGACATATTTATTGTTGCATATTGCAATGTCAACAAGTATAACGCAAATGCAGCAATAAAACCTCATGAAAGCACAATTATCAAGGAAAGCAGCTGTACTTCAAAGATGTCAATATTTTGCAAAAACAAATGTCTGCAGGACAACTCCTTTACATAGGTGTCCTTGCTGGAAATTTTTTTATATACACTGCTCACAAAAATTAAAGGAACACTTTTTTTATTGGGCCTGGCATGAAATCAATTAAACCTATCTGATAATTTTCTGGTTGATTAAGCAGCTGAGGGCATTGTTAATCACTTTCAGCTGTATTGGTGTTCATGGACTGAACGACAGGTGCACTAAAGTGGCAACAATTACAAAACCCTCAAAACAGGACTGGTTTAACATGTGAAGGTCATTTCAAGTTTCTCCCTCTTGATCTTTTTTGGCTGGTTTTCCACTCGTGCTAGTTTTGGCTTGAGTAATTATCTCTACTGGCAGCATGAGGCGATTCCTTAACCCTACAGAAGTTGCACAACTTCTCCAGGATGGNCACCGGAAACGAGCCCGACTTACTGCCGGCAATGCGGACCAAGCTCTGACACTGGTCGTACAGGGACCTAACAGCCCGTATCAAGGGGCCTGGTACCCCATACTCCCAGAGTACCCCCCACAGGGCCCCCCGAGGGACGCGGTCGAACGCCTTCTCCAAATCCACAAAACACATGTAGATTGGTTGGGCGAACTCCCACGCACCCTCCAGGACCCCCCCAAGGGTATAGAGCTGGTCCAGTGTTCCACGGCCAGGACGAAAACCACATTGCTCCTCCTGAATCCGAGGTTCGACTATCCGACGGACCCTCCTCTCCAGAACCCCTGAATAGACCTTACCAGGGAGGCTCAGGAGTGTGATCCCCCTGTAGTTGGAACACACCCTGCGGTCCCCCTTTTTAAATAGGGGGACCACCACCCCGGTCTGCCAATCCAGTGGAACTGCCCCCGATGTCCACGCGATATTGCAGAGCCGCGTCAACCAACACAGCCCCACAGCATCCAGAGCCTTAAGGAAATCCGGGCGGATCTCATCCACCCCCGGAGCCTTGCCACCGAGGAGTTTTTTGACCACCTCAGTGACCTCAGCTCCAGAGATTGGAGAGCCCAACCCAAAATCCCCAGACTCTGCTTCCATCCTGGAAGACGTGCCGGTGGGATTGAGGAGGTCTTCGAAGTACTCGGCCCACCGATTCACAACGTCCCGAGTCGAGGTCAGCAGCACACCCTCCCCACTGTAAACAGTGTTGGTAGTGCACTGCTTTCCCCTCCTGAGACGCCGGATGGTGGACCAGAATCTCCTCGAAGCCGTACGGAAGTCTTGTTCCATGGTCTCACCGAACTCCTCCCATGCCCGGGTTTTTGCCTCTGCGACCACCCGAGCCGCATTCCGCTTGGACTGCCGGTACCTATCAGCTGCCTCCGGAGTCCCACAGGCCAAAAAGACCTGATAGGACTCTTTCTTCAGCTTGACAGCATCCCTAACCGCCGGTGTCCACCAGCGGGTTCGGGGATTGCCGCCACGACAGGCACCGGCCACCCTGCGGCCACAGCTACGGTCAGCCGCCTCGACAATGGAGTCACGGAACATGGTCCATTCGGACTCAATGTCCCCCGCCTCCCCCGGGACGTGTTCGAAGTTCTGTCGGAGGTGGGAATTGAAGCTCCTTCTGACGGGAGACTCTGCCAGACGTTCCCAGCAGACCCTCACAACACGTTTGGGTCTGCCAGGTCTGTTATACCTTTTTATTAAATTCTTTGAATCACTCTTAGTCTGACCCCTCACATGAGTGAAGCACATTTGCCATGGGAGACCACAGCTAACACAATGGCAGAACAGCCTACAGGATCATGGGGGTACGCAAACCCATCCACCACGTTAAGGTGGTGATTCAGCAGATGGGATTTATATATATATATATATATATATATATATATATATATATATATATATATATATTTATTTATTTATTTATTTATTTATTTATTTTTTTTTTTTTGTTTTGTTTTGTTTTTTTATTTTTATTTTATTTTTATTGAAAAGGTTTTGGTTTTTTTTTGTTTAGATTTTTTTAAATGTTTTTTTTAAGTTTTATTTTATTTTTTTTTAAAAGGTTTTCTTGTGAAAGGTAACTTCTGTTTCTCGCGAACGATGTCATCAGGCGAAGGTGTGTCAAAGAGAAAAGGCTGAATTGGAGGAAACTTCTCTTTGGATTTATCTTGGAGTTTGCTGAAAAACATCTGGGGGTGACCACCCCTTGTCCTCACATTCTGTTTTCTGTGGCTCTGAAGTGACAAGGTTGTTGCAAATGCTGATGGCTTTGCAAAAACTGAAGAGGTGCTCCTCTTGTCCAGAGTCACTGGAGATGACGGTGTGGGGGAGTCACTGTCCTCCCGGGCCAGGGGTGTTGTCAAATCACAAGTGTCTCCTGGTTTAGACGGTCTGGAGTTTTGCTGGAATGGTTTGTAGTCCAGCTCACACTTGGTCCCACCCTCTGTAGGACTTTCTGCCAACACGTCAGTCCTTTCTTGTTTTGCTGGTGAAAGTAATGACATGGAGGAGCACTGTGAATCATCTAGGGTGTCTGAGGTTTGTCCTTTTTGTTTTGATGTAACATGTTGTTTCAGTGCTTGAGATTCAGTGCTGATGGACTGATTGGAGTCTCTGGTTAGATGCTGCTGGGCTAGCTCTGACAACGAGACAGTCGCACTAAGAAACGAAGGAGAAGAGGAGTCTGTCTTTACTCTTTGAGAATGATGTTGAATTTTGGTCTTCTGATACTTTGAAACAAGCTCAGACAGTGATAGTGGGGGTGTTGCTGCTGCACACTTGACAGAAGTTACTCCACTAATGGAAGTGAGCAGGGAGTTACTCAAAACTGGACCGCTGTTCTTGTGTTGCTGGATTATATCAGCCAATGACAAACTGTCGTTAGGATCGGCCGTCGACGGATGGTTGTTTTGCAGAACAGAACTGAGACTTCCAAACCCCAGAGGAGGAGCTAAAGTGGTGCTTCTTATCCTGTGAGTGTCTGTTGACAGATCACTGAGTGAAGTTGACAGGATGGAGCTAGATGATGTGTTTGGTTCAGATGAGATGGTCAACGATGCTAAAGTTCCAAGTGGAAGGCTGAGCTGGTTAGGCACGGTTGGTACTGGCTTATAAGTTCCACTCAAAGTGTTTGAGGGAAAGTAAAAGCGATACCTTTCATCATACACGAGCTGAGACAAGCTTGTGCTGATGCTAACGCCTCCATGAACATTTTCATGCTGAAAATTTAGTTTTGCACAGCTTCTCCTCTTATGCTCGGCCTCGAGGGGCGATAGGAGCTTTTGTGCAATTGGTTTTTCAGCTTTTTTAGATGGAACTGCTGGACCAGTGCTGTCTTTGAGTTTCTGAACCCTGTGGCGCTGAGGTGACAAGGTTATTGCAAATGCTGATGGCTTTGCAAAAACTGAAGAGGTGCTCCTCTCGTCCAGAGTCACTGGAGACGCGGGTGTGGGGGAGTCACTGTCCTCCTGGGCCAGAGGTGTTGTCAAATCACAAGTGTCTTCTGGTTTAGATGGGCTGGAGTTTTGCTGGAATGGTTTGTAGTCCAGCTCACACTTGGTCCCACCCTCTGTAGGACTTTCTGCCAACATGTCAGTCGTTTCTGGTTTTGCTGGTGAAAGTAATGACATGGAGGAGCACTGTGAATCATCTAGGGTGGTTGAGGTTTGTCCTTTTTCTTCTGATGTAACAAGTTGTTTCAGTGCTTGAGATTCAGTGCTGATGGACTGATGGGAGTCTCTGGTTAGATGCTGCTGGGCTAGCTCTGCAGAGACAGTCGCACTAAGAAATGAAGGAGAAGAGGAGTCTGTCTTTACTCTTTGAGAATGATGTTGAATTTTGGTCTTCTGATACTTTGAAACAAGCTCAGACAGTGATAGTGGGGGTGTTGCTGCTGCACACTTGACAGAAGGTACTCTACAAATGGAAGTGAGCAGGGAGTTACTCAAAACTGGACCGCTGTTCTTGTGCTGCTGGATTATATCAGCCAATGACAAACTGTCGTTAGGATCGGCCGTCGACGGATGGTTGTTTTGCAGAACAGAACTGAGACTTCCAAACCCCAGAGGAGCTAAAGTGGTGCTTCTTATCCTGGGAGTGTTTGATGACAGATCACTGAGTGAAGTAGAACGGATGGCGTGAAATGATGTGTTTGGTTCAGAAGAGATGGTCAACGATGCTAAAGTTCCAAGTGGAAGGCTGAGCTGGTTAGGCACGGTTGGTACTGGCTTATAAGTTCCACTCAAAGTGTTTGAGGGAACGTAAAAGCGATACCTTTCATCATACACGAGCTGAGACAAGCTTGTGCTGATGCTAACGCCTCCATGAACAGTTTCATGTAATGACAAGGAGAAGCACTGTGAATCATCTAGGGTGGTTGAAGTTTGTCCTTTTTCTTCTGATGTAACATGTTTCAGTGCTTGAGATTCAGTGCTGATGGACTGATTGGAGTCTCTGGTTAGATGCTGCTGGGCTAGCTCTGCAGAGACAGTCGCAATAAGAAACGAAGGAGAAGAGGAGTCTGTCTTTACTCTTTTAGAATGAGGATGAATTTTGGTCTTCTGATACTTTGAAACAAGCTCAGACAGTGATAGTGGGGGTGTTGCTGCTGCACACTTGACAGAAGGTACTCTACAAATAAAGGTGAGCAGGGAGTTACTCAAAACTGGACCGCTGTTCTTGTGCTGCTGGATTATATCAGCCAATGACAAACTGTCGTTAGGATCGGCCGTCGACGGATGGTTGTTTTGCAGAACAGAACTGAGACTTCCAAACCCCAGAGGAGGAGCTAAAGTGGTGCTTCTTATCCTGGGAGTGTTTGATGACAGATCACTGAGTGAAGTAGAAAGGATGGCGTGAAATGATGTGTTTGGTTCAGATGAGATGGTCAACGCTGCTAAAGTTCCAAGTGGAAGGCTGAGCTGGTTAGGCACGGTTGGTACTGGCTTATAAGTTCCACTCAAAGTGTTTGAGGGAACGTAAAAGCGATACCTTTCATCATACACGAGCTGAGACAAGCTTGTGCTGATGCTAACGCCTCCATGAACAGTTTCATGTAATGACATGGAGAAGCACTGTGAATCATCTAGGGTGGCTGAGGTTTGTCCTTTTTGTTCTGATGTAACATGTTTCAGTGCTTGAGATTCAGTGCTGACGGGTTGATGGGAGCTGCTGGTGTTTTTCAGTTTCTGCACACAGATTTCTCCAGGTTTTATCTGAATCTTGGGGGCGACTGGTACCAAAGTCTGGTTGGGATTGTTAAATAGTTGAATGAGTTTTCTCACGTTTTCCCTGTTATTCTCCCTGGTAGGTACAGTCGGTTCTGGTTCTGCAGTCTCGTTTGACTCATTATATTTCTTGATTAAATTCCTCACGTTGCCACCCATTGCTGTTTTTTTCAAGTCTGGTGAAATCTCAGCTATTGTTGATTGGAAAAGTGGGAAAGTCATGTCTTTTCCTTGGAGTGAATTCTTGTCAAGATTGTTAAATTTCTCAATGAGTTTCACAACATTTCCATTGGGAGTTTTAACGGTACCTCCAGCGATTTTTAGTCCTACCGTTTGCTGTGACTGGGCAGGAAAAGTGGTGTGTTTTGAAACTGGAATCGAAGACTTGTAGGGATTGTTAAAATGCTCAATGAGTTTTCTCACGTTTTTCGAGCTATTTTCCCTGCTAGGTGCAGTCGATTCTGGTTCTGCACTCTCATTGAATTCACTAAATTTCTTGATCAAATTTCTCACGTTTCCAACCACTGCTGGGCTTTTCATCTCGGATGAAATCTCAGCTATTTTTGATTGGAAAAGTGGGAAAGTTACGTCTTTCTGTGGTAGCGAATTCTTGTCTTGATTGTTAAATATTTCAATGAGTTTTAAAACTTTTCCATTGGGAATTTTAACAGTGCTTCCAGTAATTTTTTGTCCTACTGTTTGCTGGGCTGGAAAAGTGGTGTCTTTTCGTTTCTCAACACAGATTTCTGCTCCCGGATTCGACGTCTTGTTGAGATTGTTAAAAATTTCAATGAGTTTTAAAACTTTTCCATTGGGAATTTTAACAGTGCTTCCAGTAATTTTTTGTCCTACTGTTTGCTGGGCTGGAAAAGTGGTGTCTTTTCGTTTCTCAACACAGATTTCTGCTCCCGGATTCGACGTCTTGTTGAGATTGTTAAAAATTTCAATGAGTTTTAAAACTTTTCCATTGGGAATTTTAACAGTGCTTCCAGTAATTTTTTGTCCTACTGTTTGCTGGGCTGGAAAAGTGGTGTCTTTTCGTTTCTCAACACAGATTTCTGCTCCCGGATTCGACGTCTTGTTGAGATTGTTAAAAATTTCAATGAGTTTTAAAACTTTTCCATTGGGAATTTTAACAGTGCTTCCAGTAATTTTTTGTCCTACTGTTTGCTGGGCTGGAAAAGTGGTGTCTTTTCGTTTCTCAACACAGATTTCTGCTCCCGGATTCGACGTCTTGTTGAGATTGTTAAATAACTCAATCGTTTTTCTTACGTTTTCCATCTTACATTCCCTGCTAGGTGCCGTAGGCTTTGGTTCTGCAGTTAGACGAGTCTGGACTGCAATACAAGTCTTGTTGGAATCGCTACATTTTTCGATCAAATTTCTCACATTTCCAACCACTGCTGGGCTTTTCATCTCGGATGATTTCTTGGCTATCTTTGATTGAAAAACTGGGAAAGTGTCTTTCTGTGAGAGCGAATTCTTGTCTGGATTGTTGAATTTCTCGATGAGTTTCATAACTTTTCCTTCAGTCATTTTTGGTCTCACTATTTGCTGTGACCGGACTGGGACTGAATTCTTCTCAGGATTGTTGAATTTATTAACGAGCTTTTTCACGCGTTCGCTGCAAATGTCCATTGGGAGAGTGGATAGGTTGCTGCTGGAATAACTCATAGGACGTGTCTGAAGAGTGACTGTCTGGTAAGTGATCTGGCTTGGAACTGACTGTTGTCATGAATGAATGTACAAGCTGATGTCATCAGATCAAAGGACATTTAAGCTCCGCCCCCAACCTTTTAGAACTACGTGGCCTGATCCCTGTTGCTAGGCAACACATTGCCTTGATTTTTTTGTGTTTGTTTGGATACATGAACATACTATTGAATACTAAAAAATCCCTGAAGAAAAGGGGCCTGGCCGCTAGCACAAGACATTAGCCATGTGTTATAGATTATTAGGGTCATGTTGGGGTGAACACCTTAAAACCATGATATTAAGGTAACTTTGGGGTGAACACCCCAAAATTATGATATTAGGGTAATATTTGGGGTGAACACCTCGAAACCATGATATTATGGTAACGTTTGGGTGAACACCCCAAAATCATGACGTTGGGGTGAACACCCCAAAATTATATTAGTGTAGTAGGATGTCACACACCTGATTTCAGCAGAGGGCGCGGCCTTTAAAAGGACTGGGTTGTCTTTCTGGGAGAGATGCTCCCTCCTGCTGCTACTGGTTCCAGGTCACTCAATGGTGCTGAACCTTCACGTCTGTTTCATTGCAGACATTAAGCACAAACTGCTTATGCCTCTGGTAGGCTGGGGTTTTGCAGTACCAGGGCCTCCTGATGTAAAAGTGATGCGTAGTTGGTTCTTTTAAAGCCTATACCCATTTTATTGCATTGGCTAAACTATAATTCTGTTGCAGTGAGGGATTCACTGCTGTTCTGCTTGATTCAACTTTCTGCTTCAATCCAAATGGTCTGTTGTTTTGCTGCACCTTCTCTGTTCTGTCTGGATTAGAGTTCCAAGGGTCTAGCTGCGCTCCACCGCGCCCCATTCCCGCTGTTCCACCCGCTTCTGCCTGGGCTGGTCATCTGCCGATCTGACGAGATCACCGAAGGCAGCTCATCCTCCCTCGGTCGTTACAGAGCACCAGCCGTGTGGCGTGGGAACGGACTGAAGAGCTGTGGAAACCCTTCGCAGCTGACCGCTGCTGAAAGCCGCGAGGGCCCGCAAGGACAACAGACGCTCATAACAAACTGTGTGTGTGTGTGTTTGCGCGTGTGTGTGGGCGCGTGTGGGTATGCGTGGAGTGAGGTAACGGGGTGCGTGTGGTTGACCCCCTGATAGCCGGCCCACTCCTATTAATTGTTTTATTTGTGTTTGTTTCTGTGTCCTGATTTTTTATTTCTTTTATTCAGGCTGAGAGCTGGCGGTGGTGATTGAGCCCTGGTGACGGTCCCCTCTGACCTGTGTGCACATGAGGTTCCAGAGCCACTTCACCCCCCTAAATGCATGCACGTGTGATTGGGGTGATTTATTTTACAGCAGCCTCAGCCTAACTTTTATTTGGTTTGAATTAGTTTAGTATTTTAACTGCATGTTTTTTTTTTTACTAGAAGTGATTTTATTTTAGGTCATTTAATAAATTAATTGATTATGTGTGGAACTCCGTCTCAAGCTTGCTTCGTAAAACTGAACCTATGTGCCTTAAGGTTAAGGTGATTTTATTCTTTTGGTTCCTGGTAGTACCAGGTGGCGTTGTTGGAAAAAGAACTAAAAGCAAGGCTCCATCCGATAGTGGAGTCCCCACATTAGAGTGATATTTGGGGTGAACACCTCAAAACCATGATATTAGGGTCATGTTTGGATGAGCACCTCAAAACCATGATATTAGGGTAACGTTGGGGTGAACGCCCCAAAATTGTGATATTAGGGTAACATATGTAGCAACATCAACCCATGATTTCTCCTAAATGAACTTCAGTAACACTTTAAAGAGCAAATTGCAGGTTAATTTTTTTTTCTAATTCATATAAAATGCTGTCCAAAAATATTTTTTTAAACATATATTGTAGGCATTTCATTTAAAAATACATAACAGCACAGATGTTTGAGTCAAAAGTGGCCTTTTTCAGCGAAGCTTCTAAAAACGCTCTTTTTTCTCAATCTTAGCCTCTGACGTAGTTTAAGGGAGTTCTAAGCTAGCTTGCCTGCAGCTCAGTGTGAAGCGTGGAGAGTTTTAGGGTAGAGAGGTCGTGTTATCGAGTCAGTGTGTGTGTTCACTAGTTTTGGATTGTGTTAATTTTCATAAACTATTGTTTGTGAAGGCTGTAAAAACTCCAGCCTGAGCAGACATCGAGTCCACGGGTTTCTAAATAAGTAAAACAAGCCTCTTATCTCCGTGCCTGGGGGCGTTTTGTGCAGCTGGAAAGACGGGACTTCAGGAACCCAAATCGGTGTCGGTACCAACTCACGGAGGTCTACGCTGGCCTCCAGAGACCCGCGGCGAGGTTAAAAAAATTAAACTCTCACTACACAAAACTCACCGCATGGATTCAACATATGTTATGACTACCCCAAAATGTCAAGTGAAACGCAGGTTGATGATTGTCTTACTTTCACTTTTATCTGGAAATGTGCAACCAAACCCTGGACCTGAGCTGCAATGTACACAAACTCCTGCTGATTTCCAACAATTGTCTGGTGTCAAAATTGTTCATCTGAACGTCCGCAGCTTATTACCAAAGATAGACATGGTCAGAATCTGGATTAAATCAACAGCTGCAGACATCGTAATCATTTCTGAAACGTGGCTGACTAAATAGAATAGAATAGAATAGACTTTATTGATCCCACAGTGGGGAAATTCACTTGTCACAGCAGCACCATCACTCAAAGGGTAATTAGAAGAAAGATAAAAACAAGGATACATGTATATACACATAGGCAGTAATCTAGTATTGTAATCTTAGATCACTAAAAAACCACAAATAAAAGATAAAAACAAACTTGGTACCAACACTATGCAGCATACTGTAAGAGACACAGACAACAATGAGAATCCGGTATTGCACAAGTATAGAACACATACTGAATATTGCATTGGTGTTATTGTGTACCAGGATGATACCAGTACAGCTTAAACTGAGGAGTTATACACTCTTACTTACTAAATCCATAACTAATGAGGATATTAACATAGCTGGATACAATGTTTATTGCACAGACCGGCCGAACAAAGGTGGAGGTGTAGTTATTTATGTTAGATTAAGACTGAATGCATCAATAGTCTTGTCTGAGTCTATCTGTAAACATCTGGAGTTTTTAACTTTAAATGTGGAAATTGCCAAATCCCTTTCTATAACTGTTGCTGGGTGCTATAGGCCTCCATCGGCTTCCAATGAGGCATTATCATCCTTAAAACATCTCCTGTCCAAATTAAATTATAACGAACTCCTACTGGCTGGTGATTTCAACTGGGACTGGCAAAATGCAGTTTCAGATGAATTCAAAAACTTCTGTGACTCCATTAATCTCAACCAGTTGGTCAACCAACCCACAAGACCCAATCTTAAGAATCCTGACAAGTCCACCTTGATTGATTTAATTTTAACAAATGTCATTCATAAATTCTCATCATTAGGCATTTTCTGCAATGACTTGAGTGATCATTGTGTTGTTGCCACTTGCAGGAGCACTGAAATGCCGAAATCCAAATCACACATCATCTGCAAGAGAAGTTTTAAACAATTCCAGTGAACAAGCTTATCATAAGGATTTGTCCTTGGTTAATTGGAGGCCAATAGATTTGTTACCAGATGTCGAGCTAGCATGGGCATTCTTCAAAGACACTTTCATGGACATTGTAAATAAGCACGCCCCCTTCAGGAAACTCAGAATCAAAGGACGAGAAAATCCCTGGTTCACCCCCGAGCTGTCAAATATTATCCATCAGCGTAATGTGACATGGAAATGGAAATCTCCCCTCTGATTGGGCTATCTTTAAACAACTAAGAAATAAATGTACTACTCTCATCAAAAAGGCCAAATCAGACTATTACTTATCTATCACAACTAAGAACCTAAAAAATCCACAGAAATTTTGGAAAGTGATTAAGTCTTTATCTGTCAACTTAACTTCTCATGCTCTTCCAAAATTTGTCCTAAACAACTCTGTCCCAGTGCATGATAAAGCTGAGGTTTTAAACTGTTTTAACAAGTATTTTATCTCATCTGGTTCAGTGTCTACTTCTACTGGAACACCCTCTGTGTCCCCCTGCACAGATTCCCAAATGACCCCGGGTGCTTCTTTTAACTTTGTTCCGTTTACTGTAGAGCAAGTGCATAAAATTATTAGAACTCTGGATATTTTTTGAAAATGGCTGCTGATTTCATTGCAGAACCTCTTACAGTTCTTTTTAATATTTCTATCAAAAACAAACAAGTACCATCAGTTTGGAAGTCTGCTTTTGTGACTCCTTTACTAAAAGGTGGTGACCCAGCTCTATTAACAAATTACAGACCAATATCTAATCTGTGTGTCCTGGCAAAAACTCTAGAGACCCTAGTAAGTGAACAATTAAAAGACTTTTTATATTCAAATGACCTTCTCTCAAGTCTGCAATCAGGTTTTAGAAAAAAGCACAGCACCATCACTGCAGCCACAAAGGTTATCAATGACATTCTTGTTGCTCTTGATTAAAAGCAGTACTGGGCCTCACTTTTTATTGATCTGTCAAAAGCCTTTGACACTGTAGACCATGCTGTTTTAAAACAAAAGCTTCCTTGTTTGGGATTGTCTGAACATGCGATCTCATGGTTCACTGACTACTTGAAGGACAGAACTCAATGCGTTAAATGTGATGGGTTGTCCTCTGAATTGACCTTTCGCCGAGCCCTGCCTCCCTTAGTTACTGTTGCCAACTCCGACAATAAGTGGATCAAATACTGCAGCTCCGCAGATTTCCGTGATGGAAAGAATTAGACAGATGCGTGGCAGCGACATTTTTTGGAGCAATTCCTCCTCAATATCATTCAGATGGAGGCAAAAAGGGCTACAGTATGCAGTGGAGGGATATATTAGTGTTGGCTCCGCTGAGCGAAGCGTAGCAGGGAACAAGGAGTTGGGAGTTTGGGAGAAGGTCTGGCGTCCGGGGACGCGTGGATCCGAGGAGTGGTGGCGGCGATGCGGTGTCCCTGCGAGCTGTCAGATGTCAGATAATCTGAGCTGCAGGCAGCTCTAACGGAGAAAAGCTCCCGGCGCTCTGCATTGCTATCATCTCAGCTGAGTCTGTTTATAAAATGTAACTTTTTATGCCCGTGTTTACTTTCATTTCGTTCCCGGCCGGAGCTCGGCATTAATTCATCACGTGATCATGACACCACCCATTGTTGCGCCATGGCTTAATGTGCGTTTATAAGACACACGGTTGAGGTGATATTACGCTGATTTGCCGGCACGGTGTGTCTTATCTAAAAGGGTCTTGGATAGTCTGGGAGGCGGACCTCTGCTCAGCCGCGGGTGGGGGGAGCACTCATGCTTGGCTGTTGCTGGTTGAGCTCGATGAGGAGGTTCTGAAGTGGAACGAAGGGGACACGACTACTATCGAGGCTAATGCTTAGTAGTATAAATTAGGCTTAGCTTCATCATTTTGTTTGGAGTTGTCGGATAGTAACGGTTGCTATGATGTGTGATTGGACAATAGCCGTTCTGGGGGCGGGGCCAGCGAAAGGCTAATTTTTGTGTCCACAAGGGAGTACCACAGGGTTCAGTTTTGGGACCCCTCTTGTTCATTATGTATATTAATGACATAGGACAAAATGTGTCGGATGCTAATTTGCACTTTTACGCTGATGACACAATCATTTACTGTTTTGGAACATCTCCCACTAAAGCTGTTGAATTCTTACAGAAAGCTTTTAATGAGGTCCAACAAACACTTCTGCTGTTAAAATTGGTCCTCAATGCTGACAAAACTAAACTAATGTTGTTTTCAAACTCTAAAAAAAGACCTCTAAGTATGCCCTCAGTGACCACTCTGGAGGGAAATATCATAGAGGTGGTCCACACATACAAATACCTTGGTGTCTGGCTCGATGACTCCCTCTCCTTCAAGCCCCATATAGATAATCTTGTGAAGAAACTCAAACTCAGACTGGGTTTCTTTTTTCGAAATAAACTGTGTTTTCCCTTGAGGCAAAAAAAACGACTAGTTACTGCAACATTTCTGTCTATTCTGGATTATGGAGACCTTTTGTATATGAATGCCTCAGCACAGTGTCTTGGTAAGATTGATGTGGTTTATCATGCCTCGCTGAGGTTTATTACTAACTGTTGACCACTGACCCATCATTGTGAATTGTATTCTCGGGTGGGATGGCCTTCTTTGTCCACCAGGAGGTTGGCACATTGGTCCACTTTCATTTACAAGGCCATGCTTGGATTACTACCCAACTACATCATGGAGAAGTGTAACTTCTCACAGTCTGCGTGCAAACGATCAGTTGTTACTCTGTGTTCCGTTTGCTCGCACTGAACTGGGCAACAGGGCTTTTGTTCACTCTGCTCCTTCTGCATGGAACAGGCTGCAGGAAAACTGGAAACTAACCGAGCTCATCTCCTTGAATACATTTAAAACCAGACTGAGAGCCCTTGAGACAGATTCCCTGTGTTGTAACTGCCTTCTGTAATTCTGTACATAACATGTATGTGTATCTGGAGAAAAAAAAATTGTAACTGTAACTTTTGCTGCCTCTTGCCCAGGACTCTCTTGAAAATGAGGTTTTTAATTTCAATGGGACCTTCCTGGTTAAGGTTGCAGTCATCTTTGCTGTTTTTTTAATATTAAACATGTTGCATTGGATGCTTAAAAAGGTCAGAACTTTTTTTATAAAAAAAATCCAACACACCTAGATCAGGTGGTCAATAAATCACCAATAAAATCAAATAAAAAAAAGATTTTGTATTTCGCGTGTATTAGGAGTTTTACGGTCTTTAAAGTCACATCCGGGTCACGTGTTTTAACCCGGAAGTAAAACTGATGTGGAATCTTTTCATCAACAGGGCCAAACCTTCGCCTCAGCTGGGTTTTAAAGCTGTTTCGGCGGGATGTCTTTCCCTTCTACCTTCGGTACGCAGCTCGCCGCCTTCATGGACAAACTGGCGAAAGCTGCGGTGGCAGAAATCACGAAGCTGGTGGAGGAAGGGAGCTTGGATCTGCGCCTGGAGGTGCGCCAGAGGGACGTGGATATCCAGGATCTGCGGACCAGACTGAAGATGATGGAGGCTGAACTCTGCAAGGCTCAAGAGGCTGCTGCACGACGAACCACAGAGGAGGAAGTGCAGAAACCCGCAGAGAGTCAAATCCTACAGGGTACGAAGCTAACCTGCACACCAAACTTCAGTCAAAGCTCTCAAGTTTAAAATAATCTACCTGATTAGCAACACCATCTTATGTTAGAATATTATTTAACCCATAAAATTACACCTTTTTAAGTTAAAATTTAATTCGTCTGCTGTTAAACTTTAAGTGTTACTTTATGTAATGATGTTCTCACATCTAAGGAACTCTGATTTAAGCTAAGCAGGCATCCTGACTAGAAGTCGACCGATATTGGTTTATCTGTTGCCGATACCGATGCTGATATGTAGGAGACATGGTCAGCCAATGGCCGATATGTACTGCCGATTTTCATGGCCGATATCTAGACGTTTCCCATCTTATTTTCATGCTAAAATGTCACTAATAACATCAGTTGATGCACAAAATTTCTGAAGCAGTTTTTGAACTTTGAATTTAACTAAATGTTAAATCTTAACTTTGTGCTCTTCTCAGTGTTAAAGTCAGACACCTAAATAAAGTTAATTTAGAGTATTTATCATGCAGATGTTATTAGGGCTGCCCAAGGATGTGCCTGACTTTATTATCGGCTTTACTAAGGACAAAAATCGGCCGATGTATAAAAAACTGTAAACATCGGCCCGATATATCGGTCTACCTCTAATCCTGACAGTCACACAGGGTTGTGAATGCAGAAGTAATAAAGATAACATGGGAGCCCTGAAATTTGGGCTCCTTTAAATTTTAATTATAGGTATAGATTGTTAAAATATTTGTTTGTTTTTCATATTTTAAAATCTTATTTAAAAAAGCTGTTTTTTTCCTGCAATAATAATTCTAAACCAACACTGAAAAACAACAAAAAGGAAATGACTTAGTGTTCATCTGATTAATCTGATGATGCCGTAAAGAATTTTACATAAATCTCATGAAATCATCATAAATGTGCTTTGAAGTTCACTCAGAATACTCACACATGAAAAAAGCCAACACAACAAGAACATATTATACACATTTATGCATTTTTAATGTATTAATTGTTTTATTATACTCTGATTAGTGCCGTTAGATCATTTTAAAACGTTTTTCCTTGTAATTTTTCAATTAGAAAAAGGAAAATAATTATTGTATTATCTGAAATAAATAAATGTGAATTTATATTTGTCAAATTTAAACCTACAACTGAATTATTTTGATTGCAGATTGTCATGAGGATCATCAAGTCGATGTGGCGTATCCTGATTTCAAATCTGCTGATTTAATCTGTGAAGATTTCAGTGGATTAGATGAGAACATTAGTCCAGTGATGAAGCTTGAGCCAGAAAATGGATTTCACCGCACAGACTCCGGGGATCACATGACGGCGGATGTTGTTTGTCCTAAAGTAGAAGGTGGAGCTGATTTAATCTGGAATGCTTGTAGTATGTTTGAAAACAACTCTGTGTCAGTGCAGAGGCTCACATCGATTATTCCATCAAACATTGAGCAGTTTTCTGCTTACAGAAACCCACAAAACGTTTTACTGTCTTCAGATCAGGAGTTGGCTGATGATCGTTTAGTTGTTCCAATAAAAGTAGAAGAAACAACTCACCCTGTCAGCATGGGAAATTCTACTTTAGACTCGGTTTATAATAAAGATATTAGACAGAATCTGTGCATGCAGGTTGCTTCAGAACAGGCCGGGCCATCAGCAGCTTTGCATCAGCGATCCACAGCAGGCACGTCGGAATCAAACGAGGAAGATGGTACCAGAACCTCCATCAGAACAAAAAGATTACCTCTTGTTTGCAGGGCAAGTCAGAAAGTCTTCATCTGCTTGGAGTGTGACAAAAGTTTCTCCTACTTATCTCAGCTCGAGCAGCACAGGACCACCCACCAATCCTTCAAACCCTTCAGGTGCCTTGAATGCGGGAAATGTTTCACCCAGAAGACCCGACTGAAAACGCACCAGAGAGGGCACACGGGCGAGAAGCCGTACAGCTGTGAATTCTGTGGTAAACTGTTTTCCAGGAAGGACAACTGCCACAGACATGAGCGGTTCCACAGTGGCGTTAAGCCTCACAGCTGTAGGAAGTGTGGCAAAAGCTTCACCATGCTGGAGAAACTCAGAAAGCATGAAGAGAGTCACCTGCTGGGATAAAATAATAGACTCTGTGCATGTGTTTGTTTTGTATTTGCTCTTTTAAAAATTGTTTGCAGAATATTTTTTATTTAATTTTGAGCTTTCAGCTTTATATTGTTATTTAAATTAGACTGATTTCTAATCTGCTCAACATGTGTCTTGTTTTATTCAACTGTGAAGGTCAAAATTTATTTCTATAGCACATTTTTAACAGTTCACACTGCCCCAAAGTACTGTTACAACAGAACACAATAAAAACAGTAAAGGACTAAAAATGTGGTTAAAATAAAAACGAGAGACACAGAAAATGAGTTAAATAACAAAATCTGAACAATGACTGTTATTTTCTTAAAAGGAAATATTTATTGGGAAATTTTATTATCCAAACTTTTCAGTTTTATTATGACATTTTATAACAAAATAACAGTAATAAATAAGTTTAATTGACCCTACCACCTGTGATCCTGTTTGATGAAGGTACTAATCCTAATACTACATCTGGATGCTAGTTTCATGTGAATTTGCAACAATATTAAATGAAATCAGTGAAAACCAGTGATGTCAGGGTATAATTGTCAAGATGGATTTAAGTTTTGTTGTGTTTTTCTGCCTACACTGACAGAAATGAGTCATTCATAAGGAAGTGTTGGGAAAAGTAAGATTTAACATAAAATTACCTTTTTTGTGTTAGATCAGTGAAGATAAATTAAATAATAAAAAGCAATCCGGTATTTTAATGTAGATAAAACCTGTTTACTGCAACTACAATTTGAATAAAATATGAAACTTTGCTGATCATCTGAAGAGTAAAAAGTAAAAAAAAGATTAGTCATAAATTTTAATTAATAAAAAAATAAAACTAGTACTTTTAGTATGCTTTTCAAAAGGATTGTTTTTTCCCTTCAGTTTACCACAAAGCATTACATTAAAATTTATTTAGAATAAAACAAAAAAATAAGATGCAACAAAGAAAATTTTAATTTTAACTCAAATTCCATAACTAAACAAATCTTTACATATAAATAATGTAGACGGATGTAATATTGACCTCATATCACTAAAAATACCCTCTGTGTTATCGCTATGATGAATGACTTCCGGTAACTAGTTGCAGCTGAGTAGACCACGTGACCATGGAGCTGAGTGATGATTTGAACTGCGCTTTTTCCTCAACTTTACGGTATTTTGTCGTCACTTCCGTTAACTAGGAGCTAGCGCTTTGTTTATCTCTACGTATGGTACCAATTAACGGCAGCTACGTTTATTAACATCCAAAATGGAAACAACTGCGGTCTGTGGACAGACAGCGGGCCTACAGTCGGCCTGTTAAAGCCAGCCAGCGACCCATCACCGGGCGGTCTTTCGACTTTTCTCGGTGTAGTTTTAGCCTTCTTTGGGACTTGCTGTGGTTACGATAATGTTGAGCGGAGTCCCTCTGCGCACTCAGATCGCCTCCGTGATTGATGCCTTGGCCAAAACAGCCGTGGCAGAAATCTCCAAAGTGGTGGAGGAGGGTATGGTGGTACTGCGGCTGGAAATGTGTCAGCGGGAAAATGAGATCAAGAGGCTGAAGAGCAGCGTCGAAGTCCTGCATGGAGAACTGAGGGTGGCACGGCAGGCGGTGACCCTACGACCCAGAGACGGTGAGCTGGACTTGATTTAACTCACCTGGACACCTTATCTACGAGTTAACCCAGGGGCGGTCAGAAGTCTTATAGGGCCTTCTGCTAATTTAGATTCAGGGGCCCCATTTTAATTTAAAACCATCTCTCACTTCTGCATTGCTTTTGCATAACACCATTATCACAGTTTCCTTCTCCAAAGTAGCAAAAGTAAATACACTAAAAAACATACATGTTTTTAAATGTTGAAAATTACTTGGTATGCAAATAAATTGTGTTGCAGAGCTTTTAGATTTAAAGTCTGATCACAAGATGGATTTTTTCTTGCCACTGATTTTCTCCTTAGGTGATCTGGTTAATTTTAGAGTCCTTTTCTTGCTGTTGACACAGTATTTCTTCAGCTTATGTGAACGTACCACGTAAAAGCTGAAGAATAAAAATGTCCGTCATTCTAAAACGTGAAACCCAAAAAACAACAAACAAATTTACTTGGAACAGGAAAAAACTTTTTTACAGTTTTTATTCTGTTTTAAATCAAAGCTTTTTACAGAAATGACTTCAATGTGAGCACCAGATGTTAGTTTTCTCTTTGAACTAATAAATAAACAAGTGGCTTTAGTATTTTAATGGGTGTGCCACATTTCTGCACATAGAAAACAAACCAGATGGAGTCTTTTTATGTTTTCCAGACAGAGAATCTGTAGATTTTTACAAGTTATTAATCAGCATCTTACTAAGTTTGAGTCAGTCTTGTTCAGTCACAGATCTGGGAATGTTTAATCTGGAACTGTGGCAACAGGGTGAAGGAGACTTGTATAAAATCATGTTGAATGTTTTGACTGATTAGTATTAATTTATTCTAGAGATGAACCTTGGTCTAAATAACCCTTTAGCAGACCGTGAATAAGGAATCAAAACGTTATGTGGTCAAGTACCCTTGACAATTTCAATGGCTCAGAAATGTTCCTGTCTAATAATATCTCTTTAGTTTAATCCGAGTTTATGATTTTCTTTCTACAGAAGGTCCGAGTGGAATTAGAGACCAGAGGAACCTGGTGCTTCCTGGTGAGAACTACAGGACCTTGTCTGGATCCAAGGTGGAGGTGAAATGTGAACCTCTGGAGGAGGGAAGCCAGGAGCTCAGAAAACAATCCAATAAGTCAGGAGAGGAGAATCTGTACGAGGGCGGGCAGTGGAATCCAACAATACCAAAGGAGATGGGATGCAGCAGGCCGGATTTTTTAGCTTTAGGGCCGAGCTCCCTGTCTTGTCTCGCCGAGTCCTCTTTGGACAGCGGATTGAATCTGTCCTGCAGCAACTCTGCAGGATTTCAGCAGAACCCGTTCAGCCGCGGTCTGCCGAGTTACAGCCAGTACCGAAACACGATGTGGCGGAGGACCGTGAAGAGGTTGATGTTTAAGAAACGCTTTATCTGTCCGTACTGCGGCAAAAGCTTTGAACGCTCCGGACACCTGGAACGACACAAGAGAATTCATACGGGTGAAAAACCATACCGCTGTGAGATTTGTGGACGCCGCTTTAATCAGAAATGCAGCCTGAAGGAGCACATGAAGATTCACCGGAGATGTAAGTAGAAGACCGTATCATTTACATTCTTTAGCATCAAACTGGTTCCAGTGCCGCATTAGCACCGGATCCTTCTTAAGATCTGACTTCACCGACCAACTGCTGTGCAGAAACGTAGATTAGGGAGGATCAAGCATGAAGATATGTTTGAAATGATGTAATGACAGGGCTCCATAGTGGCTCTCTGGCTGTGGAGAAACAAACTGGTTCTTAGTTTTTTTATAGAACCAGTTAAGAACGAGCTCTAACACTAGCTTCAGTCTAAAACCCTAAATCCTGTCTTCCTTCACAGGAGTTCATAAACAACTGTTAAAAGAAAGAAGATCTTGTTTGTTTCAGTAGGCATTAGTGAGGCTCAGCCTCGTACATGTGTGTGTGTGGGTGTGTGGGTGGGTGTGTTACTGAATCTCTGCCAACTTACTATGTTTATATTTAACAGCATACCGAGTCTTCCCTCTGACTCTAAATCACATTTAAGAAACAGACGATCTTCATTCGACGGTCCGTGTCTCCCCGACACGCGGCTGTCTGTCTCAGACGGTTATTTCTGTCCTCTGTCTCAGTTCAGATCTCAGCTGGATGTCCCTTTTGATGCTCCTCTGTGCAGGGAGGTTAGAGGGAGGAAAACGGATTTTTAGAAACTCTCTGCTCCTCAAGACAAGATTTAAAAATAATTTCATGGATTCAATTTCATTTAATTCACACATGGGAAACTTGGCTGACCCATATCTTCTTAAAAGTTCTGCTTCCATCTCTACATATTTTCCCCAAAATGTCGGGGATCAAGATATTTCGGGTGAATGTGAGCCAGGCCTTTGTATTTTTCTTCTTGGGGATGTTAGTGGTTTTGATGTTGGCACTCTTCCATGGATTTCAAATCTAGTGGGCTGATTTTCTTTCTTTTCTTGGAATCTGTTTTCTTCACTCAAAATGACCCAACTTTCTTTGCTGATCTGAAACATTTAAGTGTGTCCAAAGAAATCAAAAACAGAAGAAATCTTTCTTCTGTTGAAAAGATTAAGTTTGCAAAAGGCTGTCAAAAACACCAGTTTTTATTTTAAATAATAATTAAAAGCAAGTCCTTGACTCGAGATGTTGTGAATCGGTGGGTCGAGTACTTCAAAGACCTCCTCAATCCCACCGGTACGTCTTCCAGGATGGAAGCAGAGTCTGGGGATTTTGGGTTGGGCTCTCCAATGTCTGGAGCTGAGGTCACTGAAGTGGTCAAAAAACTCCTCGGTGGAAAGGCTCCGGGGGTGGATGAGATCTGCCCGGATTTCCTTAAGGCTCTGGATGTTGTGGGGCTGTGTTGGTTGACGCGGCTCTGCAATATCGCGTGGACATCGGGGGCAGTTCCACTGGATTGGCAGAGCGGGGTGGTGGTCCCCCTATTTAAAAAGGGGGACCCGCAGTGTGTGTTCCAACTACAGGGGGATCACACTCCTGAGCCTCCCTGGTAAGGTCTATTCAGGGGTTCTGGAGAGGAGGGTCCGTCGGATAGTCGAACCTCGGATTCAGGAGGAGCAATGTGGTTTTCGTCCTGGCCGTGGAACACTGGACCAGCTCTTTACCCTTAGGGGGGTCCAAGAGGGTGCGTGGGAGTTCGCCCAACCAATCTACATGTGTTTTGTGGATTTGGAGAAGGCGTTCGGCCGCGTCCCTCGGGGGGCCCTGTGGGGGGGTACTCTGGGAGTATGGGGTACCAGGCCCCTTGATACGGGCCTTTAGGTCCCTGTACGACCAGTGTCAGAGCTTGGTCCTCATTGCCGACAGTAAGTCGGGCTCGTTTCCGGTGAGAGTTGGACTCCGCCAAGCGTGAGATCAATAGGCGGATTGGTGCTGCGTCTGCAGTGATGCGGGCGTTGTACCGGTCTGTCGTGGTGAAGAGAGAGCTGAGCCGAAAGGCGAAGCTCTCAATTTACCGGTCGATCTACGTTCCTACCCTCACCTATGGTCACGAGCTTTGGGTAGTGACCGAAAGAACGAGATCGCGGATACAACCGGCCGAAATGAGTTTTCTTCGCAGGGTGGCTGGGCTCTCCTTTAGAGAGAGGGTGAGAAGCTCGGTCATCCGGGAGGGGCTCGGAGTAGACCCGCTGCTCCTCCACATCGAGAGGAGCCAGTTGAGGTGGCTCGGGCATCTGGTTAGGATGCCTCCTGGATGCCTCCCTGGTGAGGTTTTCCGGGCACGTCCAACCAGGAGGAGACCCAAAGGAAGACCCAAGACACGCTGGAGAGATTATATCTCTCGGCTGGCCAGGGAACGCCTTGGGATTCTCCCGGAGGAGCTTCCCCAAGTGGCTGGGGAGAGGGAGGTCTGGGCCTCCTTCCTTAAGCTGCTGCCCCCGCGTCGCGACTCCGGATAAGCGGAAGAGAATGGATAGATGGAATTAAAAGCAAGTATGGCCTTTTTAAAGGGATACTATGCAGTTTTGGCTTGCTTTTAGCACCCCCTAGTGTCCGGTTAGTAGAACCAAAAGTGAAACTTATCTCCTCGCTGTGCGTTCGTCTTTTTAACACCTTAATCTAACTGCTAAAATGTCTCCTCAGCCTTCATTAGTGTCTACAGAAGCGGTTCATCACTAAATCAAACAAATCAGCTGTGTTCATGATCTAAAACATGCAGGAAACATGCTGGAAGCAGACTGCAGCACCAGGCATGTCAGCTCCACTTTACCACGTCCAACAAGGACCGGACCGGCACTCTGAAGTTGCAAGTGTGGTATACTGGCCACAGAGGGCGGTAGTAGGGTGACCAGATGTCCCGCTTTGTGCGGGACAGTCCCGCATTTTCATCACTTTTCACACGTCCCACAAACTGAGACTCATGTCCCGCATTATTGACAGTCTCCCGCTTCGAGTTTCAACTTGCATAAACTGTGTGGAGAAAGCTGCCTGTTGGCGTCAATCCAGGAGGCGGGACTTTACGCAGTTCCGGAGCGCGTGGAGCGCGCACCCGAACCACCAAAGCAGAAGCGTCAGCGAGCACGGAGGACAGATGAGCGCGGTGGACAAAATCCTGTTACAATAAACTAGTGGGTTAAAAGTGTTCAGAGAGACTCTGTTAGGGTCTTTGTGTTTTTTAAGAGCCATTTTTTGTGTCACAGCGTGGAGTCTGATATGAAACGGAGCTGAGAATCCGAGAGTCACAAAAAATGCTGGTCAGAAGCAGGTTTCCCATTTAGACAGGTCCCAAATGAGTTTCTAACACACACAAGGTGCTGCAGTTGTTTTGTTTCAGATACAAGCTAAACTCTTTTATAGCACATTAAACAAATGCTGAGAGAATTAAATGGAAGCCTTCATTACTTTTTCTCAGAATTTGGACGGAAAAAGTCATTCTAAGGAACTCTATTAATAACTTCATATTAAAGTTAGTGATGTTTTTTCTCTCCCCTAAATATTTACTAAAAAAGATTTGTCATTTTTGAAAAAAAACACCATTTTTCAAATCAATTTAGCTAAAGTTACTCTGGAGAGGAATTATGAAATACTAAAAAAAAGCTTTTGATCTTTGCTTGTTCAAGTTGAATTTGAATACATTACATTTATGATGATAATAATAATTATAGAAATTTATGTATATTTAACAGTGAAAACAAACTTTTTTTTCACTTTATCTCATTGCATTCGAATTTTACGTTGTCCCACATTGAGTAGTCTCTGTCCCACATTCGGTGAGTTGGGATCTGGTCACCCTAGGCGGTAGGGGTCTGAGTGACATTTCATTGACCCTGTAAAGGGTCATTTTAGCACATACTGGCTCAAGAGAATTATTTAAAAATATGAAAAAGTTGCATAGTCTGGCTTAAATCAAAGTAACGACTCCTAATTTGATGTCCAATTTAGTTGGATGTAAAAATTCAGTTGGACATCAACAATGTTTTTTGGCTTTCAAAAACTTGTTTTCTGATAAGTTGCATTGATATGGATTAATATGTAAGGATAAAAATGGCGTGACCAGGTTTGAGGTAAATATATTTCTCTTAAAAGTGTTTAGCTTCATAAATGTGAGCATAACCATTTATCTGGGTGGTTGTTTTCTAACAGGTCTTCAGTTACCACCAGAGGAGATACAGGTTGGCCAACAGGTCCCGATTCCAGAGGTGAATCAAGTAATGGATCAACATCAGTCTGATAAAATATGTCCCTCAAAAGTGGATGAGAACCAAACACTGATGGAGGAGACTCAGCCATTATCTGTGCAGGTAAAATCTGAACCTGTAGAGGAAAACGTAACACAGCCGGAGTTTAACAGTGGGAACGATCAAACAGCAAGCAGAGCTGATGACGTGGGTGAAAACATCACAGCCCTGGAGAGTACCAGCCAGCTGTGGACGCCCAGATTACAAAACAATCCAGAGCCGAGCAGCTCAGAATTCCTCAGCAGCTCATCACCGAACATGTCTTCCTACCCTGCTATAGCTCAGCTACTCCAACCAGCAGAAGCTTCCTGTAGCAGCAGCAGCTTCTTCCAGGGAAAACCATACGGGGAACTGAAAAACAAAATGATCACCCAAACACCTCGTGGATCACCCAGTCTGATGGTCTCCAGTAATCCTGGTTTACACGGAGTCCCAGAGGTCCAGATGGATCACCTCCAGACGAGAGTTTTCAACCCAAAGAAATGCTTCATGTGCTCGTACTGTGGGAAGATCTTCGAGCGAGCTGGACACCTGGAAAGACACCTTCGCATTCACACCGGGGAGAAACCGTACGGCTGCCACATCTGTGGGAGGTGTTTCAATCAGAAGAGCAGCCTCAAAGGTCACATGAAGACCCACAGGAATGGTAAGAGTTTTGGTAAAACATTCAACACTGGTTTCAACTTACTTTTGAGACAATTGTCTATTTTAGATTGATGATTTTAAACTATTTCCTGATGATTATTGTATCGGTACACAAAATATTTATGCTAGCTCTTTGTTCAAAGTTTAAGCTGACTCTTTCAGGAATGCCTTTAAATCCTTCAGTCCCAATCAGTCATTTGTCCATGAGACATTCAGTGTAAGGTTGGGCATTTGGACACATTTATCAACCATGAAAGGTTGGCCAAACCCTTCACTGATTATTTTTTAAAGTAACAATGAGCAGTTTCCTGCTCCTTTGCCCTACTGGTTAAAAGTGGAATTACAACTACCATAAAAACCCTGCTGTAGCCTGCTTTAGCTAGTGCTAACAACGAGCTAACACCAACATGAGCCAATTAATACCAACATAAACCACGAAGGAAAAAGATCCCCACTGTTGGACAAAAAATATTATTACTTACAAGTCCAGTAGCAACAAAGCCAGGTCACCATCAGTCTGTGATTTTGTAGCCTCCTTTAGCTCCCTCAAACTAGCGTAGGCCGCACCGATGTTCACTCTGGTTTTAGCTCTTTGCTTCACCTCCAAAGACATTACTTTGTTACTTTTACTTCCAGGCTCCGCCATGATGCCAACTTGTTCTTTTTATTGACGATCGGTGAACTGAAAATGCTAACTGCTAGCATAACAGCTAACAACCATAAAGCAGGTATAAGAGCGCCCCCTAGAACACCTACCCGCTCCACAAAACTATCTAGTGCAGCTTTTGGTCAGCAGAGGGCAGCAGAGTGGTGTCAGATATGAAACTGGTCAAGTTTCTAACTCAACAATCACTGAGATCAGTGTTAAAGCGCTAGCTTAAAGTTTAATAAACTATTTAGTTTAACTTTAAGAGCAGATTTTTTATGCCTAGGAATATTCTTCCAAGTCAAGTCTGCCTCTTTTTTTGCAACGCTCTATGTCCATATACATATTATACATTGTTTGAAAGCTAGGATTCTTGTGATTCCAAAGACGTGCCAAAGATTCAACCATAACTGTAGACATAGTAAACGTTTTTGCCAAACTACTCTATTACCACTACCATTTCTAACTCACTCAAGCCTCATATCATTGGCAGAACAGAATAATCTCAGACAAAAGTGTTTTTAACATCCACAAGAGTCCAATCAAACTCCAATAAAATAGTCCACAACAACTTACGTCCACAATCCAACATATCCCCTTTATCACCATAACCTCCATTAGCATCCTCACAATAGCTTTAGACTTTTGATCGGCGTCTTACCTGATCAAACATGTAAAGGGTTACCTTGTCCGCTGAGGCAAGCCCTTCAACCAATAGGTCATAAGTGCCACCCCCTATTTTCTTGTGTAGCTCAAACCATTTGTGGGGTTGTTTATTGCTGATTGATGCATTAAACAGCTGACAAAATCTGGAAAACAACAATCTTTCACATGAGGACCTCTAGTGGTCTGCTTCCACAAACTGAGTAAGAACAATCGTGATTGGTGGATTGCTACTTGCAGCAGTCTAAATGTCATCTGCGTGAATATATCACCCATCAGAAAAATGATATCGCCCAACCTTAACTTGGTGTCCCTCTGTATGCAACACATGCTATTCATCAAAACAAATTCTGACAAGTTTTATGTAGTGAAATTCTTGTGCACCACATTGGTAAATCTGTGGTCTAGAACCACTCAAGCAGCACAAAGTTGACATTTTTTGCAGTTTGTGATTGACTGATTTGTTTATCTTTCTTTAACAAAAAGGGGAAACTACAGACACGCTGGAGCCTCATCACTTGATGTTCTCAGTGCCTGATAATAAGCTGCTGGAGAACTTTATGGATCCCAGTAGCGGAGCAGCAGCTGCTGGGGAACAGTTCCCTGGCCCTGCATATTCTGACAGCTTTCGGGAGGAAACGATAATGGTGAAACTGGAGCCCAGGGGGGATAATTTTTTCTCTCTAAGTCAGATAGGAGCTGATAACAGCTTAGCAGAACCGAGCAAAAGTCAGCTGTGGACGTCTGCATTAGAGAAAAATATCGAAACCTCAGATCAAACAGTCTTATTTTTACAAGACGACAAGTATCACCTTGGTTCACCCTCTGGAGGAGCCAGGAAGCCGCAGGGATACGACTCGCCAACTAAAGATCTGACCTTTATAAACAACAAAGAGAAAGATCAATTTGCAGGCGTGGCTCCTCAGCCGAGAAGCTCCAATTTAAGTGATGCTCCTGAGCTACACGATGGACACGAAGTATCTGTGAGTGTTTACTCCTCGGTGAGAGACGAGATCCACCAGGATGGTGTGTTTGAGTTTAATATGGCCGCTTCAGGCAGCTACGAGGACAGCTGCAGCGCGGACGCCACTGGACAGAGTTCTTACATTTGCTCCAACTGTGGTCAAAGCTTTGATACTTTCAGCAAGTTTCAGGAGCATTCATGTGAACAAACCCCAGAGCAGGCTCTGGGCTGTAAGATATGTGGGAAGACCTTTAACCAGATGAGCATCCTGAAACTGCACCTTAAACTACACGTGAAATGAAACCATTGAGTTTTTGTACACAATTCATAGTTTTCATGTGACGACACTTCTGGGAAATACCCACCTGATGGGCAAAACGGTGCTTTGCTCCCCTGCCCTTCAGCCAGGGGTTTTGTGTTCAACTTGGCCAAAATATCAGTAATTGGATGCAATCATTGATATGGAAGTAAACCAGTTGATTCTACGGGTTTCCATCAGGAGGAAACTACAAGAGAAAATGATTCTGGATTTGTGTCCTTAGACGTGCTTCCTTACAAGTGTTTTCATTTAACACACATCTTGTGAACCGGTCACTTATCATTTTCATCTGGTTGTGGAACGAATACGTACGACTGTTTAATCATGAAATCTGAATACACAATATTAAACCTTGAAAGTTTGATGGTAATGAACAAGTGTGGTTTTCTTTTGATTTCTTTGTGATGACTATGAAAACAAACTGTTTTCCGTTTTGTACTTTCTGTAAAGCCTTTGATGATATTTAACTGTAAGAAGAAAATTAAACTCAAGGTTATAAGTTAAGTTGGCGTCTGTGGTGTTATGTCCAAAGCTGTTTCTCATGTTCATAACTCGTTTCATTTGGCTGGAATTACTTGTTAGCTATATTCGTATGTTTTTGAGGCTGTTTAGTGCAGTCGTTAAGGATGTCAATGTACTGAACCATTTTAAAGGGATACTAGGCAGTTTTGGCTTGCTTTTAGCACCCCCTAGTGTCCAGTTAGTGAAAGCAAAAGTGAAACTTATCTCCTCGCTGTGCTTTGTCTTTTTTTAACACCTTAATCAGCCTTCATTAGTGTCTACAGGAGCGGTTCATCACTAAATCAAACAAACCAGCTGTGTTCATGATCTAAAACATGCAGGAAACATGCTGGAAGCAGATTCCAGTACTGGCATGTCATCTCCACTTTTTATAAAGTCCAATAAAGACCGGACCGGTACTCTGAAGTTGCAAGTGCGGTATTCTGGCCACAGAGGGCGGTGGGAGTCTGATTGAAATTGCATTAACCCTGTAAAGCAGGGGTTCCCAATCCTGGTCCTGAAGGGCCGGTATCCAGCAGGTTTTAGTTGTAACTCTGCTTCAACACACCTGATTTCAATTAGCAAGTGATTAGCAGGCTTCAGCAGAGCTTGATGAGCTGCTGCACAGGTGATTCAACCACTGAATCAAGTGTGTTTGAGCAGAGAAACCACAAAACCTGCTGGATAGCGGCCCTCCAGGACCAGGATTGGGCACCCCTGCTGTAAAGGGTCGTTTTAGCACATACTGGCTCAAGAAAATGATTCAAAAATATAAAAAAGTTGCCTTTAAGGATCTGCAGCTTTGAAGAAAAAAGCAAATTGTGACTCAAAATTTGACTATTGTAACGCTGTGACTGACAAAATTGGCAAAAACTGCAATAAATGTTTCTGTAGACAGTAACAGAATCTAGTTAGAACAGGAGAGAAAACCTAGCCTATAGTAAACTAGACCAAAGTTATGTATTCACATATATAGGATGGCTAGAGAAAACCTGCTCTCTTTGGTGCTCTACATCAGGGGTTCCCAATTTGGGGGTCGGGACCCCCAAGGGGGTCCCCACAAGATTGCAGGGGGTCCCCAAAATTTTGTCTTTGCTGAGGTTGTGAGGTTAGCAAGATTTTATTTGTAAAAATTTCATTTATAAAATCCCAATAACACACCCTACAGTATAATCAGAACTCCATATAAAAGTTATAACTCAGTATGTCTGTAGAAAGTTTGTAAATGATCACATTTAATGTGTTTATGCGTGTAGGAGTTGGGTTTGGGTCCTGGCTTGTCTTGGACACGAGAAAGGGGGTCCTCAAAGAAAACATTTTGGGAACCCCTGCTCTACATCATTTCAGATTCAAGTGGGTCACAGAAAGTTGGACTTGAGAAGTTTTGAAGATTTGCAAATTTATAAACAAGAATTTACATGTGATTATTAAATCCTTCTGATGTTACATATGAGTGATAAGGGTGTTTGGTAATCACGGTGATCTTAATGAGCCATCTGTTTTAGTTTAGGTTATTGCAAAGCTACTGAGAATTTCGGGCAGCAGCTACATGTGCATCCATAGAAATGTCCTTGTTTATCTTTAGCAGTAAATTTGCTGCGCGGGTATTCGTGGATTTACGGTAGACACCTTCGTCACACGGAAGAAAGCTTTAAGCTAGCTGCCTCAAACCCAAATATGTAAAAAAACGAAGGTTTTCCGGCCTCGTTTCTTTTCTTTTTGAGTAAAATGTTTATTATCTAAAAGAACCCTCGATTTTATACATTTTTCCCTCGCATGTGGAATTATATTCATGAACATGGCGACGTGTATTCCCTTCCAAAGCCAGTTATCGTCAATAATGGAGGTCCTGGTGAAGGCTGCAGTGGCAGAAATCTCCAAACTAGTCGATGATAAATGTGCAATTCTGCATCTCGAAATATCCCGAAAACAAAGCGAGAATGAGCTGCTGACGTCCAAGCTGCGGATGATGGAAAATGCACAAATGCAGCGAGAGTTTGGTAAGAAGATGCTCTGTGTTAATGTGTTAGTTTTCCTCCAAGGATCATTTTTATCATTTTCTTATAAAGAAAGCGAATAAAAGCAACAGGAATTAAAGCTATATTACGAAAAAATATATAAAATATTTGAATATGATTTAAAATGTTTAATGATCTTTTGGTTCTGCCTAAAACAAATGTAGAAAACTACATGGATCGAGGAACTGATCTGGGGAGAAACAGTCTACGTCCTACAAGAGATATTAAGGTATTTATGGACTTGATTCATATTTAAAAATTAGATTTGTTATTTTCTGGACATCAAAATAAATGACCAACAGACATTTAATAACGTCTGGATCTCTTTGATCTACATTACAAAATCAAAAAGGTTGTAATAATTAAATAATACTTGGAAATGTCTGAAAAGACATTTTTGGATAGTTTTAGCCTATTTGAGATAGTTTGAATCCGCTGCTTCAAAGTTGCATCTTATTAATTATACACAGTGCATTTTGGCATTTCAGTGATGCTCAGTTTGCATTAAAGGGACCAAAATACCAAATAAACCCAATTATATGACCACCAGCTTTATGTCTCTGATATTAAAGCATCAAATTTAGGAGAAAAATGTCTTTTAAACCTTTTTAATGAGCAGGTTTAATGCATCGACCACAGCTTAAGTCTGTTTATTTTCATTTCCATAGTAGTTTTAATTATTTTAAGCATTTGCATCATTATTTCAGCTCAGATTAATGTTTTTTTTTCAGAACTTTTGTGAAAAATGCAGCTCAGTGGATGTTTCAGACAAGAGGGTCATTCTTTGGAAAAGTTTGCACGACAATCCCATTGATAAATAGATTGTCCTTCATTTTTTAACTCGTCACTTAAACACGACTGCACATTTTGACCAGCTTTTGATTTTGATTTTCAAAGATGTAGCTTCTATCCAGCTGGTAAAAGCAGAGTTACTCTCTTGTAGCTCAGCAATCGTCAAATCCTGATAATTTAGGGCTAAATTCTGCACTTGACTAATGTTTCTCTGCTCCAACACACCTGAATAAAATGATTAAATCACCTCCTCAGCCTGTAGAGGTCTGCAGCTGCCTGGTAATCACCCATTCATTTGACTCAAGTGTGTTGAAATAAAGAAACCTGGATTTGGTGGCCAAACGTGGATACCTGGGTCAAGTACAGGTATATTTTTAGTATTTTGTTCTTATTTTCAGCCACCCTGTAAAATTACAGCTTTATTTGTGCAAATTTCAGTGAAACATCTTGGAAATGGTCACAAAAATATATAAAAGACAGTTAAAAGTAATGCATTCCTGCAGAAACTCAAAAATAAGGTGATAGCATTTGAAATGAGCAGAATTTTTAGACTCTGGTGTTATGTTTAGAGCCTAATCAGAGATCACTGAGAGCCAGGCAAACACAACTCACTCTAGCCGAACCAAAACAATTATTATCTGATTTCGGCCCCCACATGTCGGACTTGGAAGGCCGTTCATCCAAAGTGTTGTTGTTTATGTAGACAGATGCTATACCCCTCCTTTCCCTGTTCTTCACATGGGACTGTGGACTCCTTGGGTCAGCTTGCAGAAGGTGGTGGTGTTACATCTGAGACAAACAGACATTGCAACTGAACTGAGAGAAACATGGACTCACCTACACTGACGCGCATGCACATGCTCACATGACAGCTACACATACACTCCCAGTTTTTCAACGTGCTCGCACATCCATGAAACACTTCACCCAATTCCTGCGCAACGGAGGTTGAAAGCCGCGGTGAAGAGTGGCTGCTGGTCTCCCTCGGATACATGGGGATTCCCGTCCCTCCCACCTACCTCACGTATGATTATGTTGTGTTTTTTCATGCAAGCCAACTCTCTGCCCTCTAGGGAGCAGAATGGGGGTGCATGGTTTTTTTCTCCCTCATCCCTCCCTGTCCTTGTGTCATCTGTTTTTCTTTATCTGCATAATGGGAGTGCTATAAATGGCTGCATGCCCACAATAAAACTGTTTAATTGTACCAGGACACTGGTTCAGTGACATAAAGCTATCCTGTCCTATCCTAATCTGCTCATTCATGTTTCAAGATCTTCATTTTTAACCAACTTAGTCTATTGTTTTAAAGTATTAATCGCGTCCTACACTACCATCTTTAGCTACAACAGGCTGAAATTTGACCACTTTACACAGTAAATCAAGATAATTTGAAATTCTTAGAACTGGTGCTGGCGCCTGTTTTTTTTAATTGTTTTTAAAACACTCAGGCATCTAAAGTCTAAATACAAAAAAAAGTTTTTCTGTCATTAGTAAATAGTTGATTAGATCTGCCTCTGATAAACTGGGTATAAATGCTTTACAAGCAAATGTCAAAGTGGCGTAAAACATCAACCCATCTGTTTTCTTTTCATGTAGTTTTCTGGGACTGAAGAGGCTGGTGGTTCCTTCATAATTAAAGAGGAAAGTGCTGATGAGGCGCTGTGGATCAGTGATTCTGCTAGAGCTGCTGGTGAGCTCAAAACCTGGATTTTATACATTTAATGACATAATTTTTCATCTAGAACAGAGTTTATCATCATTATTTCCTTCAATTGCTGAACCTTGTTGCTTCTGTCTCTTCCAGGTGCCGCTGTACATTACCCTGATGCTGATCCAGAGAACCAACAGTCTGAGATCATCAGACAAAAGCGTTCTGACTTCAGTGACTCTTATAACTCTGGCCCGCATGTGGTGGACATCAACGGTCTTCACTTCACAGTTAAGACTGAGAAGGAGGAGGACCGGGTGTCCTTCAGGCAGGATGGATGTCAGCACGGCGGGGGGAAGCAGCCTCCGGTTGCTGCTGACTATCCCATGGATGAAAGGGAGAGTCAGCTCTGGTCGTCCATAATTGAAGGTAATGACATCGACACGGGTTTCCCCGACTTCTCCAGTGTAGTAGACGAGTATTCCAGCTCGTTCTCTGAGCATTCAGACGCTACAAATGTTGGGTCCAACACCAGCAAGCCGCCTGGTGTCCTGCAGTGCAATGGCTTTTACAGCAGCCAGTATCAGAAGGATCCACAGCTGTCGCATTTTCAGCCCAGAACACAAACCGCTGCACTGCAGCCAGAGAAGCAGAAGGAGCAGCTTCACCTGCAGAGGAACGCCTCACGTTCTGCTCAGATGGAAGAGGAACCTCAGAATCTCTCTGAGAACAAACCGGCTCTTTCTGAGTCCCTCAACACGTTCACGCCAACAAACTTCTACTCTCACACGGCCCAGAAGTCTCTCTCGGCCATAACCCGGGTCTATACCTGCTCCCTGTGTGGAAAATCGTTCAACCGTCTGCACCAGTTCAAGCTGCACCTGCAGAGCCACAAGAGGAGGCGAGCGTTGTGGTGCACGGTGTGCGGGAAAAGCTTTCAGTGTCCGTCCCACCTCAGCATACACCACCGGACGCACACGGGGGAGAAGCCCTACGGTTGTGGACAATGTGGGAAGAGGTTCACGCAGCAGAGCAGCCTGAGGGTCCACCAGCGCACGCACAGTGGCGAGCGGCCGTACAGCTGCTCCCAGTGCGGGAAAACCTTCATCCTGATGCACCATTTAAAGCGACACGGGATCATTCACACAAACAGCTGAAAGACGCGCCAGAATGAAAAGAACTCTTTAAAACAAAAAGCCAACAAACTCCTTTTGGTTGTCCCGCGTGACAAACGTTTTTATTCATGCATATTTTACTATGCAAGTTCCATCAGGGTTGGATTTAAAGTTGTTTTCTTTTGTAAAACTAAAAAAACCAAATGGTTTAAGATGATGGAAATGTGAAGTGTGTGTGTGTGTGTGTGTGTGTGTGTGTGAGAGAGAGAGACTCCAAAAAGCTACAAACCCCCTCAAAAACAAGGAGTGGGACATCATAAAGCCTTTTTTGTTTCCTTGCTTTCAAACAGTTTCAGGTTGTTCTGTAGAACAAACTCTTCTCCTGCTGGAGCTCATCATCACCTGTGCTCAGAACAGGTGGGAGAACAGAAATATTCCCTTTATGTTTAATAACAGAAGTTTATTAGAATGTTTAAACCATGTTTGTGTTGACTTTTTAAACATCATAAATCATATTTTGTCTGGACTAAACTCAGCTCTTTGGTATTTATAGAAGATGATTGTCACGTTTAGGCTACAGCACAAGTTTTAGATCAGCCTCTTGAGTCAAGGCTTGAGTTTTTTCTTGATAAATGAGACAAATCGGTGCGATTAATCCTGATTTTAGCTCCACCGTCCACCTGTTTATCTGAAGCAGCACCAGAGGGCAGTGTGGCTCGTGCTTTGAGTTAAAAAGAGAAGGATGCTCTGCTGCTAAACCCACGGTCCTGCTTTGATGTTCCTCTATAAGCCCAGCTGCTCATTCTAGAACGTCTGCTCGGCTCTCGGAAATCCTGAAAACTTATTTTCTCTCCCTGTTTAGTTTTTAAATCACTAAATTCACTGGATTTTGACGAGAACGGGTTGATTCAGAATGAAAAAGCAACAATTAATTATTTGATTTTTATAATTTCAGCTTCCCCGTCCCTCCTCCAAGTGTTTAATAGAATTTTTCCATCAGAAAAAACTTTTAAACTGCTTTTAAAGTCAGCATTTTATTTCCTCCCAGCTGGGACAGTTTGTCTTTTGATAACGTGTAATAAAGAGCAGAGCATGCTGGTTGTGAATGCTAATTTGGCACCATTCTTTTAGATCTGTTAAACTTTTATTTAAATAGCGCTGACCCTCAACATAAATGAACTCTAACCTAGAGTTTTAAGGGTTTTGCATATTTTAAAAGTCAATACAAGCTCTACTGTGGACCTCTGTGTCCCGATTATCAGTCGTACTTCCTTTTTTGCTGATACTTTCAGGTTATAAATTAAAATAAATCAGTACACGTCGTTGCAGGAACTTTGCAGCAGATCCTTTTCTTGCAGAGCTTTAATGTGCTTATTCATATAAAAGTGGTGCAAAAACAATCATATCTTGTTTTTTTTTTGTTTTTAATGCATCTGAGCTGACATTTTTAAAATTCTCCTATAATTATCCTACAAGCTCACACTTGAGATGCACCAACCCTGCTAATGTTCCTGATCCACCTTAAAGTTTGTTTCTGAGCAGAGTTAGAACGGTTATCATTAAAACAAAGAACATAATTTAATTTATGCCATAGGTTGGCTCGTGCAGATTAATCAGAGGAATAAATGCACATAAACTCACATGGGTGTGTGTGTGTTTGATTTGAACATAAAGTCGGGCCTGCAGCATGAAACAAACCTGTCTTCTGTCACGAGGATGAACGTACCGTACGTCAGTGTTTCCTAACACAGCTGCAGCCCTGCAGTTCACTGAATCTGTACATTTTGTCCTGACACCTGAACCTCCTCCCTTTGGTTCAGACGACTGGTAAAATTCTCATGACCTTGTACGGCCATAAACACAGGGGGCTTAACGTCATGGAAACACTTCTTTTTTTTTACGTAGGAAGAAGGGGACAGATGGTCGTGGATTAAATAAAAGTAAAGAGCTAGAAAGAAGGATGAAGTTTCCATGAGAGAGTTTTTGTTTAACAAAAAGATCCTAAACACAGCTGACGAGGTAAAACAAACCAGCCTGGTGCTCGTTTCTCACAGACAACTGGGTTCAGTTTTTATCTGGAACACAAAGAACTGTTTATTAATCAGGGGAAATATCTGATTTAACTCTTTTTTCCCCCTTCCTATGTAAATCTAGTCTAATTTATCCAGCTATAGAAGTTCTAGATGATTTAACCTCAAGGGAATTATTAATCCTGTAGCAGCTACTTTTACAGCGAGTCAGTCAGATTTGCTAAATATAAAACTTGTAGAGATGCCAAGCAGATAAAACTAGCAGTCAGATCTTTTAAAGGCATACTATGCAACCTTTTCATATTTTTAAATCATTTCTTGAGCCAGTATGTGCTAAAATGAACCTTTACAGGGTTAATGAAACGTCACTCAGACCCCCACCGCCCTCTGTGGCCAGAATACCACACTTGCAACTTCAGAGTGGCGGTCTGGTCCCTGTTGGACTTATTAAAGTGGAGCTGACATGCCTGGTGCTGCAGTCTGCTTCCAGCATGTTTCCTGCTTGTTTTAGATCATGAACACAGCTGATTTGTTTGATTTAGTGATGAACCGCTCCTGTAGACACTAATGAAGGCTGAGGAGACATTTCAGCAGTTAGATTAAGGTGTTAAAAAGATGAACGCATGGCGAGGAGATAAGTTTTATGTTTGCTTTCGCTAACGAACACCAGGGGGTGCTAAAACAAGCCAAAACTGCCAAGTGTGCCTTTAAAACTCAACACATTTCAGTGAGATTCAAGCAAAAAGCACCAAATACACTGTAATCACAAGGGAGCTTTAATCAACTTGAAAAAACTGTTTTGTTTTTACACATTTGCAGAAAGTGACTTTTTTTTTTATCAGTATTTATCATCTAGGTGCAGCTACAGCTCTAATTCTGTATTTTTCAGTATCTTCAAGAAAATCAAAGTTTAGAAAATAAAGATTTTTACATATTAAACCCAAACAAAGAATTAAAATAAACACGCATTTAGGATTCTGAATGCACCTTTTCTTTGGCTCCAGTTTCACCTGAATGGTTTTAACTTACAACCGTTTACAGCAGCAGAAAACTCCTCTTTAGGGTCTGAACATTATTAAAAAACAAAAGAAGGGAGTTAAACGTGAAACAACGTCACAGATCAGTGTTTGTAGTTTTACATGTAACAAATGAAAACACTTGAATTCCCAGTGATTTGTTGCAACATTGCATTCCTGTTTACGGCGTTCAGGTTAAAGTACCTATAATATAAATACAAAGAACCGCCATCAGGTCAGCTATCCATTATTTTTATACATTAGTGACTCTTGTGCAGAAAAACTTCCCCTTTTCAACAAATAAATCCTCAAATTATTTCCAAACACCTCTTAAATACATTTCACATAAATATTTAGAATATTTTACACCACATTTTTACATTCGTCAACATCTTATGAAGACAAGTGCCGTGAGTTGGTCCACTTAAAAAAATACAAAAGATTGTTTCATACAGATATTTAGGGAATGTGGAAGAACTAAACAATAAATATTCAAGTTAAAAACCCAAGTCTGGAACATTTTTACTAAAAACTGGTACAGAGCAGAGTAGCAGAACAGGAATCTGTTTAAATGTCTGAACAAGTTAAAAAACAGGAGTGTATAAAAATGCAGACCAGCTTAAAATATTAGAAACAGCCAACAAAAACCGTTTGATCTGGTGATTCAAAACTCTACAGCTTTATTGTTTTAAGACTAATTTAAAAGCTTCCTGCTGGGATGAGCAGCTGACCTGGGATCAGGCACAGTGGCCATCAGAAGGAGTTGTTCTTGTCGTTGTCCAGCCGAGCCACCATGGTGGTGACCAGCTTCTCCATCTGCTTGGCCCGCTGCTTGCCCGTCTCCAGAACTTCTTCGTGGTTGGCTTTCTCCTGGCTGTCGTAGTCCATCACGGCACGGTTGCTGATCAGCGACAGAGCGAAGCAACGCATCCCAGCGTGGCGGGCGACAATCACCTCGTGCGCCGTGCTCATCCCTGAATTAAAGACAGAAAACGCTCAGAGTTTACGGTTTTGTATCAAACAGCTGATGGAGAACAAAGGTATGGTTCATTTTTAAAATACTCTGATTTGTTGTTCTACTGTGATGTCATTGTTAATTCATTCACTGCCATTGACGACTTTAGTCGTCAATTGCATTTTCTTACGGGATGGGCGTCGGAGCAAGCCCCCGCACCGTGAGAATAAACATCACGTATCTAAAGCGGATCTTCATCCGTGTATGTCACATGTCACGTGATCAGGAAAAAAACAGTAAAAACGCTCAAAAACGCTGGCAGTGAATGAGTTAATATGCAGGATTTTTTACTGGAATTCCCAGCTCTGTTACTCTTGCCTGCCTGTTTTTACACACACACACACACACGCACGCACGCACACACACACACACACACACACACTCACTCACTTAGTGTTCCTCCTTTAAGAGCAGCTGAGTACGATGTTTATTCAGGAATGTTTCTATAACTCAGTGGTGCAAATGTGAATGCAGCAGTCATAAGAAGAGGTTTAATGATCATTTGAAGAAAAAAAAAACTTCACTTTCACCTCCTTCAGACAGGAAATGCTAGATCATTCTCTTGAAAGGAAATAAGGACTTCACACAATATCTTGCAGAAGCAACATTTGTATCTTATAACCTATTTCAGGGCTATTCAAATGGCGGCCCGCGGGCCACTTCCGGCCCGCGGGCCCTCACCAGGTGGCCCGCCTGGCCCTATCCCCCAACCACCAACAGAAAAAACCCAGTTAAAAACAGTTTTTGCGTGCGAGTTTCAAAATTCCCACACTGATATTGCACTTGAACGCAACACCATTTTAGCAATCACAGACATATATATGTAGACACCCCGTGGACTGGTGCTGCCTATTGGAGCTGCCCATCTACGTACTCATGTCTATGTCTGCAGTTGACCAATAAAAACACACCTTTGGGACGCCGCAGCAGCAAGACTCTGGTTTCAACTTATGCTTAAAATGCGGATTATAGACTACACACCCGTTTTATTTTTGTTAACAGACCAAATAAAACCAGAGTTATACTAAAATAATTAAACTAAGAATGGGTTCAGTAGCGTTTTGTTGCTGAGGGAGAGGATGGCTGCTGCGTGATCTGACAGCAGGTGTCAAAAGGTGCGCTGAGGCGCTGTCACGGAGCGGAGAAAACACTGAGACAGACATTGACGGCAAAACTTTAGATACTGGAGCAATTTGTGACAGATAGATAGTTACTTCTCTGTAGTTTAGTGGTTTTATGTATAAAGGAGGATGAGAAGGAAGGATGTCCAGCTGACAGCTCAGCTGTTTAGCTGGAAGACGGGAAAAGGAGCAGCAAGCGTTTTATTCATGGACGGAAATGACGGGAAACGTGGGTTTAGAGGTGGCGAGTGCATGAAGAGGTGGAGAATGAGGGAAAAAAATGTGTTCGTGTTAAAAAGTCTCTAAAATACAAAAAAAGGACTAAATAAACTAAAAATAAACTGTAAACACATTATATTGGACCGCATACATGACAATTTACCCCATAACTCACTGTTGCTGCATCTTCTTTTGTTTTCTGGAGGCTTCCCCCCCCCAAAAAAAATCTAAAACCCGCTTTTAATCCAGCTTGGATGGAAAAATATGTGTGACAATGAGCATCCTGTCACTGGATCCCGATTAATCATGCACGTGGGCTGCTGGGCCATGAGTATATACGTTTGGTTGACTGGTTAGCGTGCGTGTCTCCCACCCGGGAAGTCCGCCGTTCGAGTCCCACCCGGGCCCTGTTTTGTCCACCTTGTCGCATATCTTTCTTTTGCATAGCTGCTATGCTATTATTGTTAATTTTCATTTAGTCGCTGCGATCGAGTTAATGCAGGTTAAAAACCATAAAAATGTTTGTATTACCAGCTCTGCAACTGTTGAATTGATGCCGATCATTAAAACAATAAGAAGACGTGCGTTGCTGTTATTTTAGTTGTATTTGTAGGAGTGGTGGAGGTAATCAGTCAAAATATTAAAATTTTATATTTAAATGTTGTCAGTAAAATACATAATAAAGATTTGGGTATCCGGCCCTAAGCTGATCCGCGATTTAGAAATCTGGCCCAGTAGAGAAAGTAATTGAATAGGCCTGACCTATTTGGTTCTTTTTGAACACAGAGTAAAGAGAGTTGTTATTTATGTTCTTGCTGACATGTTTCGGCTAACATCTGTAGCCTTCAGAGCGTCGCCGATGCGTCACTTTTGTCTCTGTTTATCTTTGGGCATCAGAGGATGATGTTGCCCTGTATTGCTCGCACCCTCCTCACCGATGACCATGTCCCATGAACGGTCCAGTGTGTATACTCCTTCGTCCCTGTTCACCATCCTGGGTCCACGTATGTTTATTTCAATCGCTTAATCGATTGTCTGGGACCGTTCATGGGACATGGTCATTGGTGAGGAGGGCGCGGGCAGTAGAGGGTGACATCGTCCTCTACTGCCCAGAAGTGACGCCACCAACATCAGCGATGCTCTGAAGAAGGCTCCAGATGTTAGTCGAAACATGTCAGCAAGAAGATAAATAACAACTCTCTTTACTCTGTGTTCAAAAAGAACCAAATAATAGAACTGGATAACCAACGCAGGACGACCGTAACAAAGACCCTGTACTACTCTAGAGAAGGTTCAGCCTTTGTGGATCTATTGAGCTGAATTTTAATGTTATAAAAGCTTTTAACTAGTTTACTTCAGACATAATTTAATCAAACCTTTAAAGTTTGAATGTTTCTGAGTTAAGTTGGGGAGTTTGTGTTAGTCAGCTTCATTGCTTTGGAGCTAGTGTGTATAATTGTGTATGGTTGGTATTTTTGTCGAAACCCATGTGTCTCAGAGGACATTTAGAGCATTTCTGAGCCATAGCACTTAGAAAATCTGTTTCTCAGGCAGGTTTAGTGGTGAGTCTGTATTAAAATCATTATTTAGTTGTGGTTAAGGTTGTTACGTGTGTATTAAAGTGACTTACCAACAGCGTCACCGCCTAAGCGGTGCAGCATGCGACACTCAGCGATAGTTTCAAAGGAGGGACCTCCGAGGACGCAGTACACCCCCTCTCGGAGGAAGTCGCTGTAGCCCAGCTCTGCTGCCACATCGTGTGCCATCTGCCGCAGATCACGGTCGTAGGCGTCAGACATGCAGGGGAAGCGGACACCAAACCTGAAGATAAAAGTGAAACGTCTTAGTCACTGGTTGTGATCTCCTCAAGCATGACTCAGTACTGGATCACAGGCCAGTCAGCACAAAACTCACACATCACTGGTTCTAACAGCTGTCTAAACTAGCAGCGCTTACTGAAACTACACATCAGGGATGCAGGGTGGAAGATGGCGTGGCCTGTTTGGTGACTAATCCTAGTTTAGCATGTCTAACATGATGATCAGTTATGTTTTAACCTAAATCTGTAAAGAGTTGATGTAAAACCTGCTTTTGTGAATAAAAGCATCTTTGTTGGCGATGCCTTTAGACGCTTATTGTTTCTCTCTAGGGTGGTTGAGAGGCAGTTTTGTGCAGGATGCTGCAAAAATATGCATGTTTAGAAAATATTAGATGCAAAGAAGCTGAAACCTCTGATTCACTTTTAGCCCCATTAGGCCATCATGTACTGGAAGTGTTGCTAACATAACTAACAAGTGTTTAGCAATGTTGGGAGTTTTTCTTTGTAAACTACGCTAACAAAGTTGTTTGCGTGGTGAAATGTTATAAAGTAACAGATCTTAAGAACCCCCAAGTTTCATCACTTTTTCTGCAAATTTGTTCCTCCAAATGTAAAAATCCAGGATGTTGACAGTTTTTATAACTGAAAAAGAGAAAAAATACACCACAATCTACAGTTTCATAGCAAAGCTCTGCTCAGCATCCCCTCCACCTACCTGTCATCGTTGGGTCCAGTCAGCGGATTGTTTCCAGCAAACCCAGGGATGTTGATGTGGTCCTTGATCACCATGAAGTCGCCCACTTTGAAGTCCTGGTTCAGGCCTCCCGCTGCGTTGGTCAGGATCATCGTCTCGACGCCCATCAGTTTGAAGACGCGCATGGGCAACGTGGTCTGGGATTTACGAGAGAAGGTGATATTCCCATTTATTAACATTCGCACAAAGCACGAAGAAAGAAACTGAGATTCAGGTTTTTATTAATGAACCTGAATATTTGGAAATGTGAGATACAATGAAAAACACTCAATACAGATTTATAGGAATGACTCCATGTGGGAGAAAAAGGAAGCAGATTTAGCTTTAGTCACTTCCTCCATTAGCTGGGAATTATTTCTGCAGCGTTAAAACAAGTCTTGCCATGCAGCCTCTTCTAGATTTTGACTAACCCAACAGCTGACTGTGACCTCACCTTCTTAATGGGGTAGCCTTCGTACAGGTGGAACCGTCCCTGCATGCAAACACATGGCTTTCCTTTTAGTGTTCCAAACACCAGCTGACCCGCGTGGCCGTGCACTGCATAGCATACGTGATGTTACATGTTTGGTTTAGTTCTTTTAGTGTGCAAACATTAACAGCTGTGTTTTTCCAGGCCGTGCATACCTGTGCTGCGTGGGAAGTTGGGAATGTCACTGTATTTGAAGACCTGTGGGTCCTTGAGCATGTCAGCCAGCCCCCCCAGGCCAGATCCGCACACGATTCCCACGGTCGGTCGCACTTGTGTGCGGTTCAGCAGCCAGTCGGCTATGTTCCTGCACTCCTCATAGCATCCACTGAGGGTGAGTAAAGCAGTGATGAGAAACAAAACGCTCACATGACACGAACTCTTCATTTAGCGTGAGCGTGTAACGTTTAAATACCCAAACCGGCCAAATGTATTTGGCTATTTCCTAGAAACTAGCTGTTTTTTGTTATATCTTAAAACTGAGAAAAGCTTCAGAATGTTACTGGTTTTTGCAGGACGCACAAGTTCAGTTATGCCTCATTCCATTGACAACAAATGACTCAACGGCTGTTATTAGTAAGTCGGGGTTTCCTGTACAGTCAGTTAAATAGCTACAGTTCCTGTCGTTGAGTGATATTACATCAGGACCACGCTCTATCACAGAAACACTAGATCCTGTCTGGGTGTCTGGACCTAGTAGCCTGACTTGTGTTAGCATGATGAAGCTACTAAGACTGAAACCCAACTTGTTGATAAGTCCTCTCACTTGTTTTTTATGGCTGTTCCTCAATCCTTTCTGCTAAAATAACGACTGTAATAATCATAATTTTATCCTAGTGAGTAACACCAGGCTGTTTCATGTGAATATGTTTGATCATAAAGATGAGATGTAGTCAGTTTAAGCTAAATTCCAACTTAAAGTTATGCCTCATTGCACATTTAAATTTAATAGTTTATCTTCTTTTAAACAAGGTAGGACATGTTTTTCTAACCATCTCTAACTTTTACGCAGCTGTCAAGACTTCCATAATATATATGACTTAATTACAGAGAACAAGCAGTCTCTCCTGTTCTGGAATTTTCTGTTTATGCGCCTGCTCCTATCACAATCATCGGTCGGCAAGCCCAGGCAGACAATACTAGGAAAAAGCCAAGTCATCGCTCATTTCTTCATGTTTTTCTTCCAAGATGCCTCTTTTAATATTTAAAGTTCAGCAACATTGCTTCAGTTGTTGTTTTTGGACTTTGGCAGCTTTTTTCAATCATTCTCCGTGCTCAAGTTGCTTTAGCTTTGTTCATTAACACAAATCTATTACACATTATGGCAATAGACGACGACTCCTGCATTCATTGACATGTCTGAAAAGGGATGGAGCAGTTTGCTGTTAGATCTATAGCTTTTACTTCATGAGTAACTATGAGGGTAACTAATGATAACAGAGATGCTCTGATTGATAGTAGCTTTGTCTTTCTATGCAATTTTACTTCATAAAATGTGTTTTGTGTTATTGGCTGAAGGGTTCATGCTGCTTCTCTAATCTATTTAGAATGTTATACCCTCTAACCCTCTAATAAGTGCAGGAAACAGTAGTAGATGCTTAATGTGTGATGGAATGTGCTCCAGAAACTCATATTTTCCTCTCAGGTTGAATTAAAAATGAACTTTCCACAAATCTGAAATGGGATGTGTATTGCACAGAGGAAAATTAGTCAGAAATAGTGTTTTAACTGTAAGTTTCAAGTCGCAGTTATTACACCTGTTTTGTTTTGCTAATAGTTTCCTGTTCCTGCTTCCTATGTTGTTCATCCTGTATGAGCTACGTGCGCGCGCGCTCGGTCACTGCTTCTGAATCTGTAATAATGCGGTTACGCAGCCCGGGAAGCTTTTCACACGCAGGGTGGCTGTTCGCCCAGATGTGACTCCTTTGTGCCACATGTGCTCAAATCAAAGCGCAGCCATGGCGCAGCTAAACGAGTCTTTTACTGTAAAGCCGACTTGTGAAGGAATTGTTGTCCGAAATGACGTCATGGCTGAGCTCGTGCGTTGTTTATTTTTCCCCTTTTCATCACTTAGCTAACCGAAGGCTCACGAACAGGACAGGTCTAAGTGTTTTATGTAGAACGTGGCATCTCCCGGGTAATTTTAATCCAGATTAGAACTGATTCAGTGATGTCGGATGTGTAGCTAGCTACAGCCAGAGTGATGAAACCCCGGTGTGAGCTTCAACAGCAGGTGTCTGCTCAGTCTACAAACCTCACGTGGTCGAAATTTATTTTATCGAACGAGGTATAGAAACAGTTACGTTTATTTTAACGCATTTAAAAGCGATACTAGTATAAAAAAACAACATACACTTAGCCAGTGACTTACCCAGAGTCAGACATTGTGACGTGTGATCAAAATGTATGATGATAAATTACTCAGGTCGCTCCCGGTTGAGTTTACCCGAATTCTGTGTGAGGGTTTCCTGATGGAGAGACCGGTTTTACGCATCCTCCACCTCCTTATAACGTCTGTCGTACGTCATGGGAAGCAGGCGCTCTGATTGGTCAATCTTTAGGAGTTGTTCCAATGCCACTGGTGTCCCCAGCAGCTGATGGTGCGTTCAGGGACTTCTCCTAAAATAGTTAAAAGATAAACAAAACATACTGGTTCGTTCGATGTAGGTTAATAAATTATGACAAATTAAATTATATTTAAGTAGAAATAGTTAAAGCAGTCACTTTAAACGAGATTTCACTTAACAGTTTACAATTGTTCAGATTATTTTGGTGCGTCATTATATTCTGAACAAAGTACCAAAGCTCAGTTTTCAGCAAATTTACCAACGCTCACTTGTTTCCACTTAACAAAAAATTAAATGCGAGTCCTTGGATCACAATGTCAAAATAAATCATTTGTGATTTCCTTTCTATTTTTCAATTAAATCACAATTTAGTTATTATTATTATTATTATTATTATTATTATTATTTAGTGGACATTTCATCTAACTGAAATTTTATTTTCTTTACTAATAATGTAGCACATTTTAAAGGCTTCTGCTTGAATTTTGATCTTTTTTTGTTTGCAGCATTGTTCTGACCATAAAGGGATTCTTGCAATAGTGAGCAAACAACTGAAATGCAAGTAGAAATCATACTTATTTCATTTAATAGAAAACTAGAGTTTTTACTGTTTAAGTTCCCTACAATACAAGTTAACACCCTGGCAAATAATTTCCAACTGGACTCGAATGCAGCACAGACAATTCTCACATGGTTGTGTTGTCTTTGGTGCTGATGCAATAGCTCAGCACTACAACATGTTTTGCTTGTGATGTAATTATTAGATAGAAAACTGAGACTTGCAACAAGTTTATCAGATAGTAAAAACAACTAAATTAATGAAAAGGAGGAAAGTTATAATAATAAAACTGCAAAAGTCAGGTCAGTAGATGGTTCTAAAAAACACTAGAAAACCTATTCAAAGTTGATGGTTGAGCTAGAAGACGAAATCTCCTGTCCTAAGGTTAGCATAAAAACATTGTGTTCTTTTAAACTTCATGCTTGACCAACTTTTAATTTAGAGATGAAACACCCTAAATGTTTAATTATGAGTAAAGAAATAATGAGTCATAAAAGCATTAATAAAAGAACAAAATGTTCTATACTTGGGCCGAATTATGATTACAGAGCCCCTGGGCACAACGTGTTTTAAGCCCTTATTCTCCCTATTTTCTTTACTCTTCTCCTGTTAATAAAGATGGTATCAGTTCAGGTAAACTTCACTATAACCTCTAAGAATCTAATATTAAAAGGGAATAAATGCAAAGTTAAGTGCTCCTTTTGCCCACGCACACACGCACCTTGTTTTGCAACTCTGTCTGCTGATTCAGCTCCTCAAAAGGGCAAAATGACAAGTGAGGGGCTGAAAGAAGACCCAGTACTAAAGACTTTTCACAGTTTAAATTCCTTGTTCTGATCTAACACTACCACAGTATAACTAAAAGGTCAAAACTAAATTTCCATCACATCCTTTTTTTGCACACAGTTTTGCTAGTCAGGTTTGTGGAAGTCCATGGTGTTGCATCTATACATGCAGCTACATCCCTGCTGTGAAAGGAGCACAGAGCGGCCACTGTTTTGGGTCCTGGCTGTTATGTAACTGCTATTCACACGGTGGTCTGGTATTTACCCCGTCATGCCAACCAGATCCTGCTGCTCCCACTCTCAAAACAAATGACAAATGTCTCTAGAGGAGGAAATGTACAGAAAACCCACAGCAATTGCAAGCAGTTATTGTTTCTTTGCAAGATATTGATGTTTGCTTCATGTTGAAGCAGAGTGTTTCTTTATTGAAAAAAGTAAATTATAACTTATATTTCTGCAGCTCATATTAAACTCAACAGTCAGAATTAAAATCAGAATTTTACAAAGCAGTCTTATTGTGTTGCTCTAAGTTTCATTCAATAGGAACACTTCTTACTTCCTACTGGTCATTAAACCGCATACTTTCCAAATGTTGAACTTCCTTATCTTGTGGTATGAGGTCCATTGTGTCCTTTAGGGTGTGCACGCAGTGTGGAATTAAAGTAACAGTGAGCAGTTTCCTGCTCCTCTGCCCTACTGGTTGAAAATGGAATTACAACTAGCAACCCTGCTGCAGCCTGCTGTAGCTAGCGCTAACAACAAGCTAACACTAGCATGAGCCAACTAATACTAAAATAAACCACAAAGTAAAAAGATCCACACTGTTGGACAAAAATATTATTACTTACAAGTCTAGTAGCAACAAAGTCTGTGATTTTGTAGCCTGCTTTAGCTCCCTCAGTGTAGGCCGAGTCGATGTTCATTGTGGTTTTAGCTCTTTGCTTCTCCTCCAAAGACATTACTCTCTTATTACTTCCAGGCTCCACCATGATGCCAACACAAAAGCAAACTTCTTCTTTTTCTTATTCTTGTGCTTTTTATTGATGATCAGCGAACTGAAAATGCTAACCGCTAGCATTATAGCTAACAGCCATAAAGCAGGTATAAGAGCGCCCCCTAGAACACCTACCCGCTCCACAAAACTATCTAGTGCAGATTTTGGTCAGCAGAGGGCTGCAGAGTGGTGTCAGGTATGAAACTGGTCACGTTTCTAACCCACCAATCACTGAGATCAATGTTAAAGCTCTAGTTTAAAGTTTAAAAAACTATCTGTTGTTACTCTTAATAATGAAATTATTGATGTCATTTTTGGGTTTCATCACCTGATCAACATCACAACAGAGTTCATCTGTAAAGATGTTTATATTAGTCTTTCTCCATTTATGATTTAAAGTGAATCTAAATGGGATCATCTTGAAATTAGGCTTTAAAACAGTTTTGTTGCACCAAATGCTTCTTTTAAACAGATTTCTCCAGTAGATGGGTCCCACTGGTTTCTACTGGTTTGAGCTGATGGCTCAGCTGGGTATCTTCAGGGTTCTAAGAACAGCGAGCGTGAGGTTTTTCTCTAGTTCCCTTCACTATTGCGTCTGCAGTTCTTGTTCTTTTACAAAATGTTTCAGTAGCTCATGTTGAAACAGTTCTGTTTTGAAATCTTTACCTTGCTTTAGCGCTGACGGTCTTCTGACGTGTCACACATTCCTCAGCCTGACCTTGGTAGCAGTTTTTTGTTCCTCACTCGGTTCTAAACTTCCCCCACAAAGACCAGGTTTCGACCTACGAATGATGATCTTTAGCATCTGTTTGGAATAATTCAGGGGTGCTGCCTGTTTTCGTTGTTTCCCTGCTCTAATACACCTGAGTCAAAGGTTGAATTTCCTGTTAAGCAGCTCATCAAACTTCGCAGAATACTTTTAATCAGGTGTGTTGAAGCAAAAAACTCTAAAATATGCTGGATAGGCTTGGACACAGTGGCCTGGCCTGCCAGACTCACTCTCTGTTCTACACAGAGAACTGGTCTGGTAACGCTCCTATTCATATAATCCCACCCCCTGAATGCCTACCTGCGTTCCTCAGCGGTCAACTTAGGGGTGACATTAGATAACGCCTTCAACTTTGACACTCATGTAGGTGCAGTTGTATCATCCTCTTTTTATCACTTGCGACGATTGCCTAAAGTGAATAGTTTTTTTACTAGAAAGGACCTCGAGACAGTTACTGTAACTCTGTTTTAATTGGGGTAAGACAGAGTACAGTAGCTCACTTAACAGCTCGTACAAAATGCCGCAGCAAGATTCCTAGAAGGAAAGAGGAAACATGATCATGTGACACCCATCCTGGCAGCTCTGCAGTGGTTACCGGTTGCTTTTAGAGTGCGTTTTAAAATTCTTTTATTGGTTTTTAAAGCATTGGATGGGTTGGCGCCGGAATACTTGTCTGACTTGGTACAATTATATGTACCTACTCGCTCGCTCCACTCTGAGAATCATCAGATGCTCTTGGTTCCTGACACTCGACTTAAAACTAGAGGAGATAGGGCCTTTTCGGTAGCAGGCCCGAAATTATGGAATGATCTTCCATTATCAGTGCGGCTCTCCACGTCAGCAGAGGTTTTTAAGAAGACGTTGAAGACCCATTTTTATAACCTGGCTTTTAATTCTGGGTGTTAGTGTTGTTAGTTTAATTTTCTTGTATTTTATGACTTTTTGGTTTTATTTGTACTTGTTTTTTATCTGTTTTCTTATTTTAGTTTTGTTCAGCACCTTGGTGGCATGATATGTCTGTAAGGTGCTTTTATAAATAAAGGTGATGATGATGATGATGAGAGTTCTCACCGAGGCAATCAGCACTGAGCAGCGAACGTCTCACACACAGCGATGCTCAGTTTCTCATAAACAAGGAAGATGGCGTCTGAAGCGGAGTTCGCTGCGGCTCTTTCCTCTGTTCTAAATGACTTGGACATGTCTTTAAAACCACAAGAACTAGCGCTAAAAGCCTTTCTTCTAAAGAAAGATGTTTGCGCTGTGCTACCCACAGACATATATATGTAGACGCCTCGTGGACTGGCGCTGCCATAGTGGCCGGCTGCCATCTTAGATGGGTCTCCATTCACCCCCAGTGCATTCATTTCTACTGAGGAAGGTGCTTACCCGGCTAAAAACACATTTTATGGTGGTGTCACCTTTACTTGCACTAACGGAGCAACAAGTAAATAAAGCTGGGGTTAACTGCAGCACAGCTCAGCGTGAACGGTGAGAGGGAGATTGTTAGCAGCGCTCCTTTGACGCCATCTTTGACTACGGCTAAAAAACTACAGCGCGATAAGTTGTCATATCCGCCTTTTTTCGGATTGGTTATTTTTGAGCTGACTAGTCCCGCCCCTCATGGAGCTCACTGCCTCTGAGTTTCCAGACTCTTCCTCTGTGTAGAATAGACAGAGGGAGAGTCTGGCTATGGACACAGAGGTGTAAATGGTTATTATACAACCAGCTAGTCCCACAAATCATCTGGCAAAATGAAAACAGACTTCATTTAGATTTTTCTGTTCTCTTCCTTTGCATTTGGTTTACTTAACACGGTTATCCCCACCTGTTTGGAACTTTTGCAGATTACATATGTTAAAAAGTGGAAAATAGAATCTGATGCCCTGTCTCTTAAAGGCGGAGGACTGTGGAACGTAAACACAGAAAAATTGCGTTAGCCCGAGGCTCAGCTGCTCTACTTGTGCTGTCTCTTCTCATGCTACCACATGTGGAAGTTTCACTGCCTCAGACCTCATGTCAAAAGGAACCAGACAAGAATGTGGTTTTGAACGGTGACGGCTAAAACGTGCACCAAAAGGGGTTTATAATATCCACCATATCTAACTGTGTCATTATGTTTTTTTTTCTCAAAACTTACATTAAGTTATTTCTGAATTCTTGCTGCAAATGATCAGAATTCTTACCATTAGATAAAGCAATAAAGATAAATGATCAAAGGTTTCAAGTAAACAGTTTCTACATCCTGTCAAATAAATGTGGCCTAAAAAATAAACTGGTATGATGCAGAATTTGCTAAAATCACAAAGTTTTTATTGGAACAATAAATCAGAAACAATAAAAAAAAAAATCGACAAATTTGATTTTTTGCACATTTTTCCTGAACATTTAATTTAACTTCTGGGACACCAAACACAAATGTAACCCCAACAAGCTAAGCATTTAAATTCTATATAAGAATAAAAACATTTTAACAGGGAGTTCTCCTCCCACTCACAAAACAAGATCTATTCGGCTTAAAGTTTGAGATCTGCTTCCACCTAGTGGTTAAATTTGAAGTTGCAATAGGAGCTGAAAGTGCTTCAAATAATATTAAACACTCTTCCTTTGAATATTGTTCAAAGGTAAATTCGCATTGTCAAATATTTGTGATACCTAAATAGATTTCCTGCAAATCTTTGACGCTGATAATACAAGAAGAAGCTCTGTGCACACTGCTTCCTATTGTTTCACTAACAAAAGCAACTAAAATGATTTTAGTGTTCTGCAAAAGTTTAGTTCGGATTCATGTAGAATCGGATTGTTTCTTTTCTTTTTGCCTAACTCTGATGAAAAATGCAACATCAGTAGTACATGTATAGAATATGGAATTTTTATGCCTCCATAAACACAATTTTTATAGAAATATTTAAAAAATTGCTTTTTTTATGTTTCAGTGACCTGCTATAAGCAAATTTTGCTATAACTATCAATTTTCTATATAAATAATGTTTTATTTGTGCATCATTTAGATTTTTATGTCTTGTGCATGCCAACTAACTGATTAGTGACAAACCAAATTACAAAGATAGATGAGTTCTTTTCTGAATGATTGATGGAGATTCGCTGCAGGTCCACAAATTCTCAGAGACCTGGTGTCAACGTTTTCACCTCAGTGGGCCAGCCTTAAATCAGCCCAGGAAGGAAGTGAGATGGTAACTGAATGAGAAAATTAATATGCAGGACAGAAAGAGGAGGATAAAAGGCTGAAGAGAAGGAAAGAAAACACTTTCTAAGGGTGAATAAAACGGAGGTGCGTTCACCAACAGCATGGTTTACAGCCAAAAGCACCGGATGACCCCTACACACACACACACGCACGCACGCACGCACGCACGCACGCACGCACGCACGCACACACGCACACACACACACACACACACACACACACACACACACACACACATTGTCTTTCTCATCAGGATGTGGTAAACAGCTGATTCTTCTGGGGTTGAACCACGCAGGTCGTGCTTGTGCGCGCGCCATAGAGAAAACATGATGTGAGAATTCCTCCGAAGTGAGTGGTGGAATATGTTGAGGTGTTATATCTGATTAGTCTCCTCCTCAGTGACAAAGATTCAAACACCCACTATGACCCCTTTAGAGATAGTGTCAGGATAATCAGGTTCTAACTTTTATCGTGTTCAATCAATTAACTTTCACACCTTTGTTCACGGTTGGATCAGGAAAGGATTTACTGATGCAAAACAATGCAGAGTTAATAAAGAGGATAAATATTGTGGCGCCATGGCATTTTAAAGCTCTGTTGGTAAATTAAAAAAAAACTCAACAGGAACTCGCGCGCGCTGACAGGAGTGCAGAACGGAGCGGTAAGCGAAAAGGAGGGGGTCTGGCTGTGTTCATTAATGAGAGATGGTGCAACCCGGCGCATGTGACCATTAAACAAAAACTCTGCACAAAAGACATTGAGTTACTGGCTGTTGGTCTCCGGCCCTATTAGATCCCGAGAGAGTTTTCACATGTCATAGCGTTTAATGTGTACATCCCTCCCTCGGCTGACGCAGTCGCTGCATGTGAGCTGCTCCAAAGTTCTGTGGGGATCAGCGGGGATTTTAATCACGCCTCTCTCTCCTCCACTCTCCCCACTTTTACACAGTATGTTAAGTGTCCCACAAGAAATTTTAATACAATTGATCTTCTGTATGCTAATGTCAAAAACGCATACACTTCCTCCCCCTGCCCCCGCTCGGCCGCTCAGAACACAATCTCATTTACCTGAAGCCTGAATACACACCCAGGGTGATTAGGGAGCCTCCTCAGAAAAAAACCTGTGAAAGTGTGGAATGAGGAATCAACAGAAATTCTGAGGGACTGTTTCCAAACCACAGACTGGGAAACACTCTGCAGCGCTCATGGTGATGACCTTGACAGCCTGACCCACTGTGTGACTGATTATGTAAACTTCTGTGTAGAAAACACCGTCCCAACACGAAGAGTGAGGTGTTTCTCAAACAATAAACCTTGGCTGACCACAGAGCTGAAATCCCTGCTGAATGAGAAAAAGAAAGCTTTCATGTCTGGAAATAAGGAGCAGCAAAAACGTGTACAGAAAGAACTTAAACACAAAATAAGACGGGCAAAGACAGCTACAGGAGGAAGCTGGAGAATCAGCTGGGGCAGAACAATGCTCGTGGTGCCTGGAGAGGCCTCAGGAACATCACAGGTCACAGTGGGAGGAGTGGTGCCAGTGGGTCTGCTGACGGGGACCAGAACCGGGCCAATGAGCTTAACCTGTTTTTTAACAGATTCGACTCCACTCCCCCCACTGCTGCAACAGGGACCACCAACACCACCACCCCCCAGCCACCTCCAGTCAGCCAGCCAACCCCCCACCTCCCAACTTCACACCATTCATCAGCTTCTCCCCCCTCCACCAACTCTCATCAGCAACAAGCCCCCCCTCACTACCCCCTCTCAGTTACACCGGACCAGGTGAGGAGAGAATTGAGGTGGCTTAAGAGCAGAAAATCAGCAGGTCCTGATGGAATCAGCCCCAGACTGCTCAAAGACTGTGCNTCGTTAAGGATGTCAATGTACTGAACCATTTTAAAGGGATACTAGGCAGTTTTGGCTTGCTTTTAGCACCCCCTAGTGTCCAGTTAGTGAAAGCAAAAGTGAAACTTATCTCCTCGCTGTGCTTTGTCTTTTTTTAACACCTTAATCAGCCTTCATTAGTGTCTACAGGAGCGGTTCATCACTAAATCAAACAAACCAGCTGTGTTCATGATCTAAAACATGCAGGAAACATGCTGGAAGCAGATTCCAGTACTGGCATGTCATCTCCACTTTTTATAAAGTCCAATAAAGACCGGACCGGTACTCTGAAGTTGCAAGTGCGGTATTCTGGCCACAGAGGGCGGTGGGAGTCTGATTGAAATTGCATTAACCCTGTAAAGCAGGGGTTCCCAATCCTGGTCCTGAAGGGCCGGTATCCAGCAGGTTTTAGTTGTAACTCTGCTTCAACACACCTGATTTCAATTAGCAAGTGATTAGCAGGCTTCAGCAGAGCTTGATGAGCTGCTGCACAGGTGATTCAACCACTGAATCAAGTGTGTTTGAGCAGAGAAACCACAAAACCTGCTGGATAGCGGCCCTCCAGGACCAGGATTGGGCACCCCTGCTGTAAAGGGTCGTTTTAGCACATACTGGCTCAAGAAAATGATTCAAAAATATAAAAAAGTTGCCTTTAAGGATCTGCAGCTTTGAAGAAAAAAGCAAATTGTGACTCAAAATTTGACTATTGTAACGCTGTGACTGACAAAATTGGCAAAAACTGCAATAAATGTTTCTGTAGACAGTAACAGAATCTAGTTAGAACAGGAGAGAAAACCTAGCCTATAGTAAACTAGACCAAAGTTATGTATTCACATATATAGGATGGCTAGAGAAAACCTGCTCTCTTTGGTGCTCTACATCAGGGGTTCCCAATTTGGGGGTCGGGACCCCCAAGGGGGTCCCCACAAGATTGCAGGGGGTCCCCAAAATTTTGTCTTTGCTGAGGTTGTGAGGTTAGCAAGATTTTATTTGTAAAAATTTCATTTATAAAATCCCAATAACACACCCTACAGTATAATCAGAACTCCATATAAAAGTTATAACTCAGTATGTCTGTAGAAAGTTTGTAAATGATCACATTTAATGTGTTTATGCGTGTAGGAGTTGGGTTTGGGTCCTGGCTTGTCTTGGACACGAGAAAGGGGGTCCTCAAAGAAAACATTTTGGGAACCCCTGCTCTACATCATTTCAGATTCAAGTGGGTCACAGAAAGTTGGACTTGAGAAGTTTTGAAGATTTGCAAATTTATAAACAAGAATTTACATGTGATTATTAAATCCTTCTGATGTTACATATGAGTGATAAGGGTGTTTGGTAATCACGGTGATCTTAATGAGCCATCTGTTTTAGTTTAGGTTATTGCAAAGCTACTGAGAATTTCGGGCAGCAGCTACATGTGCATCCATAGAAATGTCCTTGTTTATCTTTAGCAGTAAATTTGCTGCGCGGGTATTCGTGGATTTACGGTAGACACCTTCGTCACACGGAAGAAAGCTTTAAGCTAGCTGCCTCAAACCCAAATATGTAAAAAAACGAAGGTTTTCCGGCCTCGTTTCTTTTCTTTTTGAGTAAAATGTTTATTATCTAAAAGAACCCTCGATTTTATACATTTTTCCCTCGCATGTGGAATTATATTCATGAACATGGCGACGTGTATTCCCTTCCAAAGCCAGTTATCGTCAATAATGGAGGTCCTGGTGAAGGCTGCAGTGGCAGAAATCTCCAAACTAGTCGATGATAAATGTGCAATTCTGCATCTCGAAATATCCCGAAAACAAAGCGAGAATGAGCTGCTGACGTCCAAGCTGCGGATGATGGAAAATGCACAAATGCAGCGAGAGTTTGGTAAGAAGATGCTCTGTGTTAATGTGTTAGTTTTCCTCCAAGGATCATTTTTATCATTTTCTTATAAAGAAAGCGAATAAAAGCAACAGGAATTAAAGCTATATTACGAAAAAATATATAAAATATTTGAATATGATTTAAAATGTTTAATGATCTTTTGGTTCTGCCTAAAACAAATGTAGAAAACTACATGGATCGAGGAACTGATCTGGGGAGAAACAGTCTACGTCCTACAAGAGATATTAAGGTATTTATGGACTTGATTCATATTTAAAAATTAGATTTGTTATTTTCTGGACATCAAAATAAATGACCAACAGACATTTAATAACGTCTGGATCTCTTTGATCTACATTACAAAATCAAAAAGGTTGTAATAATTAAATAATACTTGGAAATGTCTGAAAAGACATTTTTGGATAGTTTTAGCCTATTTGAGATAGTTTGAATCCGCTGCTTCAAAGTTGCATCTTATTAATTATACACAGTGCATTTTGGCATTTCAGTGATGCTCAGTTTGCATTAAAGGGACCAAAATACCAAATAAACCCAATTATATGACCACCAGCTTTATGTCTCTGATATTAAAGCATCAAANTGACCAGCTGTGTGAAGTGGTCACACACATGTTCAACCTGAGCCTTTGACTGGAGCAGGTCCCCATCCTGTGGAAGACCTCCTGTGTGGTTCCAGTCCCCAAAACATCACATCCCAGGGAACCAGACCACTACAGACCTGTCGCCTTGACCTCCCACCTGATGAAGACTATGGAGAGACTCATCCTCACCCATCTGTGTTCAGTGGTGAGCCCAGAAATAGACCCACTTCAATTTGCATACAAACCAAACATGGGGGTGGAGGACGCCCTCATCTACCTGCAGCACCGGGCTCTGAATCACCTCGAGATGCAAAAAAGCACTGTGAGAATCATGTTCTTTGACTTCTCGAGTGCCTTCAACACCATCCAGCCGTGCCTACTGCAGCAGAAGATGAGGGGTGCAGGAGTGGACGAACATCTGACCTCATGGATCATCAACTACCTCACCAACAGGCCACAGTACGTGAGGCTGCACAACTGTACGTCTGAGGTGGTTATGTGCAGTACTGGAGCTCCACAGGGTACAGTGCTCTCCCCCTTTCTCTTCACCTTCTACACTTTGGACTTCACCTACAACACCAGCAGCTGTCACCTCCAGAAGTTCTCTGATGACTCGGCCATCGTTGGCTGTGTGTCTGAGGGGGATGACCAGGAGTACAGGTCAGTCATTGTGGACTGGTGTGAGCGTAACCACCTTCGCTTGAACACCAGTAAAACAAAGGAAATGATGATTGACTTCCAGATAAACACTCCTCCTCTCTCACCAGTAAACATCCAGGGAGCAGACATTGAGGTGGTGGACACCTTTAAGTACCTGGGTGTTCACCTCAACAGTAAACTGAACTGGTCCCACAACACAGATGCTCTGTATAAGAAGGGCCAAAGCCGCCTCCATCTCATGAGGAGGCTGAGGTCCTTCGGAGTTAAATCCCAGCTGCTAAAATCCTTTTATCACTCTGTTGTTGGCTCTGTTATTCATTGTGCTGTGGTCTGCTGGGGTGTAGGCAGCTCTGACCGAGACAGAAAGAGATTGAACAAGCTAGCTACCACAGCTAGCTCGGTTCTGGGCTGCCCGCTGGATTCTGTTGAGGAGACGTGTGAAAGGAGGATGCTGGGGAAGATGACCTCCATCTTAAGAAACCCCTCCCACCCACTGCACTCCACTGTGGAGATCATGGACAGCTCCACCAGAGGTAGACTGAGACATCCCAGATGTAAAACTGAGCGCTATCGTAGATCTTTCATCCCCTCTGCAGTAAGAGTGTATAACTCCTCAGTTTCAGCTGTACTGGTATCATCCTGGTACACAATAACACCAATGCAATATTCAGTATTATATAGTATAGTATAGTATATTCAGTGTTATATACTTGTGCAATACCGGATTCAGATTGTTGTCTGTGTCTCTTACAGTATGCTGCATAGTGTTGGTACCAAGTTTGTTTTTATCTTTTATTTGTGGTTTTTTAGTGATCTAAGATTACAATACTAGATTACTGCCTATGTGTATATACATGTATCCTTGTTTTTTTTAAATCTTCTTCTAATTACCTTTTGAGTGATGGTGCTGCTGTGACAAGTGAATTTCCCCACTGTGGGATCAATAAAGTCTATTCTATTCTAAGTCAGTGTAGCGATTAAAGGATAGAAGAGATGTGGGAATGCGTACTGTATCAGGTCGGTAATTTGGCTTGTAGTGAAGGTCAGACGGATGATTCGTCCAGTTGAAGTAACATAGAAAGCTAAATATCATCAACATAAAAATGATAGGAAATGTTCGAGAAGGATTGAATAAAGCTAGCTAACAGGGAGATGGATAACATAAGCATTAGTGGACCGAAGGCTGAACCCTGTGGGATGCCACAGATAAGTAACGCTAGCATCGAGATCTGGTTTCTTTACCTTCGACATGCTTAAAACAAAATAATGGTCTTTTGTTAGCGAGCTATTGATTGTAAACAGCAGATGATCCAAAGTAAGTGTAGATTATAAATTCTCATAAACTAACCACAACCACCACTGATCTGTGGAGTTTTAGATCTGGTGGTTGTTTCTAAGGTGGTGAATCATTCCCAACCACACCAGCTCTGACTCACTGAGATGAGAGATGCTGAGAAGTTTTGTGCAGCATCGTAGCCACAATAACACACCTTTCTTATTGAAACGTGTGATTGTTTCACACCAGCGTGTAGATTCTCCAGCTTCTTTTGGTCCACAGCCCTTTTTTTCTTAGGTTTCCATCTGTCATAGCAACAGGGGCTTATGTTTAACTCTAAACTGAGGTTGTAAATGGAATGTGGAGAACTACAAGAAGAATATCTAATAAACTTTCTGATCTTACTGGTTTTTGCACCATTCTGGTCTATTTTTAAATTTTATTATTAGAAACCACGTATCACTCGCACTTCACATCTTTCAGTTCAACATGGATGACGTGAACTAAAGCTGTACCTTATTTAGTAAACCTGAAGCTCTTATTGTTGACGTTGAATGCAGAAAATAACACTGTCAAGTTGAGTCACTTCCTGTGTGTGCAGCTTCAACCGTATTTTTGACTGACAGGAAATGTGGTGAAGCAATAGCTGCTTTTTCTTGTTGATTTGCTTGATTTATTTAAGGCCTTCCATGCAGTTTCCCCTTGCAGCTCTTTACTGAAGTGCTCTTGAGCAGCAAAAAGGAAACTCCTGCAGACCCCTTGAGGCTATAGCAAAAGAAAGGAAAAAATATTACCCACCTACATGTTTCCATATGTGATACATCTTAGGTACAAGATGTTTTAACGGGCCTTTTTTGCACTTTGAACCAGGCCGTGTCACAGGAACTCCTCACACATTCAACCGGTGGTCCTCATCTGCTCCCCTTTTCATTAGAATAATGCTTTGTCACCCTCTCCTGAGGCAGAGAGAGGTCTTGTATTCACCTCACGGCTGTCCCTCTTTATGTGTTCGAGCTCAACAGGACGCTCCGTACAGATGCTCTTGGACACAGCAAACGCCGGGCACAGAAAGTGTGAATAGGGGGCTCTGTGGTTTCCCTAAAAGAGTTTTTTTGTGTCCATGTGTGCATGAGCGGATGTGTGTGTGTGTGTGTGTGTGTGTGTGTGTGTGGCTTCTCCAGGGGGTGGTTTGTTACGGCTGTAGATTGGCTTGTGTGCATCTCGAGCCAAAAATGTGCTTTTTATTTATTTATTTACTGGTTTTGTGCACACTCGTAGACACTGCATTTATTTGTGTGGCTGCAAAGGAAGTAAAAATGCAAATTAGCATGAAATTAATTTAAATGATAAAAAAAATGAAATTAATATGCATTATCAATGAAAAATTTAGACACGCAAATAGGAAAGTAGGTTTGATCTTTTCAGTGTTTCTTCAAGTCTAATATCTTTTATTTAAATCAACACTGTGTGCTATGGTGATTAATTATTGCGGCAATTAAACGGATTTAGTTAGGACACAACAGGAATTCTGGAGTGAGGGAGAGAGGGACACAGAGGGGAAAGTGGGAAAACTGGGAGAGGGAGGCCTTTTATAAAGCCAAGTCCTGCCACTCTGTGAAGAAATGCGGGCAGGGGGATCGCGGGCTTTGGGTCCGAAACGAGATCCTGATGAGCCAATGAGTGTCCCCATAACTCTCCTCTGTGGCGTACAGTATCGGGAGACGCAGGCTGCTGAAGTAACCCCTGCAGTCCTGTGAGCATGCGTTTGACAACAAAGAAGACATGGAGACCAAAGACTGAGGCTCCGGGCTCCTGAATCCTCTCTGCACGTGTCAATTAGGCTACAGCCTGCTCTGAAAAGGTAAGCAAACTCGTTTCTCAATAAAGATCAAAGAAAACAGGTAAAAATCCAAACAGAATGACTAAATTAACAAGTGAAAAATAAAAAAAATTGTTCTAAATGTTATTGATAAAGATCTGATTTGAATATTTTAGTATAAATGTGTATATTTGACTCATTTTAATTTTTTTTGAGTCAGCAGAAACTACGGATTTAATTGCATTAACATTTTTTTTCAATAGCAATTTTTTTTCAGTAAAAAGTAAAACGTACAAGTTTGCAAAGGAATGTGAGATTGCACGTTTTCTTTCCTGATAACTTTTTATACATTTTAAAATTTTTATATACATGACAGAAAGTGGTATTATGAAGTGTAACAGAAAATATATGTTTTCTTTTTCTCACAGTGGCTAAATTGTCCCAAACTCAGTTTCAGTTTCACAGTCACATGTTGTGCCAAGTTTGCAATGTTCCTCCACTGTACTCAGGTTCAGGAGTCTGCACCTGAGACTCAGGAGTGCCTACTTGTTGCACAATGCAAACGTCCAACCTGATGCAATAATTAAATAAACTACACACACATGCATGCAAAGACAACATTTAGCAGACTGGGTAAAACAGTAGTACAAATGTTTTCCAAAATTTGAGAAAAAAAATTTGCTAAAATTCTGCCGTGTTCTTGCCATTTCAAGAATTATTAAAAGCAAATGAATAATTTTATTTCTCACGCATAGTTGTGCAACAGCAGTCCGTCAAAAATGGATTTACATCACCAATAAGTTTAAAGTTTGAGGTGAAATTAGGAAACAATTACACACTTTTGCATCGTTATTCTTTGCAAAATCCCCACAAACGATAAAAGAATTAAATTAAGTTTTGCCGTCTGATTCAGTTAAAGTTAGGTTTTAGACCTGCAACTGGGAGGAAAAGAGAAAAATAATTTTAAATACTTTCTTTGAAAAAATAATAAAAATATGTCCCACTTGCTGGTATAAATAAAGATGTAAAATTTAAAGAAAAAAGACAAGTAAACAACTCATTTCTTTTAATGCAGCTCAGGAGATTAAAGTAAGGTGAGAGCAAAACAAACTTAGGGGTGCAAGTGGAAAAAAGTGTGTGTGCACACACACATGCACATGCAGAGGGCAGAGGGAGGGAGATTACTCCTCTGTCCAGAATACTAATGAGTCCCTTTGTCATAGATCTTTTCTCTCTTCCCTTTCCTCTCTTTCATTCATCTCTCCATCCTTTCTAACAAAATCACTCACACACACACACACACACACACACACACACACACACACACACACACACACACACACACACACACACACACACACACACACACACACACACACACACACACACCTTATTTCTAAAGCCCTCTAAGCTCAACTCGAGCTATTTGGAATCACATTTTGCCATCAGGAGGAAAGTTGGTCCTCCACAACAAAACTTCCCAAACACGATGCTCACGCTTGGAGTTAAAAATAAGTCACACAGATACAGTAACACATGCAAAAATCAAAACAACAGATAGAAAGTCATTTTTGTCAATGAAATCTTTTGTTTCTTTTATCTTTGCTTCAACAAAGCATTCCTGTGTACACAGAGGAGGGAGAGAGAGAGAGAGAGAGAGAGAGGGGAAGGAAGAGGTAGATGGAGGAGAACAGAAAGAGAGAGGAAGAGGGGAGGAGATCGGGAAAACATCCAGCACTCCTTTGTCTGCCAAAAATAAATGTTTTGATTCTGTTTTTGGATCTGAGGCTGCAGGACAGATACAGTAAAGTCATCACGTTGCCATGGAAACCAAACACAGGAGAAGTTTTTTGAAATAGTTCCATAATTTCACTCTCATTTCCTGATATTAAACCCATTAGTTATGTGATACATGCCTGAGGTGGACGCTTTCCCCTGCTCGAGGACACGTGAGTGTCGTTGTGTGTTCCAGCGACGAGTGAAACCCGGGTGAGGATGACCCCGGGTTGAAAGAGTGAGGTTTTCAACGGCATCATTGTAATTATGAAGCTGCCTGTTGCATAATCACAACACTGTGATGCAATTAAATTTGCTTGGTTACATAAGACATGATCAGAAATGCAAAAACATGCTAGGGAAGTGCATGCACGTCTGCTCTGTGAGATCATTGTTTGGGAAGTTTTTTACATCCGAGAATCAGAACACTGATATCTTGATACTCACTCCATTCCCCATTTTAACGAACAAAAATGTAGACTAAAAGCCAAGAAAGCATTTTCTTTTCTGCTCCTTGCGGCAGACCTGGTTGTTTTTACTCAAAAACAGCATTAAAGTGACAGTGTGTAGTTTCCTGACGATAGGAGGCAGTACATATATTTCAGGGTAGTTTTACACCATATTGCCGTGACTGTCGCTACTTTAAAATGTTTTAAATGTCACCTGTCGAGCAGGATCTGCTCGGGGTCCTGCGCCGGCTGATGATGTCATACTACGGCAACACCACTCGGCCAAAATATATTGCATTGCTTTTTTGATTCTGTTCTTTCACATAGGTTTTGGAAGGAGTTTTGTTATTAAATTCATGTTTCTTACCACCTAAATGTTTTCGAACATGGTAACGTAACTTCTGCAAGTCGTTTAATATGATGTACCCCCAGAGACTTAGACCCACGCCTATGTATTTTAGACACGATTTTTTTGGTTATATGTTACGAAGCCGCCAATATTTTTCAACAACTGGACATCATTTTATTCATTTTCAACAACATTTCGATGGATATTTCCAGAGATTAATGGTAAAAATTAAACATCTCCAAAAACTATCCCCCATACAATGTTTTTTAAGTCCTAGATGTGTAATTTTAATATTTTTGCTTGCTGTACATGATTTCTTGTAATTTTAGCAAAATTTCATGAGCCACTAGATTGGTTTTGATGAAATTCTCAGAGAATGATCAGTTGACATTTGTGGCTAACGCACTTAGAATCAGCCTGATTCAAATATTAATATAAGTACATTTTACTGCTGAGGTTAAAAATTCTGTGTTACCTTTACAGAAGGACTATTTTTTGCATGTTCTCCAAGGGGTTTGAGAACAGCAACTTTAATTTAGGTTTGCATTTTTCTAAATATTTTAGACATTCTTAAAAGCATAAATGTACTTGATGGCAAGGCCATCTGGATGCAAAATGTAAACCTTAAAAGTCCTGAGTTTTGTACACAGAATCAGAAATGTGCAAATACATTTTTTTTTATTTTTTATAATTTATTGTGAGATTGGCATTTTACATGAGTACTTTATCTTATTTTTTTTCTCCTGCAAAAACATAAAAAAAATCCTTGCTGAATTTTGAAAAAACCCTGAAAAATAGATAAAAAAAAAAGACCAGCGAAGAGCAAAAGCATCTGTTTACTGTGCCAAACCTTCTCCACTGGCTCCAGTTTCCACTAAGAAATCAACTCTGTGTTGCCTAAATGCATCTCTGTTTAGATTTAACAGTAAGCCCCTTTAAAACAAACCTTATCTAGATGGAGGTCTGCGATCTGCACCTTGATCGACTCATTCAACTTTCCCTTTTCTCCTCAGACTCACAAATGAGTCTCTGTGTGGACGGTTTGTGGGTTTAATGCCCTTCACCGTCATCCTAATTGTGCTCTTTTCTGTTCGCCTTCCACTTCATTATCTTCTCCCCCCGTGGGTTATCCTCTCCCGTTTGGGCCGGTTTGTGTAGCGAAAAGCGAGCTTGTTTAATTGTTAGTAGGATACAGTAACGGCCTGTGTGTGATGGGTGGGAATAAGATGCTCCAGAAGGTCGAACGTTCATGCAAACAGCAAATGTTGTTTTTTATGTGGAGCAATAAGGATTATGTCTACAATAAGGATCCCTTTACTAATGTTACTTAGTGCATTATTAAGCATGAATAAACAAAGGTCCCTTTATGGACGTTACTTAGTGCGTTATTAAAGTGGCCGTCTGGAATATTTTTTTTATCCGATGGCACCATCTAGTGGCTGACAAGCGTATCACACCAAGAGTCATTTTTTTAAGATGGCGCCTGCACGTTTCTTGTTTATGAATGTGCTTCTGTAGCCAACAAACAAAGCTAAAGCACGTTGTTTTACAATTATTATTCTCATGTCATGTTGTGTTTTCACATATTTATATTTTAAAGACTTACTTGTCCGTGAAAAGTTCATCAACTCTGCTTCAGCCGAGGTGCTTCCTTAAATTTGAAGCACGTAAGCGGTAGTCTAACGCTATTGGTTAGTTCTGGTTGGCGCTCAGGTTCCAGGGGGCGGGCTTAGCAAAAAAAAAAAATTGTATCGCTTAAATTATATCACACTACATGATAAGACAATCACTTTTGCGGATTTCTGAAAAATTATACATAATTCCTGAAAGGGGAAAACTGCTTTAAGCATTAATAAACAAAGGGTCCCTTTATTGATGTTACTTAAAGCATTATTAAGCATTAATAAACTATTAAAGTATTAACTGCCTAACCATATTATGTAATGCATTACTAAGCAGACCCCCCCATCCTAAACTTAAGGACACTTGATAGTTAATAACGGTAACGTTAATAAAGTGACCCTTTGTTAATTAATGCTTAATAATGCACAAAGTAAAAATAAAGGGACCCTTACTGTAAAGTGTTACCTTGTTATAATGTAAATTAATAATAATGTAAAATAAATAATATCAATATTACATTTCTGTTGAACTAGGGCATGTTTAACTTTCATATTCCAACATAATTTTATTTTATATAATTTATTTTAGTTTGACCTGCCATTCAAAGTGTTTTTGTAGCTTTATTAACACAGAACTTTCATATTTATCTTTTTTTCTCACTTTCAAAATAACATTTATTGTTGTTTAATGGCTTTCCTGTGTGGTTTCTGTTTTATTTGTTTATAGTTAGAAGTTAAACCAACAGGCTCTATTAACATGAGTCACCCTGATGATTGTTATTATTAAAGGTTGTTTTGGAATCCCTTCTGTTTTTCCCCAAAATGTCTTTAGTTTCACATATTTGCCTGTTCAGAAATCTTTTACTGGAACTATTTTGTTCAGTGTCCCAACATCAATTGTTTTGCATCAGTGGAAAACCCATATATGCATTTAGAGCTATGTAGAAACATCCTTTTTTCCTCTTTCAGAAGTTAATAACAGAAAAAGAATAAACTAAGAACAGAGCAGCTATTGTTTGAGTAGAGGGAAGTAACACCTGGTGACACATTTGTATTATATTTATGATCATATTCTGATCTGAGGTCAGGATGTACTCCTGGGAAAAATGTTTACCTTATTAATGTGTGTGTTCTCTAACAATAGACTTATTTGACTCATGCCATTCATAATTTTATGGTTTATTCAGTTGTTTTGACCTCTGAAGAGTAAAACATGTCTTTAGGCAAGGCAAGGCAAGGCAGCTTTATTTGTATAGCACATTTCAAACATGGAGGCAATTCAATGTGCTTTACAGAGCAGGAGCAACAAAAGCATTAATCAAAATACACAAAGAAATAATTCAGACAATTAGATAAAAGGCATAGTCAAAAAAGTTTAGCAGTAAACAGTGCAGAAGGAGCAGCATAAGAAACATTCAATCATAGGCTAATGAATACATGAAGGCTTTTAATTTTAATTTAAAAGTTACTAGAGTTGGGGCCTGTTTGAGGTCATAAGGAAGCTGATTCCATCTATGAGCAGCATAGTGACTAAAAGCAGCTTCTCCCTGTCTGGTTCTGACCCGAGGTTCTACCAGCTGACTGCTGTCTAGGGATCTGAGAGCTCTGCTAGGTGTATATACAGGAAGGAGATCCAACATGTACTTAGGCCCCATACCATTGAGTGATTTATAGACTAGTAGAAGCACTTTAAAATCGATTCTGTAGTTTACTGGTAACCAGTGCAGAGTTTTTAGAACAGGGGTGATGTGCTCAGTTCTCTTAGTTCTCGTTAGGACCCTAGCAGCAGCATTCTGAATAAGCTGCAGTTGTTTTACGGCTGTTTTGGGAAGA
>SSNS01000068.1:1029240-1055335 GCA_006937985.1 Aphyosemion australe | reverse complement strand
TTGCTATGTGGTTGTAGGGGTGGTCTTGGTGTGTTGGTTGACAGGGAGGAGTGAATGGCTGATCTGATGTTTAGTATTTTATCATCGAAAAAGGATGCAAACTCATTACATTTAGTTTGGGACTTGAAATCAGGGGCTAACTGTGTTGGTTGGTTAGTTAGCCTCTCAATAGTGGCAAACAGAACACGGGAATTGTTGATATTATCACTTATGACTTTGGAGAAAAAGGCTTGTCTCGCCTTTTTTAATTCAGAGTTGTAGGTGTGGAGCTGCAGTCTGTAGGTCTCATAATGATCGGGCAGGCTACTTTTCCTCCATTTACGCTCAGCTTTGCGGCATTCTCGCTTTTGGTTTGTAACAGATTTAGTGAACCTCCATGGAGCTTTTTGTTTCCTAGAGATGAACTTGGACTTTTCTGGGGCAATGGTGTCAAGAATCTCTAGAGATTTGCGGTTGAAATGATTTAGAAGGGAATCAGCACAGTTGGATGTTAGACTTGTTGACATATTCATTAGTTCACTAAAAACTGATGCAGTGTGATCACTTAGGTACCTTTTTTTGAGAACAGCAGAGTTGTGATGGATTACAGGTGCAGCTGACATCTCAAAAGAAATACAGAAGTGGTCAGAGAGGCCAACGTCCTTAACAACAATGTCTGATACATCAAGATCTTTGGTTAAGATCAAGTCTAGTGTGTGACCTTGAGCATGTGTTGGAACATGAATATGCTGTATAATATCAAATAGATCAAGCACTCCGAGGAATTGCACAGCAGTTTTATCATTAGCGTCATCAATGTGAATGTTGAAGTCTCCAGCTATCAGAAGGTGATCAAAGTCTATTGTGATAACAGAGAGAAGTTCAGTGAAGTTCTCTAGAAAATGAGTACATGAACCTGGAGGTCTGTATATTACTAAAACTAAGATCTTGGGTGTACCTTTCAATTCAAAACAAAGATACTCAAAAGAGTCAAAGTCACCAAACATAATCTGTTTACATAGGAATGAGTCTTTAAAAATGGCAGCTACACCACCACCTCTCTTATCAGGTCGAACCACATTTAGAGATTTGAAGTTTGGGGGTGTTGCTTCTATGAGAACAGGCGCACAGCTACTATCATTTAACCAGATTTCAGATAAAAGCATACAGTCAAGAAGATGAGCAGAGATAAGATCATTTACTAAAAATGACTTGTTGTTGAGAGATCTGACATTTAGTAAATCCACCTTTAAGGAAATGGTGGGAGGACACTGCGCTGAATGGGACTGATAAGGAACCGCTATAACATTCCTTGGTCTGTATGAATGAACAGACATATTTTGCCTTGTAGAAATTATAACAGGAATAGGGAAAACTAACATTTCATAAGGTCCACATTTGTCCTGGAAACATTGATAAGGAACATCTTCCCTCAAATCTGGACCAGGTTCATATCAAACAGAGGATACTGAGAGCTGTGAGTGTGACAGGGAGATACTGTGTTGGCGGGCGGGGCAGGGGGTGAATTGCACAGGGTACTTTACTTCAAACTGAAGTCAAAACAACACATTATATTTAAAAATAATACAGAAAAAAGCAGCTTGATACTGATGTTGATGTTTTTTTTAGAGGATTTCCTCTCACAGATCAGGTGGCTGCAGAGAAGTTAGAAAATCTACCAAAACTTAGTCACAGTTTGGGGTTTCCCCTTTGACAGAAAGATGGTGCTTGTATCAGATGATGTTGGTGTTTCCTGATATTTAACAAGACCTTTAACCAACTTTTGCTTCCTTTCCATCAGATGACTTCCGCGACACCGCCCTGCTCTCGTAGCTCCTCCCCTCACAAGGTCTGCCACTCCCAGACTCAGACTGATGTTTTGAAACCCTTACTGGGTGGTGGCGCTTCCGCTGGGGGCGGGACTCTGAGGAAAAGGAGGCGCATCCTGTCTAAAGATGGCCGAAGCAACGTGCGGATTGAGCACGTCAGTGGGAGGGGCGCCCTCTACATGCGTGACCTGTGGACAACCTTTCTGGAAATGCCGTGGCGCTACAAGTTCTTCCTGTTCACGGCGACGTTTGCAGGAACCTGGTTTCTGTTCGGGGTTGTGTGGTATCTGGTGGCTCTGGTCCACGGAGATCTGCTGGGTGAGAGAACCAGAGGAGGAAACAGAAAGTAGCAGCTGCACCATAATCTGCCTTCCTAATATCCACAGTTTTTATTGATGTCAACAAAAAATGACATCATAGTTTGTCCCAAAGCACCGGGGGATTCTTATCGGAGTTTCCACAAATTTTAGCTCAGTCACTAGATACTCAAACACAAAATGTTAAATTTAATCACTTTTGTTTTTAAACCTGTGAGCTAATTTTGATTTTGACTCGACTGCAAAATGTGACTCAAGACAAAACTCGTCTCCTTTTAGGCTGAAATGCTGCAAAAAACTAGAACGTCTGTAAAAGTGAATGCAAACATTTCAGAGATATTCTGTCTTCAAGTGACTGAAACCAACATCCTGTCAGTCATCTGCATGTGTAAAAGAACAAGTTTTTCCATCTAGTCTGTGAAATCTTTGATTTATTCCACACCCAAACATTTCAGATCCTCAGAATCTGTAATAGTCATGAAATAGGCTGTTTCATTAGTAAGGTTGATCATCTCACCCCTACTTCACACTGGAAGCATCAGCGTCGCGGAACGGTTTACTCGTGCGTTTCGCTGCGTGCCACGCACCGGGAGAATCTCAGCTGTGAGGCGGCTTCTCCGCCGTGCTCCTGGACTCGCGAGATCACACAATCCCTCCAGACTTCAAAGGTCACGATTTGTTTATGCCGTCTGCCATTAAACCAAAAAGAAGGAAATCACGTTTGATATTGCTGTTTGATGTCATATATAATATTATGAGAGATATCTCCACTGCCAGGACTGCTGCACTTCTCAAACGATGCAGGGAGTAAATAAGGCGTGAGGTCACATGTATAGACATAATCTACATAGATATGAAATTGCATTGATGCAATAGACTTTTATTTTGAAAATTACCGGACGTTTTACACTGAAACCGCGTGTGATTTCCTGTCTAGCCCTATGTTAACTGCGTAATTTGATATGTCCCAAAAGCGGCTCACGGCAAAAATAGAGCCTGATCCTATATCGAGCAGCACGTCGCGGCGTGCCGCTTCTGGGACATGCCTGGAAATTGCCGCGTTGGGGCTGGTTTGAATCACTCCCACAGACTATAATGGATTCTATTTGAAGCAGTGACATTCCGTGCCGCTGATGCTTCCAGTGTGAAGTAGGGTCAGGCAGGTGAAGTGCTTTAACTCAAATTATGAATTCAAATTTTAATCCTGGTTAAATAAAAATCAGCGTAACTCAGTAAAATTTTTGATTTGTCTGATAACGTCTGGCTAGATTTCTTTTCGTCCACATTGAGTCATGGATTTATTGAAAAAAACAAAAACAAAACAAAGCTTCAATATAATATGGCCATGAAGTGTAGAAATTACAGCCTTAAAGTATTGGGTACCACCCAAAGCACTAGTTATCAAGTCCAACCCTAGTCCTCCAGGACCACCATCCTGCATATTTTAGAGGTTTCTCTGGCTCTACACTCCTGATTTGAATCAGTAGGTAATTAACAGGCTTCTAGTAGCTTGATTACCTACTGAACAGGTGATTCAACCATGGAATCAGGTGTGTTGGAGCAGGGAAACAACTAAAACAGGAAACACGGGGCCCTTCAGGACCAGGATTGAACTCTATTGACATAAAGCATCTCAAACCATGGATGAACGCTTGCAAAACTGACTCAAAGACCACGTTAAGCACCAGTTTTAAAGTCAGGTTGACTCTTTTAGTGATGCATTACATAACCATAGATTAAAAAACATTATATGACAGTATCTGGTCATGAATCTTTCATGCATTTTAACGACAGATGCTGCATGCTTTAGGTGACTGAGGCTTCCTGTTTAAATCTAGAGCTAAGCTGTGTGAAAATGCATTTTATATGTGAAAACCCAAATATGGGCTGTAGGTGAGAAAAACACAGGAAGCTGATGATTAAGAGGTTGTTTCTTCATCCGCTAATGCTGCTGAAGCATGACTGTTTGCCTTTGCTGCTCTACATCTGCAACCACAAAGCCACTTTATCTGAGTAGCAGAAATTTCTCAAGCAGAAGAAACATTTCTGGTGTTTTGTTTCCTGCAACTTAGTAAAACCGGAGCTTGATAAAATCAAACTTTAGACATAAAAGGAGAAAGAAAACACCTGCTCCTCCTCGTCCTCTCTCATGACTCTTGTTTTTAGTTTTCACCATTTTGTCAACCATCCTACAGAAAAAGAAAATTCAACACTGTTTCTGGTTGTTTTACAGCAAATTGACGAGTTCTTGTTGTCTAATATACGTTCCACCAGAGTTTGACCCTCCGTCCAACCACACCCCCTGCGTGATGCAGATGCAGACCCTCACAGCAGCCTTCCTCTTCTCTCTGGAGTCCCAGACCACCATCGGTTATGGTTTCCGCTGCATCACAGAGGAATGTCCAGCTGCTATAATCCTCCTCATCCTGCAGCTGGTCATCACCATGCTGATGGAAATCTTCATCACTGGGACCTTTCTGGCCAAGGTTATACAGAATTTCAAGGATATGTTTGCTTCTGTTTTACGTGTAAAACACCAAAATGTAACCAAAGAAAAGCACAACAAACTCTAAACTGGTTGGCTTTTCTCACAATCAGGTTGCACGGCCGAAGAAGCGGAGTGAGACGGTGAAGTTCAGCCAGCACGCTCTTGTTTCCACCTATGAGGGCCAACCCTGCTTGATGATCAGGGTGGCCAACATGCGCAAGAGTCTCCTGCTTGGGTGTCAGGTAAATCCGTGTGCTCACAGACCAAGACTTTTCAGACCTTAACTCAGGTTAACTGAGAGAACATTTTTTTTACTTATTTTTAAAATATGATCGGTCACTCTGAGTTTAACATGCAGGCTAAACGTAAAAATAGTCTTCTACCCCTATTTCCTGCATTAGCTGCCGATAGAAAAAAGACAGGGAAACGCTCGGGTGAGAAAAAGGTTCACAGATCTATGTCACACTCAGTGCGTTTACATGCGCATCAGCAAACTGAAGTATTGCCCTAAAAAGACTTTCGTTGTTTTTTTTAAATGCATGTAAACGTGTTAGTCTGGCTGAAGGTGAACTTCTTCTAATTGGGCTGAAGCACCCAGATAATGCGGTAGCAATCCGAATTCATTCTGCATGTAAACGGGTCAGCTGATCTGAACCGATTGGACGCTCGCGTTCCAGAAGTGACACGACCGCAGTAGCGGTCTTCTGATAATATCATCGCCACAAAGTAACGCGTAACACCATCAAATAGTGCGGTACGTACCAAATAAGCTGTGCTGCAGCGTTGTTGTTGTCTATACCTTCAGCCATTGTGCATATCCTGTTTCAATTCCGTCTGATTCACTCCCGCCAGCGTTTGTTTACTATTTGTGTTTCTATAAGCTAACCGGAAAAATGCCGACATGAAAGGGCGCATGTCGCCACCTACTGTACCGGAGTGGAACGCACTTCAATTGAGAGGTTGGTTTTCTAATGCACTTGTAAGCTCGGATGAAGACTCCCAGCTTATTACCATAAGATCGACCTGGATGGACTTAGATATTGATACTACGTATGTAACCACACTGACTGTAAATTAGCATTTACGGGCTCACCAATCTTCTTGCGACAAGGAATTATGTTGTTGGTTTTAGCATCCAGGAAACAGCAGAGCACGTCTCAGCTAGTAGAAGCTAACCATTAGCATTAGCAACTCCACCACACAGCAGAACTCCTCCAGGCTTGTGTTATTTGTGGAGATAAAACATCAACGTTGCAGAGCAAACAGAATCAGTGATAGAGTTGTGATAGTGTCGCATTGCTGTTAGCCAATCAGAGGAGAGATGTCCGAACATTAGAAAATAATGCTCCCTTCTCCTTCAACTAAATTCTAGTTCCTGAAACAGAGATCATCTCACAAGGCATTCATTTGTACAAGAGACCACTGCAAATGTACTGAAGAAACGAGTGAACTTGGACTTTAAATAACAATAATTCATACATTTGACTATTTTGACTATTTTTAAAGCTAAGAATAAAGAATTAATTCATTGTAGCATCGGTTTGATAAGTCAGCATATAATTTCATTATTAGGTGCCTGCCCCTGAAGTACAAAGGGAGAACATATTTGGCAGCCACTATTCTTCACTGGACTTAATGGTTTATTTATTTATTTTTCTGTACACATTAATCGGGCTCGAACGGAAGCGTGCGATCACACACCATACATCAAATCAATCAGTTCGGTAGGGAGTTGAGTGCTATTACTTTTCTTGGTGTTTTGAGTTGCTGTGATGACATCATTTACAAAAAAGCCAAACAACCCCTCATAGGAAAATGATGATAAAATTTTGAATGAACGATGTGCTATTTGAGAGCTTAGTGTAACAATGCGCTTTGACATTGGACTCTAACAAATTGAAATTGTTTTTTAATATCTTGTATGATTTTCCAAAACTCACAGTTTATGTTTTGGTACGTTTTGAAATCTTCGAGGAAAAGTTGACGGCAGAGAAAGAAAAGGATTGATTGGTCTACTACTGGACAGTCCCTATTAGCTGTTGTATTTGGAGCTGTTACATATATATTTAACCAAATTTCGTTCTCATTGTTTGTTTTAAGTCTGAGAAGTTAGTAAAATTAATTAGTAGGAATTAAATAACTTAGATAAAGCACAGCATCATTGTTCCTATGCAAGATACATTTTTAATATCTTTAGTGTTTCATGATATGGACACTTTTTTCATCTGGAATAAAGTTTTGATTGATTTAATAAATCATTTGATGACTAGTTTGGACAAATGTCAAGTTCTTCTCTTTTAATGCATCTGAGTCACTTTATTTTTCCCGCTGTTAAAGCAGCTTATTGTTTGAAGTGCAATACAGGAAGTTAACATATCACTAGTGATAAGAAGCCGTTAACCAGCTTTAGCGTGCTGGCTAACCAAACAGAGAAGGAAACAAGGCGTAAAAGTGGTTTTGCTCTTATGCCATGTTTGAGTCACGTCTCATGGAAACTACTGGGACAATTTGATGTCTAATGAATTAAAACTGATTTGAGAAACATTTTAAACTGTGATCCAACTCAACTAAAACATCTTGTACACACTTTTCCTCAAGGTGACGGGAAAACTCCTCCAAACCTCCCTGACTAAGGAAGGCGAGACGGTCCGTCTGGATCAGAGAAACGTTCCCTTTCAGGTGGACACGGCCAGCGACAGTCCCTTCCTCATCCTCCCCCTCACCTTCTATCACATCATCGACGACAACAGCCCGCTGAGAGCCTGGGCAGCCAAGGGTACGTTGGGTTCATACGCATGGACACTACTTTTGTTAAAGGTTCTGAATCATTGAATCACTACTAGGAAACTGCTTGTGGTATGGTGAAATACTTTCGGGGAATACTTTTTTCTTTCTTCTCTTTTTCAAATTGGAACTGAAAGAGAAACGGTTGCAGGGAGGAAACTGTAAGGCGTGGCCATGTTAATACGAGCAGTAGACAGGAGAAGACAAACATGGAGGATGGTCACGATTTCTTGCAGTAATGATCTCGCTCAATATTTATTGTTTTAACACACAATAAATCTGTAAGAAATTGGAATTTCACTTTTTAGCCCTTTAGGAGTTAATAATTTTTTTTTAAAACTTTCCAGTGTAGATGACATTTTTTTACATTTTCATCCATCTAAACATCTACTGGTTTGCTACAAAGACCCTTTTGGGATTGTGCCTTTAAAAACGACCAGGTAGTTGAACCTAATCACCTGTGACAAGAAACTGACCAATCAGGGGAGATATTCAAAATTTATGCTTGCAAGCACCTTACATGTAGTTTTTTTTGCTTTGCATCTGTATTTCCACAAATTAAAATATCTTTTTTACACGCTCAAATTAATCTGTGGATGCACAAACCTGAAATTCTAAAACATTTATTTACAAAGTGACCAAACTTTATTTACTACTACGCAGTCTGACTAGAAAATACTAAATATTGAAAACTTGAATTTGTGCCCAAATTCCTCTTGCATGTTTTTTTTTAACTCAAAGCAAAAAAAACTCTAGGAAACACTTATCTAAAAACAAAAAATAACCTCTGGAGAACATTTTAAAGTGGATTCCATGAGTTTATTGGTCCCACCCATTAAAAAGAACAACAATGACTTCATTTTGACTCATTTATCCAGTTACAGTCACTTCAGCTTCCCTATTTCTGTATAAAAATAACCTCCAACGCTGTGCTTTTTGTTTTTAGGGCTCCTCTGAAAGAGCCACTAGACTTGTTTGGTCTGATTCCACCTTTTGTTGATTGTTTCCTGACTGAAAGCTCACCTGTTGTTGTAATCTGATTGGTCCAATCACCTGTTTCATCACTAAAAGGTCATTTGAGTCTCACCAGATGGGTTCTGTTGTGATAACAACCACGACTCGATCCCACGAGTTCATCTTCTGGTCGGTCATGCTGACGTGCTTTTGCTTAACGTCTCAAACATGACGAGTTTCTTCATTTCCATAGATTAGAAGTTTCACAGTGATTATTTTTAACAGCCTAACTGAAGTTAAGACTCACTTTTAAATTTGTTGAGTTCATTTCTTTTCATGCAACTCTTTCAAAAGCAATGTGAGTCCACCCAGAAGTTACTGGAAGTAGCCAGTTTATTATGTGAACACAGCAGTTGCGTGACTGAGAAGAAAAGAAATGCAACTTCCTTTTTTTGGGGCAAGATAAGCTCAACTTCTCATTTCTTTTGTAAACTGATGTGGTGGACGGTTCTGTTTGTGATCTGTTATTGGAACATGTCTCAGTCTAAAGCAGTAAATAGCGTCGGTTAACTTCTTGTTTCTTTTTTAATTGTCTCCATTCGGTTCTAGATTTAAAGGTGGGGTAGAAGATTTTTTTCTGAAGCATTATTATTTATTTTTTTGCCATATGACTCGAAATGTTTTTCACACAATCATTAAATTAAATGTTTTTTCAAAAAGGAATGATTTTTATTGCCACTGAAACGTACAGTCCTGGAAAAACCTTAGCCAATATGTCCTATTCCTAATGATTTGATCGTGATCTAACTGCCTTCTGACCATCCCACCCCCCTTCTGTACGAGCCCCTCTTTTGGATTGCGTGTTCTCGGATCGCAGCAGCTAAACAGGAAGCAAAGCCAGAGCCGGGCTAGCTATATTAGCTAGCATAATAACTTGTTATATGGTTAGGTATCCTGAGCGGAAGTAGTGGAGGGGTTTTCCACCATAATAATCCCAGTCCTGCCTACTGGATCTTTGATTTAGGTCCCAGTGGATTCTCTCTTAACCTTTCAGAGGGGACAGAGTCCAGAGAACGCCTGACTGGCACCGGACTATGAAGAGTCCATCAGAAGCCTGGGGGCTCTGCGACCGTTACATAAGTCATTATGTTAGGAATTATGGCAGAAAAAGTGCCAACAACCGATTGAAAATGTAAGATGTTATCTTTTCATAGTTGTTTAACAGTATTCGTTGCATCTGGCATTCTCCTGTGGTGGTTTCAGGCACAGGGAGATGCCCAAGGTGGCATTTATTATGACACGGGGGGGGGGGGGGGGGGGGGGGGGGGGGGGGATCCACTGTATAAATTGGATAAAGTCTTAAGCTAAGCTAAGGTCACCTTGACTTTCTCCCCAATCCGATTCAAATCTTGGTTGATCGGAAATCCCAAATCTCTGTTTACATGGACACTAACTGGAATGATCCGATCATGCCGTGATGTACGCACCATAGCTTGCGCATGTGCAGACTTGTCTTTCCCGGAAGAGAAATTGTAAACAAACGCCATCTTGTCCGCACGTCTTTTCCCTTGCATTTTATTTGCTTATTCTCTAGCTTCGGTGAATTCCTGCTTCCTGCATCTTTAGATGCACTTGAGTGTATAACTCAAGTGGGGCACACTGACAGAGGCGAGGCCTGCCGTACACTGGCGCCACCGGTCCCTCCAACCACCACCAGCAGGCAAGGTGGGTTAAGTGTCTTGCCCAAGGACACAACAGCAGCATTCTATGGGGGGAGCCGGGATCGAACCTGCAACCTTCCGATTACTGGACAACCCGCTCTACCTCCTGAGCTACTGCTGCCCATTATTTTACCCCAACGATCCGAATGGCTGTGTACATGGACGCCAATCAGATTGACGATCGGACAAAACCACCTCTCTCAATCGGAATGAAATTTAATTCGGATCAGGCCGAATCGGATCAGAATATTCCAATTGACATGTTTACATGACGAATTTTTGATCCGATAGGGCGTTCAATCCAATTACTTGTGCCCATGTAAACATAGCTATTTAACACTCAAGTAGCCAGATATTGTCACAGAAATCTAAAATGGGGAGGACCGTCACTTTGACCAGGGTGTGTTTTGCAGAAAGAGTAAATGATTTATTGCGGTGACCCCAGAAATTGGCAGTAGCAAAGTAGAAATAGCAGCAGCGAAAGCGAACGTTTTGTCCGACTTGATAAAGTGCTCATTAAAGTAATTTACCATAGAGATTTTATCTGAAACTACAATGTCCTCAGATATTATTGCATTTGGTAAATGTTGAGGACCTGGTAGTGTTTTTCATTAACTTCACTGTCTGACAGAAACTTTTGAGGTAATTTTTTAACCCTTTTCCATCAGGTGGTGGCTGGACCGACCCAGATTTGGCTGATTTTGAACTGCTGGTGATCATGAGCGCCACGGTGGAGCCAACCTCTGCCACCTGCCAGGTCCGCACCTCCTACCTGCCAGACGAGATCCTCTGGGGATACGAGTTCCCACCTGTAGTCTCCCTCTCCACGTCGGGTAAATACGTAGCGGACTTTTCCTTTTTCGATAAAGTGGCCAAAACCAAGACCACCCCCATCTTCAAACCATCAAGCCCGCTGCAGGCGTACCAGAGCAACGGAGGAGGGCCCGTGTCCGAGTTGTCGGACCCGGAGAAGATCAGACTGGAGCAGAGTTACAGGGAGCAGCGAGGAGAGGACCGTGTTCGAGTCCGAGACGGACCTCTGAGTGTTCGCATCAGCAACGTGTGAGCAGATGAACTGAAGGATTTTATCAGACTGTAAATCAGTAGCTCATCAGGGAAATATCCCTGAGACTTTTTGAGTTTTCTTGTTTTTTTAATGAGGATAACAGTTATGGAACGTGTCAGAGTTGTTTGATGCAAGAATAGGTTACTTTTATGACATACTCCACACGTCCAACCAGAAAACATTCAAATAAAAAAAAGAAAACCTTAAGATGGGATGGAAATCTTGGTGGGACAGCCTGAGAGTTTATTTTTAACGTTTCATGGTTAAATGTGTAAAACGAGACAAACGGGGCAGAAAGAAGAAACACCCACCTGTTTCAAAGGAAGATTACTTGATTCCTCCCCCAGTGTCTATGTAGATGTGTGGCTGCTATTTCAGACATTAAATAATCCCCGAAGGGAAACTTTTATACAAACAGAAATAAGTGCACTAACAGAAAGTCAGATGACTCTGAGTTAAAAAAAAAAGTTGATGAATTTCACCCCCAACTTCCTCTTCAGCATATTTTTAAATTTCCTGTTGAAGCGCCTCAGTAGACAGCTCAGAACATCTACTAAAGTCCTGCTTTAGCGGAGACGAAACCTCCCATTCAGACTTTATTGTTGCTGTTTCAGATGAATACTACAGCACTTTAGACACATGATGTATATTTGCACCTTCTGACTGTTGGTTGGTTACTTATCGAATGTTCTTAGAGTAAAAAAACATGCAAAACTACTGAAAGCATAAATAAAATCAACTAATGTCAATAAAATCTGTTTCCTGGGTCTTAGGGCTGGAATATACTTGCTTTTTAACGACGCATTCGTGTGTCTAAGATGGCTGCCTCGCGTAACTTACTTTGATTTGAAGCGTAGTTTGTGCGCATCCCCCGAAATTAGCGCAACGCGTTTGAACGCTGAAATATACGAGTAACCAGTAGGTGGAGTTGACAAAACGAGCGAGACACATTCACCATGGTGACTCCATCTCTGGTTTAGAGGTCTTTCATGCTATCTACGATACTCCAAGGGGTTCAAATGAATACGATACTGCTGCTGCCTTTTTTTCTGCCTTGATCTCAAAATTAACCAGTTACTACTGGTCTCTCCTTTTGACGCCATGTTTGGGTTGTACCCACAAACCCGGCTCTCTATCTGGTCTGAGTACTCTACTGTGCCCCCTAGTGGAATCCTCCAGTACTGCATGCCGTGCAGCAGCAAATAGGTGAACAAAGACGTAGCCTGTGCCAACCAAGGGTGAACCCCTCTGTTTCAGAAATGAGGCAAACAAGGAAGTGGCAAAAACTGCAGTTCTCCCCTCATCCACTGGGGGTGGCTCCAGAAGTGAGCAAATCCTCATTGACTCCCCATGTTAAAAATGCCAACTTCACAGCTGAAAAAAAGATCTTTACAGCCTGGTTCAATTTTCCATTTTGTGTTTAATAGGTCTAGTTTATAGTCCTGACAACTCTGAGGGGGGTGGATTTTTTTGTAACTCTTTCGTCACAGGAAGCATGAGCGTCAGAGCGAGCGTCAGAGCTAGCATAAGCAGCTAGCTCCAAGGAAGGCCTCGGCCTCACGTTAATAGATGTTCGGCCATTTCAACTCTCTGAACTTTAGTTGTGTTTTCTGCGTGTTCGTGTTTGGATGTTAATCATGGAATTACTTGGACAAAGAGGGAAAGCTGTGGAATTGTTTGCACCAAGAGACCATCCAAGAAGTCTCTGCTTCATTTTTATCAGTAAGTAAAATTATATTTCTGTACTTTATTTTAGTGGTTGAATGGGGGAAGATGCTGTGTAACACTGCTTGGTCAAAGATGGGTTGAAATCTTACATAAACAGTCTTCGGTTGAAATATAACGTGTTGGTGGGGCTGGCTGGGTACCGTAACTCGAGCTAGGTAAACTAACCGAGGCTAGCTGAGGCTTCGGGACTTCACTGGTCCACCACGGTCAAAGATCCACGAGGTCATCGCTGCAGAATGGAGGTTTGCCGAGTTTGGGCAACGTGCCGCTCCTTTTACCAGCAGTGGCCTGTGATCAGAGATCCCCGAATGTGCCGCTTAATCCTTGTGGAGGCACGCAGTCCAGCGAGGCGCACACTCCCTTCTCCCGAGGGAGTTGGGATGCGCGGCTGCTTGGCTACCGTCTGAGGCTGTGGTTGTCGCCTGTGGAACTCTCTGAGGGAGACTACAGAAATAATTGAGCTGTTTGAGCTGATCTTGTTACATTTTGGAGTCACTCAAGTTGAGTGACTCAACCGCGTTTCTCTCGCTAAAAGCGCCCAAAAAACTCCACTAGCTTCCAGTTAGCATGCAGCTAAGGTCCCGTTGAACTCCCCCGGAGTGGAGCGTGACATCGTGTAAGCAGCCAGCGTGCACGGCTCAGATCGCGGGGGTCTGAGGCTCTGCTTGTATTTTTACAGTCCATATTACAGCTCCACAGACGACCAACGCTGCTGCCTCGCATGGAAGCCAGACAGCTGCGTGGTTCGCTGTCTCAGTTCTCCATCTTAGCTTCGTGTGTTAGCTCAGTTTAGCTTGCTACATTGGTTTTGTTATCGCCAACCCTCACTGCCCCACCCTCTGCTCCACCTCTTTTCCCATTTATGGATTGTCTGGGCGTGAAGAGGCGTGTGTCACAGCCAAAATGGAGGCGGTGGGAACCTCCCATTTTGCATTATTTTGCGTATAAATATCCAAATGGGCGGGCTATGTCCAGAGATTTATATGTCGATGGTGCCAACGCGAGGTTAAACAGCAAATATATTCCAGCCCTTAGAGGCTTTGAGCTAAACTGACAGATGATGCAAAGTTCATGAACACCAAGATGCCTCAAAGTAAAAGACCATCTGGTAACGACAGAATGTTTGTTAAACACTGAAGAAACTTTATTTTTTTAGAAGTAGAAGCGATCAGTTCGCTCAAGTCTTTTTTGAGTCATTAACACTTTATCTGATCCTTGTTTAGTATTTAAGTCCTAACATGACTAAAACAGCGAGTTCTGACACTTAAAACGAGACCTTGATGGTTAGAAATGACGAGATAAATGACTGATATTTAAGGAGTAAAAACTGTTTCATATTTACATGAAATCTTGGGGTTTTCATGGTGTTTGATTTGTGAGTAGAACGCTCCAAAGGGACAACCTGCTAAGAACTGACTTAATAAAGCTTATTATTAAAGCTGACTCCTGTCTTTCACTTGATTTAAAGTAAGTTTGGTTAAAACTGAGATCAATGTGGGCTAACATAAAGGTTTAAGCCTCTGAAGTTCTAAAACATCTTCCTAAAAACAAATAAATGGTTATAAATGCATTCAAATGTCAAATTCTTTCTAAACAACATGCACTTGAGTCAATCAGTGTTTACAATATGTTCCTTGAGAAAATATATTTATAGCCGCAGAGCTTACGTGGATTAGCTTATATGGTTTATGATGGCGTTTTCAACTAAGCAGGAAACCGTGTCTTCACAAAAACAGCCAGTTCTACTTCCTCATGTAACAGATGACAGAGAAAATGATTTCAGTTCTGCTGCTTGTCGTCGCTCTGCTGGACTCAGCTAAAGGTAAAATGTTTCATTTACTCTTCTAAAAACTGACTTATTGTTCTGTCACTGTGACAAGATACAGCTTTAGAAACTCTGCTAAATTTAAAATAGCGCTTAGCAGGTCTATTTGTCCAAGAATTGATAAGTACAGTAATACTTTAAATGAAGAAGTCTGTGTTTTACGTTACTTTAGCTAGTATAGATGTTTTCTTAAACTCCACTCCATATTCCATGGGAGGGATTTTTGCATTATAGTTTTATTGCTGTTTGGCTCAAGTAGTGAGAAAGTTAACTATATTTTTGATGAATATGAAATTTCTTTAGAATGACTTCTGTGAGCAGGGGTCTGTAACCTCCAGCTTTCTACATGTGGCTCCTCAGCTCCTCTGAAGCAGCTTCTAGTCACTTTTCAGACCAACAATATTAACCTGATTATTTATATTTGAGTTGAACATTTGAAATGAGAATTGTATCCGTTTTCAATTTTTTTGCAATAGATACAAAGAGTTTTCACATCAAAAAGACCAAGTGTGTTCCCGTTATTCCAGGACCAGAATTGGTTAAAAATGTTGAGCCAATAGTTATTTTTTAGCTCACTTCCTACTTTCTTTATGCAGCTTTCTGACATACAGAGCATTATTCCTCCAAATCCACCAGTAAACTAATATTAGTACAAGAGGTTTTTGAATGAAAGATGGTAAAAATGACTCAGTCATAAATGTTGCAGACTCCTGTAGGTTTGAATGAAAGTTAAAGTTAAAGTCCCAAGTATTCATCACACAATGGTGAAATTACATCTCCGCATTTGACCCATCCCCATGGTGGGGAGCGGTGAGCTGCAGCTGTGGCCGCGCTCGGGAACTATTTGGTGGTTTAACACCCCAATCCAACCCCTTAATGCTGAGTGTCAAGCGAGGAGGCATTGGGTCCCATTTTTTCAAAGTCTTTGGTATGACCCGACCGGGAATCGAACCCTGATCTCCCAGTCCCGGGGCGGACACTCTACCACTAGGCCACTGGAGCCGGTAAGGCGAGTGGATTTGTTTATTTTGTGGATGAAACTTTTAAAACTGATTAACATACTTTTTTTAAACTTTATTTCATTTATGCACATTAAAATCAATATACAAAACTAAATTACTAAATTGCTTGATGAGCAGTTGTGACATCTCATCCAAATGAAACCCTAGTTTGTCACTTCTAATTGATATTTTCTACTTTTAATCATTAAATAAGCCCTCTGTGATGATGGATGGGAATCAAAAATGCTGAAAATCTAATTTTCATTTTTCTGACTGATGTTACTGTTTTATTCACTATGAAAAATTAAAAATATAACTGAAAGGAGGTGGTTTTGATTGATGACAGAGCTACCTGCAACTGATCAGAAATGAAACGTTAGTCTGAAATAGCTGCAGGAAAACACGAGCGTGGTTTGTTTCTAATGGTTTAATCTGATCAAAGATTATTAAATTTGTTAATTCATTTTTTTATTTGATTTTTTTTTCAACATGGCACATTTTTTCTATGATTAATATGCTCTTGTTTAAACAAAAATCTGTTTTATGTTTCAGGTTTGGAACACCGGATAGTGAGGGATGGAACAGACATACTTCTGGATGTAAATGTGACTACTGCACTCTCCAGTGATGCAGTCTTTTTCTGGAAACATCATGAGAATAATAAGGATATTAATGTGGTAAAATTCATTTTTGGCCAAAAGCCCAAAATTTCCTCTGATAAATATAGAGCAGAGTTTTTCAATCAAAACTACTCTCTGCTGCTAAAGAATGTGCAACAAAATTACAGCGGACTTTATAAAGCAGTATTGAATACAGATGAAGACCATATTTTAGTTGTATATAACATCACAGTCCAAGGTATGTTTATTTTGACAGACGTCTGGTTTAGTCACCATTATGTGCTGCTCTAGAATCTTGTTTAACAGCTTTTACATCTTTTGTTGTTTCTCAGAACCAGTGTCTCCAGTAAGGCTAACAGTAACTAAATCCAACTCCAGTGAGTGTAACCTCACCGTGACCTGCAGAACAGAGGATTCTAACCTTAGCAGAACTTTTCTGTGCAACAAAACATCCTGCCTTCCACAAGAAGGAGCTCCAATCTCTCTCAGTGTCTACCTGCAGCAAGATCACATCATCTGTAACCATAGCAACCAAGTGAGCTGGATTAAGGACACAAAAGACATCAAAGCTTACTGTGAGAAAGAAAAAGGTATGGTTTAGATATTTCATCAAATTCTCACAGCTGGACTACAATGAAATAATTGGACTGAAAATGCAAAAAACAAAACAACAAAATCCCCTTTGGAACTCAAAGCAACTGCAAAACTTAAAGAGGTCCTTCACTGAGAAACCATTTTTTTACTTATTATTTTTGAAAATGATCGGTCACTCTGAGTTTAACATGCAGGCTGAACATGAAAATAGTCTTCCCCAGAGAACAACTTACAAGGCATTCATTCCTACTAGAGACCACTGCAAATTTAATAAAATATCACTGAAGGACCTCCTTAAATATATAGAGCAACTTTGTTTGATCATCCCTTCTTTAGTTTGTTGTCTAAGTAGCCCGAGCAATGGAGCCCAAATCATTCCCTCCCCTTTAACCTCCGTCCACGTTACCAGTTGGACTCTAAGGCATTCCCAGAACATCCTAAAGATGTAATCCATCCAGTGTACTCTGGGTCGACCAGGGAGGAGTTCTTTTTAGTGTGTTTTTTTTTTTTTTTTACCTCTTTGGATATTTCCTGCATATGCATATTTCATGCATATGGGAAGCTGTGGCTGCCTTAAAAATGAGGAAAATCAACAGGTTTTCATCTTGAATGTGAAACATTTGGTCGATTTGGCACCTCACAGCAGGTCTGACTTTTTGCTGACTGTGATTTACTTGGTCCTGCTAAAAAAGAAAGAAAATTATGCAGAAAGATACTTTTGTTGCTGCCGTTTGTCCTTTGAGCTTTTATTGACTGCTTTTCTTTACTGAGGAAAGAATACGAGTTATAAAACACTTTTCAGTTTAATGTGAGGATGCAGGTTTCTGCATCACCTTCTAAGTCTGATTTTAGCTAAACACACGCGTGGACCAACCTGTTTTTAGAGTTTTTTCTTCCCATCATTTTTTAGCCATTTTAGACAATTGTGGTGTTTTCAGTCTTTCTGATTTAACTTAGTTTATTTTCTGTTTGTTCCACAGGTCCCAGTACAGTTTCAAGTACGACTATTATAACTTCATCAGTATTAACAGTTGTTGTTCTAGTGGCTGCTGCTCTCTTAGTTAAGTGTAAGTATGGTCTGACTTCTGACTTATAATGACCCAACTTTAGAAATAAAAGTCCACCCACCCATCCATCCATCCATCCATCCATCCATCCATCCATCCATCCATCCATCCATCCATCCATCCATCCATCCATCCATCCATCCATCCATCCATCCATCCATCCATCCATCCATCCATCCATCCGACTCCTATTTTTAGTCTGCTGAGGAGCAGTAATCTCTTCTGTGCTCATGCTCTAAATTAGACTTGTCTTCTTAAAATTAGTGGGTTGATTTCACAGCCATGCAGATATATATTTTTATCACTCGCTACCAAAAAGCAAGCAGTGGGCGATAATGCTCGTGCATGTGTGTATACGTGTGTGTTCCAGTTTTATGGTTTTTAATGAAACTCAGAAAGTTGTCATGTACATCTACAACTATGTAAAATCCAGGGATAACCACAAAAGCTTCCTGCTCTTAGAAAACATGGCTACAAAATTAACTTCAAATTAGTCAGTTTCCCAGAAATTCTGCAAAAATCTTTTATAACATACTCTGAGTAATTAGTTATTATATTGCATGGGAGAGCAAGCCTAAAGTTATTTTTGAGATTTGCCTAAAAAGAACTACAACTTGATATTTCAAGTTGATTTTAATGTAAAAATCTAGTTTGGAAGGTGGCAGGTAATACTCATTGCTTCACGTACTGCTGCTAGGTCTTTAATGTGTTCGCCTGATTTTAAATAATTCATATCGCACAATCGCAGCATCAAACATGCTTTCATTTAAAGATTTTTGACTCAAGGATTCATAAAAAATAATTAAAGGAGTACAAAAATACTTGATTTATTATAAAAAAAGAAATAAGTGAAACAGTCAAATGTATTTTTTAAATGCTAGAATTTTCCAAAGAGCATTCTTTTAAAAACATGAATCAAAACGTTCACTCAGACTGGAACAGCTTTCAGATCAGTTTGAGTCGTGATGTTTTATATAGTTACCTTTCATTTTAACTTCAGAACAAATGTAAGGTTTATATGTTTGTTTCTGCCTAAAAAAACAAAAGCACACGAAATCACTTTGACTGCAAAAAGGGATGAGATTTTCAAAAAGGGCCAAATGCTGCTCTGATATGAAAAGTTTCAATAAAGCTCTTAAAACTATTACTAAATGTGGTTACAGGCCGTCGTGAGTATACTACAAACCAATGACACACACATACACACACACACGCACACACACACACACACACACACACACACACACATGCACACACAAACACACACACACGTTTTGCAAAAAAAAAAGCTCTCATTCTGTTTACAACCTAATTTGAAAAACAAAAACAATCAAGCAAACAAACAAACAAACAAAAATGTTTGTATGTTTTTAGGGCTGACAGGTAGAAAGGGCCAGGAACACACAGTCCTTCCTCAGGTAAGCAGAAATCTCTTACCTTACAGAAAAACTCTCCCTATTTGTCAGTCAAACTGAACAGAAGTGTGAGGAATGTAGAGCTCAGACTATAACTGCATGCAAACACAGATGAGTTGGTGATCTCTCTACATTAACTCTAACAGCCACTGCATGCATTCTTTAATTGTTTCTCAATCATTCTTGTTTTTGTTTCTAGAGCATGAATCAAAGTGAGAATCCATACGACAATTCTGAGGAGGTTACCTCTCAGTCTCCTTCTACGACGTATGCTTTGGTGCAGTTTGTCCCTCGTCCAGGGCAACAGAGCGAACCCCTGACCACCGCCCATCCAGAGACGGTGTACGCACAAGTTAACAGAGCTACCAAGGTCAAGTCCACAGATCCTACAGCTGAAGACCAAAGGGATGACTTTACACAACGATGATGCAGCCTGCTGTCGTCCTGAAAAATCAATCATCAGACATTAAACTCTGATCAGACATTATTATAATGATGATGACAGCCCATAAGCTGGTCTGGGATCTGGAGCATGCTATTAGGTTTTTATTTGCTTTTTCCACCATCCTGCTTTCAACTTGAATTATTGGAGGCGGTGGTGGCTGCTGGTTTTGTTTTTACAAAACTCACCAACTCCTTCAAACAGTAGGCTTAAGCTACTTATGTACAGAATGCTAAAATAATAAAGTGAAATGAATAAATGAAGATATTTACTTTTGTTGTTCCCATAATTCTTCTGAACCAGTTGGAAACATTTTATCTGACCTGTATGTGTGCATAAAATGTTAGTATGAAGAAATATAAAATTGAAAGAATTGTATTATTTGATTATAAATAAGGATATTGTTTGACTGCTTTCCTTTTGTTAGCTGATCTATGTTACTGGTGTAGTACCTCATAAAGCCACAAGAGGGAGGCAACACATTTTCTTTCAACTGGTAAATTTAAAAGCAAACAGAATCCATCATAATGAGACTCAGTCATACAGTCTCAGTTATTTGCTGGCAACTAAATCTGTAAATCACTTATGAAAATGACGACCAATAAGAGTGAACATACTCGAGGTGTCGTTGCATTTTTTAAATTCTTTTTCCATATCAGAATGTTGTGCTTTTAAATGACTCGTACCTGATGCTATTCCTAAGATCCAGTCTGGCAGTGATCCCTAACAACAACTCCCCCTGCATGCCCACCTGTGGACACATCTATAAATTCCATCTCAAGTTAGGTGTAACACATCCATTCTTGTGTGGACCCTTCATTGACTTCTGCTGGATTGTTTGTGTATTAACTGACTTTGATCACCTTGCTCTAGGATTCTGACCTTTGAGAAACTTTTTAAAACTTGCTGGAATTGCCTGGATCTGGGCGATGGTGGCAGAGGGGTTAATCAGGGATTCGCTACGACAGCAGGGGGTGAAATGCCCCCACAGGGGTATATTAGGTGATGTCAGCCATGTGGAGCAACTCTTCTGGAGACCTGCAGAGTTAGCAATTGTCTTTTGTACCTTGTGTTTCTTCTCTGCATTTATATATAAACCAAAATAAAAAATAAATCACTGCTTCATATTTTTTGCTGTGTTAAATTTAAAGTAAGTTGTCATAGTTTAAATAGCTCCTGAGCGTCTCTCGGGCTGGACCGGTTCTGACCGAGCTGCAGCCAGCCTTAGACCGGATCACGGACCAAAAAGCAACACTTCCATTCATTTTAGTGACTCCACTATGCCTAACCTTAGCCCTAACCAATGCTGTTCTACTCCTAACCTAAACTAAAACACCATACCTCTAAAACCAAGTATTAGAATTTTTTGCAATGTGTGGAAATGTCTAAGCATTACAGGTTAAAAATCAAAATTTTGTACACTTAAACATATAAAGACAAGTACACACACACACACACACACACACACACACACACACACACACACACACACACACACACACACACACACACACACCAAACCGCTCTCTGGTGAGAGAGTCAGAATTTATATATACATAATCTGCTTTATTAACCAAAATGGAACGCTCCGCACCATTTGCTCTGATTTTGTTGTATCCAGCTGAAGGTAAAGGAGATTATTTTTCTAAGATATGAAGCTTTTGACTGAAAAACGTGTTTAAGGACAAAAACAAACCATGTTGCAGTGGCTAAAGAAGTAAGTGATTCACTTACATAAGTAACTTTCTAGTTGTATCACTTCAAATAATATAAAAAAGCCACATCTGCTGTTTTTGTGTCACAAACCAAAGAGACGCAGCAGAACTTCTGCTTTGTTGCCCAAATGTGTTGAAATCTTTTTCCACCATGTTGCTTTTGAAGTTCTGCCAGAGTCGTGTTCATATTGTGTAAAACCAACGTTTCTGTGGTTAAAACCTTTTAGAGCTCAGATTAACTTGACATGATTAAATCAACAAAAAGCTAAATTCATGAATAACCGAAGCTAAATTTTTAACTGAACTTCTTACATCGGTACACTCAGAGGTAAGAATTGTTTGCATGAGCTGTTGCTACAGGTCAGGAAGTCACAGTTTACACGTTAGATGCTACATGTGTTTGATGTGGTTCATGGCTAATGCTAAAGCTCGTCACAGAGCTTCCTGACAACAATCCTGATAGGTTACCTCCCACAGCTGCTTTGGTGCAGATGCATAAAAAAGACCATTCAGAAGGACTTCCTGAAGCTTGTACGATGGCTTGTCCTGCTCTTCTATGTTCTCTCATTCTGCTGTATCATATACAAGGTAAAATCAAGTTTTATCTATCTATCTATCTATCTATCTATCTATCTATCTATCTATCTATCTATCTATCTATCTATCTATCTATCTATCTATCTATCTATCTATCTATCTATCTATCTATCTATCTATCTATCTATCTATCTATCTTGTTATTACCCTGGTGATATGACTGTGATAAAAACTTTTTTTGAGGACAAAATGAAAAGAGAGAGAGGAAGCCGTGGGGATTGACAATGAATAGAAGAGGTTTTATTGTTTTAGAATATTTCCAAGTAAGAAATCAAAATACAATAGATCCTATAAAATGCTTAGTTGACAAAAATCGTTACGGGTCTAGTTTGCACTAGAGCAGGGTTTCTCAACCCTGGTCCTCAGCGCCCCCCTGCCCTGCATGTTTTCCATGTTGCCCTTTCAAACACCAGTGTTTTCCCTGCTGCCACACACCTGACACAAATGAGTGAGTGATTAACAGGCTTCTGCAGCCATGTGCTGAAGCAGAGACATGGAAAACATGCAGGACAGGGGGGCGCTGAGGACCAGGGTTGAGAAACCCTGCACTAGAGTATGTGAACAGAACATGTTGACATTTCTGTTGATCGACTAGAAAACAAGTTGTTTACTTTTTATACTTTTTATTACAGACTAATTTTTTCCTTCAGACTCTTCTTCCTCGAATTGTTTTCACCCTCCTCTTCCTGTTCCTCTTTCTGTACATGATTTGCAGCAGCCGCTTGTGTAACCACGTGCTGTTAAAAGACACTAACACGCCTCCAAACATGACTGACTGTGAAAACTGTCAACTGGAAAGTTACTGTATCTGCCCGTTTAAGGACACTACAGATGTGCCACATCGTAGACATGTATGAATGCTTATTTCTGACAAAAAATGACTATGTGCCTGTTTAACAGACACAAGTTTACAGTTCTGATTTTATAAACTTATTTGAAATAGAAAAAGAAAAACACAATGATTTGTAAATGGTTGATCTTACAAATATTAAACAACCAAAGAAAAACTTGGTGCCTTTTAACAGGATCCCTGCTGCTCTTTTCTTCTTGTTATTGTGTAAAATTAATCCACACATTGGGAGGTATAGCTCTTAATCTCAAACAAATTTCTCCAAAATTTCAGCTTAAAGGAGTCATCACCTGAAATTTTCACTTTTCCACTTGAAAAAATGTCTATAATGGCTTCCTAATGATTTTTCACTGGCTGAGAAGCCGATATTTAACATTGACGCGTTTGTTTAATCTTGCCTTCTTCAACCAGCTCACATGCACCCCACGAGCACACGCACTCCAAAATGAGAACTTGAGCTCTGGCCTATATGTCATCACAAAGGTCAAATATAACCAACAAACCAGCACAACAAAGCTCATTTCATAACGTGAAACGCATAAATTGTCTCACCGTTGCTGATCCATGTTACGGGGAAAACAAACGACCACTCGGTTTGTGTATTCGATCTTCACAACAGCATGATGAGCCAGTGCCAGGCTGTTTAGCTTGCTTTGTCCCACCTAGACTGTTTACAGATCTCCCATCATTTTCTGGTTTAGGGCGCTTCGCTGAAAAAAAACCTCAACAACAAGCGAGGAAGCCATTACGCACGAGGCGAGGCTCGTACTGTTGGATCCCGTAGGTCACTGCCAGGTTCAGTTATAACTTTTGTTGTTTTGGAGCAAGATGCTGAAGCTGCTTCCTGCTTCCTTCCACCAATCACCGCACCCCTCAGTCCCGCGCGCGTCCAACACAGCCGAAATATCGCGTGTGATCTCGTGAGAAAATTTACCCTTTATAAAAAAGGATCAAAAAAGCACATTTTTAATTTATTTTTCCAATACAATTTATTTTAATGGTCTAAAAGACTATAATAGGACGTAGATATCCACGGTATTATAGGTGATGACTCCTTTAAACAACAACATCAATAAACTCTAGTAACAATAATAATGTTTTATGTTATGTAATTAAATAAGAATTTAATAAATAAAAAGTAATAAAGAAGTAAAATTGGCCCTCACTACCCATGGATCCTCCACCAGAGGGCAGCAGACATGTATAGGACTGGCTATGGCAGACTTGTGATGAAGGTAATCCTGATGCTCCATCTGGAAGCTTTACGGTTAGAATTACTCTGATGAGAATTTGCAACATTCCATGGATTTCAAACAAAATTAGTTCAATTCTGAAATCATCACCTTTAGGACCACGAAAGGGTAAGTTTCACATTTCAAGTGAAGAAATTAATTAATTTCCATTATCTTTTGTTGACAGGTTGCCGCGCTCTGACTCATGTGTTTTTGCAGACAGGTGGGGATGTGAACCTAGATGTCAACGAGGACGAGGTTCCACAGAAATATTGGCTCATTTCATGGGAATTCAAAACTGGTGATGTTTTAGTAACGTTTTCACCCAGCAGTGAACCGGATGTTGTAGATAGTGTCATGGTGTGGGGTAGCTGTTTGACCCACGACATGCAGAATCACAAGAGTCTAAAGGTAAGGTGAATAATATCTTTATTTACAGGAAGTCTACTGCAATAGCTGTCCGAGGGGGGTAACGCGTGGGGTTGCTGGTCCTCTAAAGAAAAACAGAGCAGAGTAAGTTTCTGATGTCTGGACAGGATGGGAATGTTGACCGTTGGCTTACGGTATCCACTGATGAGGAGGACAGGAGGAGAGAGAGCGTCAGGTCTGGGTGAGCCGGTAGTCCAGAGGTGTCCAGGAGGCGACTGAGCAGTAGGTGTCACGGAAAGACACAGGGAGGAGTAGGTGGACGAGAGTGAGAGCGGACGGCCAGGGGAAGTGCAGTGCGGCGTGGCGTGAGAGGAGATCCGAAGGTTATAGTAGAAGAGGCGGGGATGGTGATGGAACCTGGAAGGCACAGGAGGAGGTTAGTCGGGATCCAAAACGAACAGCAGGCACTAGGACACGAGAAACCACAAAAGCTGAACATAGGAGTAATCAAGAGGCTAGAGCTACCCAAACTGAGTAATCATCCGGCGTGGAGTAGTGTCGCACTGCTCCTTAAATCCCCTGGCAGTTGATTACGAAACCTGCTGCAGCTGGTACCGCTCTCAGACCCGCCCACCTGAAAACAAAGCTCAGGACAAGTCACACCGGGTAGCTCACCACAGATCCTGACAGATAGTTACACTGGAAGAATTGAGTTCAGGAAAAAACACTCAGTGACATTAAAGCATCTACAGAAGCGAGACAGTGGAACGTATACCGCTCGTGTGACAGCAGCTAGAGCACAAGTACTGAGTGAATACAATGTTACGGTTCAAGGTAGGTTGATATCTCTTAATTTCGAATAAATAATATTTCTCTCGTTACACTAAAACTATAAAAGTCAAAACTCCAGAGTGTGAAATCTGCATGAATTTAGACTTTGTGTTTTAGCTTGTGGTCTTTATCTATATGATGCATGAAGACAACAAGCTAAAACAAGCTGATCTCAGGAGAGCGTTGATGGAAAAAGTGTTGGAATTTTGATATTTTTTAACTTTTCATTTATTTTCAGTATTTCTAAAACATACAGTATATCGCTCTTCTCCTCTCAGATCCAGTCTCTCCAGTTGTTCTGAGCAGTGACTCTGTGTCCAGCTCCTCCTCCTCCTGTTACGTCACAGCCACCTGCACAACATCACACTCTAGCATCAGCAGCTCCTTCAGATGTGATGATAAAAGCTGCTATCAGGAGGAAGGAAGAAGATCAGTGGTCACCAAGTCTGGTCATTCTATCATCATCTCTCTGTCAGATCAATCAATCATCTGTAACCATAGCAACCAGGTCAGCAGGATGACAAATGAGACGAGTATTCGATCTTTCTGCCCCAAAAATTCAGGTGAGAGAACATTTTTCCTTTTAATATTCCTTTTTTTCCTTTTGGTCAGACAAACGTTTTAAAAATGTTTTTTACCTGCTGATAGTTTCGACTGAAGGCTTCAGTCTT